>JAEIGM010000043.1:0-378620 GCA_018903735.1 Drosophila cardini
AATGCTTGCTATTACTCTTGCAAAGGTTAACATTGTTAGCCCAAATATTTTGGACCAATTCTCAAGATTTGAAATCAATTTGGCTAGAGGAACCCACCAAACTCCCAAAGGCCCACATAGGGCCGTTGCGTCCGTAAAAGTCCTGCAATCCATTCAACACTATACATTTTATAATTAAATTCCCAAAGATGAAACAAGCTTGCAGAAAAATTACGATTTATCCTGTCGTCCACAAGAATTTCATATTGCGATTGCCTGACAACGTCATAGCCGAATGCGATGGAAAAACGCACACACTGCAGAGTTGCACCGCTTCACCTGGAGCCACCTTTTGTCGTCTGGCACTAGAGAGTTCATGTGCCAAAGAGCTCCATGCAGGTGGCAAGGCACACTGTGAAATCCAGCCGAGCAACCTGGAAATAATCACCCACGTAGATGACGGAATCATCATTCTTAACGACGGGTCCGCAAGGATTCAGGTGGATAACGGCACTGAAATCCAAGTACACGGCACGCATCTCATTACGTTCGGGGACCGAGTCGCGATCAACGGGACTCTGTTTTACAATCACAACAACGTACGCAATAGAGTCCCGGGCATTGCCAACTCTCCCTTGCTGAACATCACTGCCAGCCAAGATGTCCTCAGCCTCCCTTATCTTCATCGTTTAAATGAACGTAATTTGGAGGAGATACAGCAATTCAAGAAAGACGCCGGAACTGATCAAACTTATCGTGTGGCATTCATCATTGGAGCCATATGCTGTGCTTTAATCTGCATTGGCCTCACTCTTTGGCGGTTCATCGACGCAAGGAAGTCTGCGAAGCAATTACGCGAAGTCGTCGCCGGAATTGGGTCGGCCGAGGGCGGCCTTATACTTGAAGGGGGAGTAGTTAACACAGAACATTTAATATAGGGTATTTCATAAGTCTATAATCAACCCTCGCTATCGCGTGTTTCGTAAGTTAAGAAACAGCCCTCGCAATTGCGACACTGCATACTTTGTATCAGCGCGCTATAACTGCAAGGGTCAGCGGCGGTAACCAGATACTTTTGTTTTATTGCAAGAGTTTCCGTTATTGCCTAAGATTGCTGAGTCGGCTTGCCGACCATGACATTGTGGCGTGATGCGAGTTTTGGCTTAGCTTAAGCGAAATATTCTATGTATCAAAAAATCAGTTTTGAATCCAGCGCTTTTCCAGTAAGTCGCTTAAATAAAGATTCACTCCGGCACTTAGCCGTTAAATAATTTGTTTTATTGTCTGAGCCCAAGGCCAGCAATAAGAGGCTAAGTAGTCTCTCAACCTAATCTTCAGCCACAGGACTGGAAACATATTAATTTGTATGCCTTTTCGGGTTTTTTTCCCCTGACCTTATGGTGGATCCAGAAAGGTCCGCAGTAATCAACTCCGGTGTGTGAGAATGGCTTCGATGGCGTCACTCTGGCTGAGAGCAGGATTCCCATCATTTGTTATAGAACGCAGGGTTGGAATCTTGGACACTGAATAAAATTCCTCACAATGCTTCTTTGAAGGGAGATGCTGTTTAAGATCCAGTTATTTTGCTGATAAATGGATTTAAAATCCAGCGGAGCGCAGTGCATGTTTTGTTCGTGTATTTCCTTGACAATCATCTTCACAATTGGGCCATTGTATGGAAGTAAGATTTGATGCTTTGCTGTCTCAGGAGGTCGAAATTTTTCTGTCGTCCTCCAACTACAGTAAGTGAATCCATTATAAAAGGATGTAGACTTACAAAAGGGCCAGTTCTTGTCAATAGTTCCTTTCTTAAGCATGTCATAGTATGCATTTTGTTGTATATTTCGTAGAATAAACACGCGAGCCTTTTCCAGTTCCTGCAGGTTTAACTGCGTCGTAACAGTTCAGTTTTTTGCATTGCAGAAACAATGCATGTAAGCATGTATATCTTCTGAACCAATAAAGATATTTAAAACAATAATGAATGCTATAGTCACCTCGCGACTTTAGAATAGCCGTTACTCAGTTTTATTATATTACTAACAATGGGATATGATAATAATAATAGTACAATCGTTTAGGCATTCGACCCTAGTGAGGTTAATTCAGATGGCTTGGGAACCACAGAAAATTTTCACACAAATTCATATTTCCAGCGTATTTTTGACCGATCGTCCCTATGGGAGCTATACGATATAGTCGTCCGATTTGGATGAAACCTGGTCAGTATATGTAATCCCTAGACGTGTACTTTCTGTGTCAATTTGGTTTAGATAGCATTGCTAATAAAAAGCTTTCTATACTAAAACATGCTATTTTTACCTTTGTATGCACATAGAACGCCCTAAAGCGGGCGTGTCAAAAAACAAAAACAACCTTGTACTGCTTGGGCATTTTATCTTTCGTTTGCGACCATTTGGGACTTTCTAGCTCTTATAGTCTCTGAGATCCTTTTGTTCACACAGACAGGCAGACGGACAGACGGACATGGCTATATCGACTCGGCTAGTCATGCTGATCAAGAATATATTTACTTTATGGGGTCTGCCATGCCTCCTTCTCCCTGTTACATACATTCCAACGAATACAATATACCCTTTTACTCTACGAGTAACGGGTATAAAAAGCAGTCAATACAAAATTTATTAAGCTATAAAATGAATGTTTGAACAGTGTGTTTGATCAACAGGGTGCTTCAAAATTTAAGGCGTGTGTTCACTAATGTTTCTGCTCATATAAAACACATAAAATAAAAATTAAAAATACAATTTCTTATCACAAACTATTGTTTTCAATCTTATTTTTATATTGGTTGCACGTTTTAATATGTTTAAGACGAATTTCTGAACAAATTTAATTAATGTTGATGCCAACATTTTTGGTTATATTATTTTGAGGTTATTTTTCTTTACTTCTTTTTATTGTAATTTTTCTTTAAAACATACATTTGCTTTTATTGCAATACTTAAGAGGCTTAATTTTTTTTAGCTGTTACTATTCTATTCGAACTCCTTTTAAAATGGGTGGATCTGATGATGCTGCTTGCTTTCAAACATAGTCTACTTTCTTTTTTTGTAAATCGTAAATTTTTGCAGGAAATAAACTCTTAAATTCAACATAAGATAATGAGGAGAATATATACACTTCATTGAGTAAGCATTACTCTAAATTGGATTTGTCTTCCCGATTATGCCCAATCAAAAAAGAGCCATAAAACAATTGATACATCACCCCTTAAAAGCAGGGAATGGAAGAAGAAAATCAAAATCAAGTTAGGAATATCTTTAATGCATTTTGCCATTAACATTGCGTAATGGCTTTTTTAAATAACCATCAAATCAAAATAAGCATATCTAATAGTGCTCACTTATCAGAGCTGCAACTATTTTCTTACAAATTCTCTTGGGATCGCACGTGTATAATCGATACAATGGGCGAGATGCATTTTCGTTCCAGGAGAAATCTCCTGGAATCGAATAGGATAGTTTCAAAATAAACTCCGTATACTTCAATTTACAATGCAAACAAACACACATGACGGAAATTAACTTATGTGCTTGCGCTCTTCTTCTTCTATACCTAAGAAACGCATTTTTACCGCGAAATCGCATTAGTTTTATGACTCTTGTTCCTAAACGGGCAAGTACGGGCAAAGGAAACTATCTAGACGTATTAGAGGAAAGTTTCTTCTATCATATGTATATAGTTTCACTTTAACCTTGGATGAATGGCACAAAAATAGTCAATTTTTTTATCTTTTTTGGAATAAACAATTATTTAGCGAAATTTGTAATTCGTACTAAATTTTATTAAGAATTAATATACTTTTAATATAAAAATAAGAACATTAACCCTTTATTAGTCTGTGATGCATATCTGCAACGGCTAGGCTTTTACCACGTAAAAAAAAGTGTAGGCCTTAAAGAAACCTTTTACTGATATGAGGTATATCTGCACAGTTGGTTCTTTCTATTTTTAGAGGTTTGGTGTCACTATCATATGTTTTTTGTAAACATTTCGACAATTTCCCGCCAATTTTGCGATTTATAAAAGTGGGCCGTGTAGAAAATTTTGCATTGCAAATTTAAAAACAATTACATTAATTTTTTCTTACAAAAGTAATTTGGAAAATCTATTTAATTTAGATTTGTTAAATAATCTATGTTTCTTACGTTTGTTTTGTATATTTTGTTTCTTTTGTTTAATTAATTTACTGTACAAATTATAACCCTTTGTGCACACACTAAAAATAAACAACGCATCCTTTTCTATCATTTTAAGCCAAAATACCCAAAACTCTAAAAAAGCAAAACAAAGTGTATTTTTTATTTCATTTACCCTATCAAATAAAACAAACCGCGTCAAAATCGGAGAAAAAGTACAACAAAGGGTTAAGATTGATCGATTAGTTCGCCCAAAATTCAATTTTAAAGTTGATACTTAGCGACAAAAAAGTTTGCATTTTGGCACATTTCAGAAAATATGTCAACTTTGAGGGGCTCTAGCACCCACAATTTTCAACCGATTTCAAAAATGAAAAGGCCTATGATCCTTTCTTAACCAAACCCACTTTTTCTTTTTGTCGAACGATACCATCATAAAAATGATTTTTGCCACGCATTTCGGCTCGCTGCCCCAGTGTGCGCCGTCACGGACATTTCAGTAACTCTTGTTATTAATTGAAAAACTATTACATTTAAATGCAGATAATCGAAGTCTGTTCAAAAGTGGTGCAACTGCTAGGGTTCTGACGCGTGTGTGTGAAGTCCCGGGCTCACATCTCTTCAGTGAATCATATATATATATATATATATATATATACTATAAATATATATATATATATAATCTCGACTGCTTGACTGTAGCCTTTCTTACTTGTTAACACAAAAGAAACAGAAAATCAAGGACAAAACAAACAAGGCTGGGCTGAGGTATACGCCACAATAACAGACTATGACAGATACTAAACGCAAATGACAGAAGCTAACAACCAAGAAGAATATGACACGAGCCTGGCAGAATATATAGGCAAGTCAAACAACGAACCAGAAACCGCACAATACCCTGATACAGATTTGAATATTTTAGAATGAGCGACTCCTCAAACCCCGAAACCAATCCAAACAGCTTTTAAGGCAATAACAGTAGGGAGAAGCATCGAAATAACACACCACAAACTTGCAAACTTATTATACTCTCTGCAAGAGAGAGTATATTGGGTTTGTGAAAAGTATGTAACAGGCAGAAGAAGGCGTTGCAGACCCCATAAATCATCTTGATCAGCATCACAAGCCGAGTCGATATAGCCATGTCCGTCTGTCCGTCTGTCTGTCTGTCCGTCTGTCCATATGAACAAACAGATTTCAGAGATGGTTAGAGCAACAAGTTTGAATTTGATCAGTATCGACTCGATATTAAGTCAGTCAATACAAGAATCTTTTTTTTTCGATGCCACGCCCCGTTCGCCCACAATGAGAAAAAAACTAGAAACACCTCGGAAATAATTTATGTTTTCAAGGAATATCTCACTAACTATGGCACTTAGGAATACCAATTTTGGTAGGCAGGTTTCTTGAGATGGAACAAATGCAATGTCATTAAAATTTTTGAGCTGCCACGCCCCATTTTGTCACAAGAAATAAAATAATTTTCAAACTTCAATGCCGATTTTAAGGCATATGTTCTTATTGTAAAGTTTTGTTATTTCACTTTAGTTTGGTGACAAAAAATATCAAACTGTCCTGAAAGTTGCAGATAAATCGGACAATAAACAAAAGAGCTAGACACGAAAGAAAGTTTATAATTGAACGCAATTCCAATGCATGAACATAGCAGAGATCATAGAGCAGTTAATGAAAATATAAAGCAAATTATCCAAGATTATTTTTTACCTAAAATGACTCGTTTGGCAAGTGAAATAGTTGCAAAGTGCAAGATTTGTAATAAGTCAAAATATGACCGGCATCCACAAGCTTATTATCGAAACACCAATTCCCAATCAAGTAGTCCAAATTCTGCACACAGACATTTTTTTACACCAAACAAGTGAGAAAGGCTACAGTCGAGCAAGCCGACTGTAATAGACCCCGTACTCACTCTTGTGAGCATTTTACCATACAAATAACTGACTGACTGATCTGTCTTATGGGAGCTATACGGAGCTGTAAATCGCCAATTTTAGACCGATTTGTCCTATGGGGCTATAGGCTATAGTTGTCCGATCCGGATCAAACTTGGTAAAGATAGTTATAATGGTACCATTCACATAATATGTGAATTTGGTTGCGATCGCTCAACTAAAACTACTTGTCTCCATACAAATCACCAATTTTCGACCAATTTGTCCTATGGGAGCTATAGGCTATAGTTGTCCGATCCGGACCAAACTTGGTGAGTATAGTAATAATGGTACCCATGGTTGAATTTGGTCTCTCTAGCTGTAGTCGTTTTCAAGTTATGGTGATGTAAAAAATGTTTTTTGCATTTTGCGGAGGGCGGTAGGGGGCGTGGAAAAAATTTAAAATAAACTTGATCTGACATATAGACGGACTTTCATTCCAAATTTGGCGGCTCTAGCTCTAGTGGTTTAGAAGATCCATGTGTTCATACGGACGGACAGACAGACGGACATCGCTATATCGACTCGGCTGTTGATGCTGATCACGAATAAATATACTTTATTAGGTCGGAAAAGCCTCCTTCTGCCTGTTACGCACATTTCGCTTCAGACAAATGAAAAGCTTTTGCGTTGACCAATCAATCTTATTGAAACTCACAGAGAATATATTCGTCAATAATAGAAATATTCTGTGTGAATATACATAGAATACATTCGTCAATAATAGAAATAAGATTTTATAAAAATTGTTTTTACGTCTATTGGAATGTTCTTAATGAGAAAATTAAAGAAACTGGCGATTTGGAAAACAAAATTAATTAGGTTTATGCCAAAATATCGGGCATTTTACCCATAGTGCAATGGCGGGAATAGCGATTCTGGCGAATTGTTTATGATATTTGATAGGTTCGTGGGAAGCCAGAATTGTTATTGTTACCATTTGATTATTTAATAATGATTAGTTTAAATCTGTGGGAGAGGAATGTGTAAACTTAAATGAAAAGTACGTGCTAGGCGTAATGTATGGGTACATATGTGTCTACATATGTCACTATATACATATATATATATTTATATATATATCGATCCAGAGACCGTAGAATACTCTGCATTTTATTTCCAATTATATAAATATATATATATATAAGTTAAGGAGTCTGATGCCACGGACATAGTCCAAGTGGCAATCAGCTCCTCGTTCGTACTAAAGATAGGGAATCTGATCCCACTGGACAGGGTCCAAGTGGCGAACAATTCCCCACCTATACTTACATTGTTTTATTCAATGAGAAAGAATTCATTCCGAATTAACGTTATAATAAAAGTTTTATTCAATAAGTTGATAGAATTTTTCTTATGTGAACTCCTGCGTCTTGGTGTAAAATCCAACTGTGCCGCCCGTCATCGGCTAGCGGTTCTTATAATCCAAATTGTCATCAGAGTAGCGGCAGAGCGACCGCGGCAGCAGCAGCGGCGACAGCAGCGGCGGCGTCAGCGGCGGCGGCGTCAGCACCATCAGCAGTTTGTTGCTGCTGAATTCACGAATCGGTTTCCGGTGTCAGCTCTGCATTCTTAAGCTTGCGCGTGTCAGCGGGATCGCAACTGTGTTGCAATAGCTGACCGTTTGCAAAGAGCTAGAGCTGACTTTGCGATTCGATCCGGGTTGTCGGCCTGGTGGGAGCGAAGAGGTTTGGCTGGAAGGCGAGAGTGGCGGGGAAGTTGTTACGTTGTTGCGTTATCGCAGAGCCCGCTGCTATGCGAACGGAGTAGAGGGGGGGAAGGGTGTTGGTCGTTGACTGGTGTTAACTCCTCCCCCTCTAAGTGTCTGCGTCCCGCAGATTATTTGGTTTTGTGGTTGTCTGGAGCAGTCGTTTCCTCCTGGATAACCGTCTCGTCGGCTTTCGATGAGGGCGTGCGGCCTTTCCTTGTTTCTTTCCATACGACGATGATGATGATTGCCGCTATTAGGAGTATAGCGGCTTCCGTCGTGATTGATGTTGCCAATGTCCCCCGCATTGTTTGCAGTAGATCCAGGTTGCGCACACTCAGGTTGTGAACCAGTTCTAAATTCAGATGGTAACCTTTGTTGGTCAGATTGGTGATGACCGAAGGCATTGCCACTAGCTGAGTGTGCGAGTGGCTGCGGAAGGTCCTGTTGTTGGCTGTTACTGACTCGTTGGAGAACTGTACGAGGTACGTTCCGTCGAGTTTGTTCACCAGACCCTTGGTGGTAATCGATCCATTGTAGTTGGTTAAGAATAGCATCCCGTCTTCCAGCAACTCGACGACCTGTCGATTGGAAGCCACGTAGTGGCATTCCGCATTGCCTCCTTTTAATAGTCTGGGGATGCAACCCGCTTCATTTAGTGGAGCCAGGTGTTCTTCTGCGCAAAAACTGGTGTTGCCTATCGTCAGGCAATTCCTCGTTATAGCAAAGGTTTCATCAGGGGCCACCAACAGTTTACCATAGGCGAGGTCCACCTGTCTTCCCTCGGAGATTGAAGGTCGGATGACCATCATTTGATACTCCTTTGTTATGACTTTTGGCAATGCTAAAATGTACAGAAGCGTGGTACCATTGGTCACGATTATTGGCTTAGCAAATTCTGTTGCCTCTACGGCGCTCTGATAGGGTAATGAGTCCATCTCTCTTAAAAGCGCCCGAATTTCCGTTTCGTCCAACAAGTTGCTGTTAACCAAGCCGGCCTTAGCAAACTGGCACGCTCTGCTCAGCTCAGCGACTTGGCTTTCTATTAGCATTGCCTTGTGCAGCGTCGCCGTGGCAGCCTGGGCGTCGTTGTCGATGCTATTGACTCTCTCAATCATTGCATTTAGCCTTTCTAGAGATTGTTTTGATGTCTCGAAAAGCCTGTCGTTGATTTTGTATTGTTGGTTATTATTCTCCACGAGTCTTTCTAGAGTGTCCAGGATTGAGTTCCAATCCGATGCGTCTGGAGATCCCGCAATCCATTTCCAAGCGGATCCCAACCAGTTAATCGAACGAGCTTTCCTAGTTTTCGTCAGCTTTGAGAGCATCTGCTGGGCTTGATCAAGGTGATACAAGGCCAATATCCGATTTTGCCCCGCGGTCAATTCGAGTGCCTCCGTCCGTGTTCCCTCGATGGCTGCTTCTATTTCATCCAACCTAACTAGATGAATTAGGTTGAAATACCCGTCCACTCTCCAACCACTGCCTTGCCTTAGTGTCACCACTGGTCCATCATATTTGAAGATGTGAGCCGCTTGACTCGACGTGAACCATAAAAAAAGGAGTACTGAGTTGCTAATAGTGGAGAACGTGTTATTGGTACAATTTTTATGTTTTTGCTTAATACTAACAATTTTTGCTTAAGATTATATGGGGGTGATAGTCAAACAAGTGTGGACATGATTATAATTATTATAATGAGGAAATGATAGGTCTGATAAGGACACGAAATCCTCCGCTTGGCTTTATTGTGCGGACACCAAATATGGTTTAAGCTGAGACATGTGAAAACTTTCAAAATTACAAAATAAGTGTACTTTGTACAAAAGGTGCAAAAGAAGAAATTCAATTTCTCAAATGCGATTTGTGAAATATCTTCCCCGATCGTGTTTTCACTGTCACCCGTCTGTCTTGTTCGACAGTTTCTTTGCTAAAGCGCTTCTTGTCCTTGCTTTTGATTTGCTTATTCGTCACGAATACTTCCTGACCGTTTTCGTATGTCTTGGGGACAGATCTATTTTTATTTTTGCTGTTGTTAGAAATTTTCTGTTTACGCAATAGGAGACCTCGTATATCCTCGTGCTCTTTTTGTCGAAGTTCCACCATCTTTTGCAGATCGGTGGACGACGAACGGTTAAAGAATATATCCACGGGTCTTCGCTGTGTGACAGAATGAATGGAATTGTTATATCTGTCCACAGAGATGGCAACAAGTTCCTCGACAGTGAATGTCGAGTACTCTTGCTTGAGGCAACGATAGATTTCTAGGAATGTTGAATGGAACCTCTCAATCTGACCGTTCACCTCGCTTCTCTGTGTCGGGGCGTAATAAACTTCAATGTTAAGGGCTTTAAGAAAATTCAAGACTGTTGCGCAAAGTAAACCTCGCTCATTGTCCGACACCATGGTTTTTGGGACCGTAAAATAATGCAAGACCTTAGTCAACTCTTCACGCAAGTGTAGGGCTGATTTAGATTCTATTGGGAACATCTTAGCGTACATAGAGAACTTGTCTATACAACTAAGATACTTCCTTTTCTCGAGCATAAAAATGTCGATATGTAATATTTCACAGGGGTAAGTCGGAATAGGTGTAGGTCGCAGTATTGGTTTTTTGGGGTGTCTCTCGTATTTCTGATATTTACAGATTTGGCACGAGGCCGTGAAGGTCTTAATACGGCTGGCCATTTTCAAGAAATAGCATTTGTCCAAAAGCTGTAATCTAACTTCTTTCGGATTTCTGTGCGCTCGAGAATGTTCGCAGGCTATAGCCGCAGCAATCTCATTTTCATCTGTAATATCTCTTACAACCTTTTGAGCTTTTTGCGCTTTAAAAAGGGTGAAAGATTCTAGGTAGCATTCTTGGAAGAATTGTAAGTATTCCTCAGAGATCTTGATGCCATTGATGACCATTGGGCGCAAATGGTCTTTTAAGATAGTGTCCAATGACATCATCGCGCCCCTCAATGGAATGATGTGCCTAGTATACCCCGGGAACGGCGTTTCTAGAGAGTAAGTTAAAGCTTCAGGATCGAACACTAACTGGTTTCTGAAAACGTTAATCGGAACCTCCACGTGAGGTACAAGATCTGTTGCGTCTTGCAAAGCACTGTGTATGGTGGCCGCTGAGTTTGACCCAGCCTCTGAAACACCGACTGCGAGTGAATCCGTATCGAGCATGTTTAGTTGAGTACGCAAGCGTGAAAGCGCGTCCGCAACAACATTGGATTTTCCTGGCTTGTAAATTAACTCACAATTGTATTCCTCAATTCGAGCTTTCCATCTTTTCAACTTAGCATTGTAGTTACGATTTCCTAAGGAGAACGTAAGCGGCTGATGATCTGTGAAGATTTTAATACAAGCAGCTCCGTAAAGATAAGAGCGCAAATTATCTAAAGCCCAAATTATTGCTAGCATTTCCCTTTCATTGGTTGCATATCCTTCTTCTGTTCTATTAAGTGACCTAGAGATGTACGCAATCGGCCTATCCTTTCCGTCTTGAGTTTGAGACAGAACCGCCCCTAGCGCATATTCCGATGCATCTGTGGTCAAAAGAAATATTTTCTGAAAATCCGGGAATGCGAGTACCTCAGAAGATGAAAGAAGAGTTTTTAGTTCCTCAAACACCTTCAAACCGGACTCATCGAGTTTGTTAGGTACCTTTTTGGACTGGGAAGCCTTTACCCCAGCGCCCTCTCCTCTTGTCAGGTTGGTGAGTGGTTTCGCGACTTTTGCATAATCTTGTATAAACTTCCTGTAATAGGAGGTCATGCCAAGAAAACTTTTCAGTTCCTTCACATTAGAATGTGGTGCAAGTCTTTTGATAGCCTCGACCTTTTTGGTGTCTGGTCTTATGCCATCGGCAGCCACAATGTATCCCAAGAATTCGACTTAAGTGGACAGAAAGTGCGTTTTTTCAAGGGTAACCCTTAAATCGACTTCACGGAGCGTTTCGAAGATGCTTCGTAAATGACTCCAATGACTATCATAGCTGTCGCTGAAGACGATTATATCGTCTACATACACGTAACATATTTTCCCAATAAATGGCCTTAACACATCGTCGATCATGCGCTGAAAAATGGCGGGGGCGTTTCGAAATCGGAAGGGCAATCTCGTGAATTTGTATTTGCCATTCAGGGTTGAGAACGCCGTTTTAGCCATGTCAGATTCTTTCATCAGCACTTGATGAAACCCAGAAGTTAAATCAAGTGTCGTGAAATATTTTGCTTTGCCTAGACTAGCTAGGGTAGATGTAATGTCCGGTAAAGGGTATGTGTCTGGAATAGTTACTGCATTTAGGCGTTTGAAATCAATCACCATGCGGTACTGCTTCTCTTCGTTGGGTTTAGGCTTCTTCGGCACTACCCAAATCGGTGAATTGTAGGGGCTTTTCGACGGTCTTATTATACCCTCGTTTTCTAATTCAGCGACCTGTCGTTCTACCTCTGCCCGCATGTGTTCAGGATAGGGGTAAATTTTTGAAAAGACAGGTTCCTGAGTGGTGGTGCGAATTTCGGCTCTTACTGTCGTTTTGACAGTTCTTCCAGGGGCGAGAGGTTGAAAAATGTCTTTAAACTCGTTGATCAACAAGTCAAGTGCCTCCCGAACCTCCCCAGGGTGTGTGTCATCAAGCAATAGGTGTAAAGATCTGGATTTCTTCGCAAGCAGAGGAATTTACACTCCAGGTTCTGTTGTAAGGAGATCATGTTTCCTGTCAATTACTGCGTTTAATTCTTTCAAAGTATCATCTCCAATGATACCGTGGAAAGAATTCAAACTGGGGAGTACGTAGAAGGTAAGAGGGGTCTGGTTTCCTACCGACTCGAACCGTCAGCTGCTACCCAATTACAATACCTCCGGCAGCAGATTGCACTAAAAATGGGTTAGGTGTATTGGTGCAACCTGCGGCCACCTCGGGGCAAATAAAGTTCTTATTTGCTCCAGTGTCGATTAGAAACTGGAGTTTTGCCCCGTCTCCCGTGCCATATTCTATATATGGTACGCTAGAGAGGCGTTCGTCATAAAATTTATCTGCCCCTCATCCAATTCCACTAACCCTTCCTCGGTCTGGTTCGACTCATCCTCAGGTGATGAGTGTTCGGCCAAACTGGTTTCATCTGTATGTTCGTTTGTCGTATAGGGTACATTCGGGTCAGTGTATTCTTTTTCTTCCGACACCTTTTCGCCAACGGCTAAGCGTGATGGGTTGCCCGGGGCCTCCAAATGGTAAAGCCTTTGAGCCTTACGGAATGGGTTTGACATCTCACTGAGAGCTCTCTTAGAATTTGCTGATGAAGATGCGTTCGACCTATGCGATTGCCCTGATTGATTAGACTCCATTTTCAAAGCTGGTCTAACTACCTGTACTCCATATCTCGGAGTGAATGATGGGCGAGGAGCAGCGTTACGGTTAGTATAACCGTGCTGCGATTCAATGTAGTTATAGGTATTCGAAGGGCGTGAAGGGCCTACTATTGGACCTGCTAGACGCGAGTTTCCCGGGAGGGGAACATTCCTAGATGCGAAGGAAGGGCCTGCTCTCATACATACGTTCTGTAACTCGTTGCACAACGTATACGCTTCAGGGAGGTTTTTCGGCCTATGCAACATGAGAAATCTGGGCAAATCTCCATTCAACCCACTCACAAAAACGTCCAACGCCTTTTTCCTGTAGATGTCCATCAGGGCGGATGCTACTTCAGTTGAGTAGGATCCGTTTCTCAATTTTCCCATTATCAAGGAAAAATGGCTGTTAACCTTATTAAAAAAAATGTCGACACTAGTCGCTCCCTGAAACATTTTCCCCAACTGAAGTTCAAGCGTGCTCAGATCACGTTTGTCGGCATAATGTAAGGCTAAGACATGCTTCATTTCGGGCCAATTATCGTCTGGCACGCCATAAGAAGTCAAAGCTACGTCCGCGGGACCCCTTATCTTCTGCCGAATATACGTAATAATTGCCCTATACTGGGGCTTATCCCTTTTCAACTCATGGTCAATGAGGATGTTATCGACCCTCCTAGACCAAGACTCATACTCCGAAGCATACCCCTCGAAGACTTGTAAATCCTTAACACAATCGGGTATCTTACCACATTCGGCCAAATCAAAGACAGATCGTGGGCGAGCGAGGGTCCTTGGCTCTTCCACTACCGGATTGCGAACCTCTCGCTCCCTAGCAACTTCGTTTTCTAATGAATTAATCTTTGCTAAGGCTTGTTTTAACTCGTCTTTTTGAGCATTGTTTTGGTTCGTAAGCAAGGACAAGGTTGCCTCGAATGTTCCCATAGATTCCCTCATCTCTGACAATTCCTGGTCTGACGCAGACATTTTTCGGCTTCAAGGGAAAACACTTGTGGGAAAATTGATTGCAAGTCAAATAGTGTTTAGTGAAATTTATTAGAGTGTAAAGAAAGTTTCCACAGTCGTAGGGGTATAACGTAAAAATATTTGTTCTTATTTTTGTTTTTTTTTTTTTAAAAGCCAATGGAAAGGACAACGTCTCACTTACCCAATTTGACCTGGTTATTGTATTTTTGTTGTGTGTAGTGTGTGGTGTGTAGAGATATTTCCTTTATAATCTGTCGGAGATACAAATTTGAACTAGTGAATTGTAAAAACATGTAGGAAATTGGAGTTAGTGTTAGTTTAATTCAATTTCGAATTTCACTCATATTTCTCATTTACTATATTTAACATTTTTTAATATTTCGTGTGTGGAATGCAAGGTTTCGTGTAAGGTTTTGCGTTTTACTTTTAGCAACACGGGAGGTCCTTATGATCCTTTTTAGCCTTTCACGGCCTACTGGGGTAAGGATGACTCCACGAACCCTTGGGCAGCCAAGGGCGATATTTTAGGAAAAGAATAAGAGCTTTTTTTTCCCTCTCTTTTTCAGAACTGTTTGATCGCCAAGCGTTTCCAACGGAACATAGCACTCTATAACACTTTCTTTACACATACCGCACTTGCATTCGCACCTTTTTTATTTGCCACTTGCAGGTCGAAGCTGCCACAGTGGTTATCTTTCAATGGACCACTTTCCGATCGCTAAGTGTGTACTAGTTATCATCTTGGCAGTTGGATGGAGGGGAGTCGAACCCCTGATACGCACTGCCCACCAATATTTTTTATCCACCAACTGCACAATTTTTATGTCACAATTTTAATTGGAAAAGACGGCACGGCAGGGAGTCGAACCACGACACTACACATCACAAGCGCATTGCCCACTAAAATTTGCCGTCGGCTTTTTCACTTTTTTATTTTCTTTTATATTGAGTTGTGATGGGGAGTCGAGCCCCGCCCCTCCCGCAAGCGGAAGCTGGCTACACATTTATTTGCACAATCCCTTCTTTTGTTTAATTATGCACACAAGTTCTATTATTTACGGCAAAAAATTTAAACATTAAAAAAAATTTTATGGAGTGAAAACACTTTTCTCGGGTTACACAACTCACGGAGTGAGAAAATAATTCGTTTTGTAGTATCACAACGATTTTGCTTTTATTTCATAACTACACTGAGAAAAGTATTTTTCTCCCTTTTTCGTTTTATTTGTATTACACCGTCGACCTTGTGGCACACAATTTTTTATTATTTAGTTATTTACACACTTGCACAACCGAAAGCGGTCCCTGCTCGGGCGCCAGTTAAGGAGTCTGATGCCACGGACATAGTCCAAGTGGCAATCAGCTCCTCGTTCGTACTAAAGATAGGGAATCTGATCCCACTGGACAGGGTCCAAGTGGCGAACAATTCCCCACCTATACTTACATTGTTTTATTCAATGAGAAAGAATTCATTCCGAATTAACGTTGTAATAAAAGTTTTATTCAATAAGTTGATAGAATTTTTCTTATGTGAACTCCTGCGTCTTGGTGTAAAATCCAACTGTGCCGCCCGTCATCGGCTAGCGGTTCTTATAATCCAAATTGTCATCAGAGTAGCGGCAGAGCGACCGCGGCAGCAGCAGCGGCGACAGCAGCGGCGGCGTCAGCGGCGGCGGCGTCAGCACCATCAGCAGTTTGTTGCTGCTGAATTCACGAATCGGATTCCGGTGTCAGCTCTGCATTCTTAAGCTTGCGCGTGTCAGCGGGATCGCAACTGTGTTGCAATAGCTGACCGTTTGCAAAGAGCTAGAGCTGACTTTGCGATTCGATCCGGGTTGTCGGCCTGGTGGTAGCGAAGAGGTTTGGCTGGAAGGCGAGAGTGGCGGGGAAGTTGTTGTGTTGTTGCGTTATCGCAGAGCCCGCTGCTATGCGAACGGAGTAGAGGGGGGGAAGGCTGTTGGTCGTTGACTGGTGTTAACTTATATATATATATATATATATATATATATATATATTTAACAGTATTCTACGGTCTCTGAAGCGACTTCGCTCACAGCTCTATTTTTTGGATGTACGAATTAGCAGTTTTATTCTTCTGCTGAAAATTCATAATTTTATCAGAAGTTACCACCACAATTTCACCCCTTATTTTGCCTTTAAGTTTTCAAACAATGCCAGCTATGGTTGTCTAGTTTCGTCTTTATAATAGTCACAGCAAAATCTTTGTGTGAGCATTTTCTTTCATCCCGATGCATCGGTCACACTTACGGCATCAAGAAAAGCTCTTAGCGTTTCGTCCTTACCGCCAAACTCAGGTTTTAAGCCTTTTATTTGGGTGAAGTAATCACCCCAAGTTTGAGCCATAGCTGCGTTTGTGTTCCCCGATCTTGTTTATGGGTTTTCTTTGTGGGCTTGTAATCCTCTTCCGCAACAATACTAACGTAAGCAGTATTGGAGACTTTGGTCTTGGACTTGCTGGTTCTGGTTCATTCTGCAGTGTTACAAAAGTTGCTTTTGTGTTATTTGCACTTGACACATACAGATCCTATGTGAACCTTTCTTTAATAGTTAACAACTGTTCTCTAAGACGCTTAACAACGTCAGTCAATTGAGTCAGATGTAACTTTGATAGCCTATTCTGAATTTGTCGAAATAAATACCGTACGTCATTATAAACATAAACTAATAGAACAGAATTCTTATTTACTGTATTTGCTTGAATTGGTCTATTTTGAATTGAGCATTTTTACGAATTTTCGAAATCTACCTTACTTTTTTTTACTATATTAATGATACTAATAACAAGAAAGAAAAGTATAGTCGAGCACGCCCGACCGAAAACGTTCGGTCACATGATTGTATGTTTCTATCTCGCTCGCACACATGCATTGGCATTGCGTTCAATTATCAACTTTCTTACATGTCTAGCTCTTTTGTTTATTGTCCGATTTATATGCAACTTTCAGGATAGTTTAATATATTTTGTCTTCAAAGGAATGTGAAATAACAATACTGTACGATAAGAACATATGCCTTAAAATCGGCATTGAAGTTTGCAAATTATTTGATTTCTTGTGGGAAAAGGGGGCGTGGCAGTCCAAAATTTTTAATGACAATGCATTTATGCCGTCTCAAGGAACCTACATACCAACATTGGTGTTACTAAGTGCCATAGTTACTGAGATATTTGTATAAAACATCAATTTTATACGAGGTATTTCTAGTTTTTTGCACATTGTAGGCAAACGGGGCGTGGCATCGAAAAAAAAAAAATTTTTGTATTGACTGACTTAATATCGAGTCGATAGAGACCAAATTCAAACTTGTAGCTCTTACCATCTTTAAAATCTGTTTGTTCATACGGACAGGCAGACGGACAGACGGACAGACAGACGGACAGACGGACATGGCTATATCGACTCGGCTTGTGATGCTGATCAAGAATATATATACTTTATGGGGTCTGCCACGCCTCCTTCTGCCTGTTACATACTTTTTTTTTTGCACAAACCCAATATACTCTCTCTTGCAGAGAGTATAAAAATCTAAATTATGTAAGTAAAATTATTTTATATTTATTGTTATTATTGTTATACTCTCTGCAAGAAAGAGTATATTGGGTTTGTGACAAGTATTTAACAGGGAGAAGGAGGCATGGCAAACCCCATAAAGTATATATATTCTTGATCAGCATGACTAGCCGAGTCGATATAGCCATGTCCGTCTGTGTGACCAAAAAGATCTCAGCGACTATAAGAGCTAGAAAGGCCCGATAGGTCGCAAATGAAAGATAAAATGCCCAAGCAGTACAAGTTTGCTTTTGTTTTTGACACGCCCACTTTAGGGCGTTCTATGTTCATACAAATGTAAAAACAGGTAAAAATAGCATGTTTTAGTATAGAAAACTGTTTTGTTAGCAATGCTTTCTAAACCAAATGTACGTCTAGGGAGTACATATACTGACCAAGTTTGATCCAAATCGGACAACTATATCGTATAGCTCCCATAGGGACAATCGGTCAAAAATACGCTCCAAATATGAATTTGTCGGGTCGTCGGGTATATTGTTGTCATCAGCATCTTCTATTCCCCGATTTTGCACAGCCTGCCTCGTATTTGCCATTTTATTACTTGCGCTGGAGCTCCGTGAATTTCGTGCACGTGTGTTCATCTTCGCTTCTACTGCTCAAGAAACCCTAACCTGGAATCTCATCGATCTGGTAGCTCTATTCAATGCCACTTCTCAACACTACGTACACGGACTACACGCAGCATATAGAGTGTTGCCAACCCTAGATGCCACTCACAGCATATAGCAATTAATATTGCCCATCACTAACACTATTCACATATTTCTCCAACACGGCCATACTGACAACAACACGTCTTCGTGTTTTCTTTTAGTTTATTATACCCGTTACTCGTAGAGTAAAAGGGTATATTGTATTCGTTGCAATGTATGTAACAGGGAGAAGGAGACATGGCAGACCCCATAAAGTATATATATTCTTGATCAGCATGACAAGCCGAGTCGATATAGCCATGTCCGTCTGTCCGTCTGTCCGTCCGTCCGTCTGTCCGTCTGTCCGTCTGTGTGAACAAAAGGATCTCAGAGACTATAAGAGCTAGAAAGGCCCGAGTGGTCGCAAACGAAAGATAAAATGCCCAAGCAGTACAAGTTTGCTTTTGTTTTTTGACACGCCCACTTTAGGGCGTTCTATGTGCATACAAAGGTAAAAACAGGTAAAAATAGCATGTTTTAGTATAGAAAACTTTTTTGTTAGTAATGCTATCTAAACCAAATTGACACAGAAAGTACACGTCTAGGGATTACGTATACTGACCAAGTTTGATCCAAATCGGACAACTATATCATATAGCTCCCATAGGGACAATCGGTCAAAAATACGCTCCAAATATGAATTTATATGAATAACTTTTGCGTTGGCCAACCAATCGAAGTGAAACTTACACAGAATATATCTGTCAATAATATAAACATATCGACTAAGTTTGATCCAAATCGGACAACTATATCATATAGCTCCCATAGGGACAATCGGTCAAAAATACGCTCCAAATATGAATTTATATGAATAACTTTTGCGTTGGCCAACCAATCGAAGTGAAACTTACACAGAATATATCTGTCAATAATATAAACATATTGACTAAGTTTCATCCAAATCGGACGACTATATCGTATAGCTACCATAGGGACGATCGGTCAAAAATACGCTGTAAATATGATTTTGTATGAAAATTTTCTGCGTTTCTCAAGTCATCTGAATTAAAATCAATAGGGTCGATTACCTAACCGATTGCAATATTATTAATATTATTAATAATATATTATATTGTTAATAATATAATTAATTTGAGTAACGGGTATCCTAAAGTCGCGAGGCGACTATAGCATTCTTTCTTGTTTTATTATCGAATATTTCTTAGAAATAGACTTTTACAAAAGACATTAACCCTTTATTAGTCTGTGATGCATATCTGCAACGGGGAGGCTTTTACCACGTAAAAAAATGTGTGGACCTTAAAGAAACATTTTACTGATATGAGGTATATCTACACAGTTGGCTCTTTTTATTTTTAGAGGTTTTGTATACATTTCGACAATTTCCCGCCAATTTTGCGATTTATAAAAGTGACCTGTGTAGAAAATTTTTGCATTGCAAATTTGAAAAAAATTAAATTAATTTTTTCTTACAAAAGCAATTTGGAAAATCTATTTAATTTATTTTTGTTAAATAATCTATGTTTCTTACGTTTGTTTTGTATATTTTGTTTCTTTTGTTTAATTCATTTACTGTACAAATTATAACCCTTTGTGCATATGTTAAAAATATAGCAACGCATCATTTTCTTTCATTTTAAGCCAAAACAAGAAAGAATGCTATAGTCGCCTCGCGACTTTAGGATACCCGTTACTCAGTTTAATTATATTATTAACAATATAATATATTATTAATAATATTAATAATAGTACAATCGTTTAGTTAATCGACCCTATTGATTTAAATTCAGATGACTTGAGAAACGCAGAAAATTTTCATACAAAATCATATTTACAGCGTATTTTTGACCGATCGTCCCTATGGGAGCTATACGATATAGTCGTCCGATTTGAATGAAACTTGGTCAACATATTAATATTATTGACAGATATATTCTGTGTAAGTTTTACGTCGATTGCTTGGCCAATGCAAAAGTTATTCACATAAATTCATATTTGGAGCGTATTTTTGACCGATTGCCCCTATGGGAGCTATCCGATATAGTCGTCCGATTTGGATCAAACTTAGTCAATATGTTTATATTATTGACAGATATATTCTGTGTAAGTTTCACTTCGATTGATTGGCCAACGCAAAAGTTATTCATATAAATTCATATTTGGAGCGTATTTTTGACCGATTGTCCCTATGGGAGCTATATGATATAGTTGTCTGATTTGGATCAAACTTGGTCAGTATACGTAATCCCTAGACGTGTACTTTCTGTGTCAATTTGGTTTAGATAGCATTACTAACAAAAAAGTTTTCTATACTAAAACATGCTATTTTTACCTGTTTTTACCTTTGTATGCACATAGAACGCCCTAAAGTGGGCGTGTCAAAAAACAAAAGCAAACTTGTACTGCTTGGGCATTTTATCTTTCGTTTGCGACCACTCGGGCCTTTCTAGCTCTTATAGTCTCTGAGATCCTTTTGTTCACACAGACGGACAGACGGACGGACGGACAGACGGTCATGGCTATATCGACTCGGCTAGTCATGCTGATCAAGAATATATATACTTTATGGGGTCTGCCATGTCTCCTTCTCCCCGTTACATACATTGCAACGAATACAATATACCCTTTTACTCTACGAGTAACGGGTATAATAACCAAAAAACGAAAAAAGCTAAATAAAGTGTAATTTTTATTTCATTTAACCTATAAAATAAAACAAACCGCGTCAAAATCGGAGAAAAAGTACAATAAAGGGTTAAGATCCTATACCATCCAACACAGCACTCCTCAACAGTTTAGAGATTCAACTCTTTGGCATTTACATCTCTGATGCCTCAGCAAATATTGATTCTTGGCAACTTCTTCTCTGGTGCTCCAGCAAAAACAATTCTTATAGCATCTACTTCTCTGGTGCTCCAGCAACAGCAATTCTTATAGCATCTACTTCTCTGGTGCTCCAGCAACAATAAATTTTTTTTTTTTGTTGTAGTTGTTTTTTTTTTTTTTCATTTAGTGTCTATTTCAGCACTTTTAATTCGTTAATGTCTATTTCAACATTGTCTGCATTTTGACTAGCGTCTATTTCAACGCTTTCGTTATCATCTAATTCTGCAGGAACCTGTTGTGTTGGCATGGCTAACAAACTATCGTGCGCGTATTTATAGGTTCTATTGCCTGTTAGTGATTTAAGCGTATACCTGTCTCCTTTCAAACCGTCAACAATTAAAAACGGACCTTTATATTTGGGGTCTAGCTTGGTTTGATGCCTTTCCTGAGCCTTAAGTAGAACATGATCTCCTAGCTTAAACTTCACAATCTTAGCCTTATTTTTATACTCTCTGCAAGAGAGCGTATATTGGGTTTGTAAAAAAAAAAGTATGTAACAGGCAGAAGGAGGCGTGGCCGACCCCATAAAGTATATATATTCTTGATCAGCATCACAAGCCGAGTCGATATAGCCATGACCGTCTGTCCGTCTGTCTGTCCGTCTGTCTGTCCGTCTGTCCGTATGAACAAACAGATTTCAGAGATGGTAAGAGCTACAAGTTTGAATTTGGTCTCCATCGACTCGATATTAAGTCAGTCAAAAACTATCCTGAAAGTTGCATATAAATCGGACTATAAACAAAAGAGCTAGACACGTAACAAAGTTTATAATTTAACGCCATTTCAACGTTTCAACGTCTTTTATTGCAATTATCAATTAATATACTTGGATAACGATTTTATTAAATGATGGGGAATTAATTGTAGAGAGTATTCTACGGGCGGGCGTGCTCGACTGTACTTTTCTTTCTTGTTATCATATCTGATCTTGCTTGGTCTGATGCTGCTTGGTCTAAATCTACATTTTGCTCCTCATTGTTAATAGGCAGGAGACCAAATGGTCGAGAAACCTTACCAACTTGTAGCTCTAACGGGCTATAATTAGTGACTCGATTGATCGTGCAATTTATAGCTAAATGTATTTCTCCCAAGGCATCCTGCAATGCACGCTGGCTAGTTTCAACTGCTGTTAACATATTTTTCAGCATACTCATGATGCGCTCCACTTGCCATTTGCCTGGCTTGCGCCAGTCGCTATCAAATGCAAATTTATTTTCTGGGCAGCGCAAAACTCGCGAAAGTTAGCGCTTGTAAAGCATCGACCCTGATCTGCTATCAAGGGACTTGGCACTCCAAACAGTGATACTGCAAACTTCATCGCTTTTATACAGTTTTCTGATACAATAAAACATATTTAGTGAATGCATCAATTAAGACAATTACGTATTCCTTAACATCGCTTTGTGTGCAGTGCGTACCATGGAATCCCAATTTTGGGAATTGAATGTAATTCTGATTGAGCTTTGCCAGACTTTGATTTTGATAATTTGCAGGTTATGCAATTTTCGACAAATTTCCATACGTACTTAGACATTTTGTCATACCAGTAATGACAATAAGTTTTCTCTTACGTCTTTTGCCACCCCAAGTGCATTATCGACTCATGCACATGGGTTATGACCGACCATCTAAATGCCCTGGGTATTATAGGTAAACATAAATTTCTGCCGTTCCTTTGAATTTTTCTGAACAAAACACCTGCTCTAATCTCATATGTATATTCCTCAATGTCAGTATCTCCATCACGTAGTTTTGTTACAATAGCAGACAACTCTTGATCCCGCTGTTGTTCTGCGAGGAGCCAGTTTTCAGATATCTCAGTCAGATCGATTTGCTTTTCAATTATCTTGTGGCACACCTGAATGTTACCCATAATTAAATTTCGAGAAAATAAATCTACGTGGGCCATTCGCTCGCCTTTTCGATATTCGATATCGAACTGAAAAGCCTGCAGATATACCCACCATCTATGGACTCTTGGCGATAGATTAACTTTGTTAAAACTTGACTTTAAGGAATTGCAGTCTGTGAATAGGAGGAAAAAATTACCAAAAAAAAAAAGAAAAAAAACAATAAACGGAATAAAATAATGAAAGTTTCTCAAAATCGTAAAATGATACTTTTACCAACAAAAGAAAATTTTTTTTTTAATAAAAAAAAAAAAAACTATTTTTTTTTTTTTTTTTTTAATTAAAAAAAAAAAAAACACCCAAACAAAAAAAAAAAATATAAAAAGGTAAAAAGGGTTTTAAATGTTTTAAAAATTTTATTAGTTTAATATTAAATTAATATTTTAATTTTTATTTTTTTTTTTTTTAATCTTGTTAAAAAAAAAAAAAAAAAATAAATTTAAAAAAAAAAAAAAAAAAAATCAGAATATTTTTTAATATAATTAAAAAAAAAAAAAAAAAAAAAAAAAAAAATTGTAAAGACGATTCCCAGCCGGGGTACAGATCTCAGTCTGCCCAGGGTCGCTCTTTGCAAGAAAATTTATTTAATGCAATGACGCTGCAGTTCGGGTGCGGGTGACGTGAGAAAGAGTGAGAACAACACGCAGAACAGAACACTATTGGGGGGAAGGTAACGATGCGCCGGGATAATCCCACGGCAGGCGGGAAGAGACCCTCGCCTATCTACGGGAAAGGGAAAAGAGTTCAATACGCCGGAGAAAAACGCCGGGATAGTCCCACGGCAGGCGGGAAGAGACCCTCGCCTGTTTACAGAAAAGAAAATAGAATTCAATGCGCCGGGATAGTCCCACGGCAGGCGGGAAGAGACCCTCGCCTATCTACAAGGAAAATAGAGTTCAATGCGCCGGGATAGTCCCACGGCAGGCGGGAAGAGACCCTCGCCTATCTACTAGGAAAGCGGTTAGAGTTAGTAGAGAGAGAGCAGAAAGAAAGCACTCCAGTTATCTTCAATACAATCCTTTATTCTTATGCTAATTGTTACAATTGTTCCCTACGGTGCCCTGCTGCACCGCCTAACGGAATCCTATCGGCACGTGGCCGCCAACTTACTTGCTATTGGCAGACGCGCCAACTCGCGACGTCTGCTCACTCCCAGGCTCGATCGAAAAGTGACGCGACGCTCTCGATCGAA
The DNA here is from genome assembly GCA_018903735.1 of Drosophila cardini. NCBI lineage: Eukaryota > Metazoa > Arthropoda > Insecta > Diptera > Drosophilidae > Drosophila > Drosophila cardini. Next base: position 24,373 of record JAEIGM010000043.1, read on the forward strand.
CAACGCGGAAGCTGTCGCAACACAACTCCACCACGAAAGCTCTCTCTTCACCACCGAGCTTTCGTGCAGAGTTGCACCCGACCGCTCCCCGCGCTGCCGATAGAGGGCGCCGCGTCCTTAATACAAAGTCTAAATGCTAACTGCTATACAACTATCGCCTTCAATGGCGCGAAAACAAACTTAAATATTAAACAATATTCCATTCTTAAAACTATTAATTAATAATATAAAACCAAAATGATAATGTAAGGCGGTCAATTTTGGGGCCGCCTTACACCCCCCCCTTTCTCCGCAGAGTTGATCATCACCGCTCCTGCTCCGGTGATGATCACGCTCGAAATCCCATCGCCGTCGTCCAGTTTAAAGTGCGTGTGACGGCAGTTGCTTCCTTCTGTGGCCGCTATCTCCTGCTGCAGTCTCGCTGTACCTCGCCGTCGTCCATTGCGTTGACTCTCCTGATGCGCCACCCTCGCTGCTGTCTTGCTGTGCCTCGCCCTCATCAGGGGGATCTGGGTATTCCTCATCCGTGCTCTGAAAGAAAGGCTTTAAAGCGGTTAGGTTGGCCACCCTTCTCTTACGCTCGCCTTGCTGGGCGAGTCGCACGATTTTGGGGGAAATAAAGTGTACCACCCGGCAGGGCCCTCCATACTTGGGGCCAGTTTGGCCTCGAAATCCTCGGCCGCATCTTCAATCCCAGGGCGCCACTCTCTTCTTCCGCTTTTGTAGGACCTTCTCTGGTCCTTCGGTGCCCGTTGACGATTGCTCCGAGCTACATCGGAGATTTCCTTCATCCTTTCCTCCTTCTCCCTCGGGTCCAGCTGGACTGCGGCCGACCCGGGAGTGACTTCCTCGTTTGCTTTCTCGATTGCCATCCTCCGTACTCCAGGTGAAGACGCTGTTCCGGCCTTCGGCGACCTGTTTCCGCTTTCCGTTGCCTGTTCCTCCGATCCATTCTTCTCGTTCGCTTCCTCTATATTCATCCTCCGTACTCCAGGTGAAGACGCTGTTCCGGCCTTCGGCGACCTGTTTCCGCCCTTCGTTGCCTGTTCCTCCGATCTATTCTTCTCGTTTTCCTCAGATGTGCGAGCCCGAGCGGTCAATCCCTGCTTGGAGAGCGGGATAACTTCTATCGGTGGGCGTTCTTCCATGAGAAACGCCGGCTTGCCACACTGCTCTGCTTCTTCCTTCCTTAATATAATTTTTCCCCGTCCGCAGCTAATTGAGGTGCCCATGAGGCACAAAAAATCCATGCCCAGAATGGCATGATCCAACATGATGGGCATTACCAACATCCTTAATATTACGCTTTCTCCGGCGAAGCTGACCTTCAATTTAAGCGCGCCTGTCGCATCCAAAGCCGACCCATCCGCCAGCTGGATTCGCGCGCGCTCCTCCACCACATCTCCTCGTACTCCGCACTGCTTCACCCAATCTCCGCTGATGAAGCTCCTCGTCGCCCCTGTGTCAACTGTGGCCGCAATCTCATGGCCACCAATTGACACCTTTGCGGCGATCTTGCCTCCCTCCATCGTCAATGGGGAACTCCTTGCCGGAATTCCATATCGTCGCCCTCCCGCGTTGGGGGACGCCTCTGGTCGTTTTACGCTCTTGTGCGCTCGCAGCACTCCCAACTGCTCTTGCCTGGTTTGCCGCAGACCCGGCCGAAGGTGATCCTCGCATTCCCGAGCGAAATGCCCCGTTTGTTCACATCGATGGCACGCTCTACGCAGATCGTACCTTGCTCCATCGTTGTGTGTCATCCTCTGGTTGACGGCTTCTGTCTGGGTCGTCCCTGGAAGCGCTTCTCTGCAGGATGCCTGCGCTAAGGGCCCTCCTATCGCCGACCTGAAAGGGTTATTCTGCCGCTCTTCGGGTACCGGCGGCCGATTTACATACCCATAGCGTGAACTACGCTCAACTCGTCCAACGCTGTCCTTCGCGAACGCCCATTCCTCATCCCGCACACTCTCGAACTCCACTGCCATCTGGGTGAGTTGCTGCAACGACGCAAAATCCTGCCTCCGGATATACAATCGGTATTCCGGGGAGGAGTTTTCGTATATCCGGTGCAATTCCTGTGCTGCGTCGTATCCAGCATGACGCATGAGCAGCCTTATCTCCACCAAGTAGTCCTTGAATTTTTCCCCGCGTCGCTGGCGACGGCACCTAATCTGGTCCTCCAGACGCTCTAAGTACCGGGGAGGCAGGAAGAACTCCAAAAATTCCCTCCGGAAGACAGCCCAGGATGCGTCCCTCAATCCACTCATGAGGAACCATGTAGCGGCCTTTCCGCTCAGCGCCTCGCTTACGGCTCCTGGCATATATGCAAGATCAATCCCATATGTTCTCGCTCGTTGCTCCAGGGTTTCAATAAACCCGAGCGGGTCCGACTGCCCGTCGTACCACATGTCCCACTTTCGCACCTGGTCCGCCACGCTCCTCAACGAGCGGGAATCCTCATATACGGGCCACATGCGTTCTTGCGGCCTTCCATGCGCGCCAGCGCCATCCGGTGGCCTAGAGACATCCCTGCCGAATCCGCGAACATCTTCCACCCGGATCTTAGGCGGGAATTCTGTATCCGCCGATGATGGTTCCAACGCCGGCCGCTCCGCATGCCCGTACAGGCGTGCACCCCGTAGGTCGGGCTCTGATCGTTGCCGCGATCCGCCACCGACGCCAAGCAACGCACCTGTCCGGGGCGGCTTCTGGAGCCTGGCGTATTGGGTCTCCAGATCCGCCAGTCGTGCCCACACCTCTGCAGAGTGGCCACCCGCCTGTATGAACGCGGCGAATGTCTTGCGCAAATCCTCCACGCGGCCAACGTCCTCCAAATCGAATTCCCGGAACATCGTCAATAATTCCTCTCTGCGCCTGTAATATACCCAGCGCACGCCGACCCCGGGATTCTTTGACTCACCTGACTCCATTCTGAGTCTTTCAGCTTCTCCTCTTTAGGCCTTTTCTCTTTTTCCTCCTTTTCCTTCCACGGAAATACGTTTTCGGCCCACGGTACCACGGTGTTTCAGCAACTTTCGAATTTTTTTTTTTCTGGCCCGCTGTCCACACTTCTTTTTTTTTTTTTTTATTTCTTTATAATTCTGTCATTTTTTTTTTTTTGTTTTATTTTTTTTTTCTCAAAAAAAAAAATAAAATTTTATGCACAAATCAATGGCTCTAGGCCCACTGTGCCAAACATGTCACCGTTCTTGCTTTCTTTTTTCCAAAAAAAAGGAATTTTTGTGCACTAAATGATTGGCCCGTGGCCCACTATGCCGATATTGCGCTGTCTTTTTAAAAATCGATTTTGAGCACTAAACATTGGCCACTGGCCCACTGTGCAAATATTGCGCTGCTTGCGCGCAGCCGTTATCAACCACGCACTCAACACCGAACCGCGGCACCCTGTATGCGTTTTGCATGTCTCTTTTCGTTTTATTTGTTTTTCTTACGATGCGCCGTTGCGCGCGCGTCAACTGTACCTTGCGCGCGTGTGTGAGCGAGCACGCGTCAGCCGAATTTCACACTTTTGTTTGTGTATGCGTCGCGACACTTTTCGATCGCCGCTTCCCCCCGTGGGCTTTGTTTACCCCTTGCCTACAAACTTTTCGCTACTGCTTTTTCTCTATGCTATTCTATGCTTTTTTTGTACTGTACTGTAGCTGCTCTTATTTTTTTCTACTTGCGCACTTGTCTGTACGTACTGGCGGGGTTTTATGTCGCCTGTATGCAACGCCTCTCAGAACTGCAGCGTCCCTGCTCGGGCGCCACTTGTAAAGACGATTCCCAGCCGGGGTACAGATCTCAGTCTGCCCAGGGTCGCTCTTTGCAAGAAAATTTATTTAATGCAATGACGCTGCAGTTCGGGTGCGGGTGACGTGAGAAAGAGTGAGAACAACACGCAGAACAGAACACTATTGGGGGAAGGTAACGATGCGCCGGGATAATCCCACGGCAGGCGGGAAGAGACCCTCGCCTATCTACGGGAAAGGGAAAAGAGTTCAATACGCCGGGATAGTCCCACGGCAGGCGGGAAGAGACCCTCGCCTGTTTACAGAAAAGAAAATAGAATTCAATGCGCCGGGATAGTCCCACGGCAGGCGGGAAGAGGCCCTCGCCTATCTACAAGGAAAATAGAGTTCAATGCGCCGGGATAGTCCCACGGCAGGCGGGAAGAGACCCTCGCCTATCTACTAGGAAAGCGGTTAGAGTTAGTGGAGAGAGCAGAAAGAAAGCACTCCTGTTATCTTCAATACAATCCTTTATTCTTATGCTAATTGTTACAATTGTTCCCTACGGTGCCCTGCTGCACCGCCTAACGAAATCCTATCGGCACGTGGCCGCCAACTTACTTGCTATTGGCAGACGCGCCAACTCGCGACGTCTGCTCACTCCCAGGCTCGATCGAAAAGTGACGCGACGCTCTCGATCGAACAACGCGGAAGCTGTCGCAACACAACTCCACCACGAAAGCTCTCTCTTTACCACCGAGCTTTCGTGCAGAGTTGCACCCGACCGCTCCCCGCGCTGCCGATAGAGGGCGCCGCGTCCTTAATACAAAGTCTAAATGCTAACTGCTATACAACTATCGCCTTCAATGGCGCGAAAACAAACTTAAATATTAAACAATATTCCATTCTTAAAACTATTAATTAATGATATAAAACCAAAATGATAATGTAAGGCGGTCAATTTTGGGGCCGCTTACAAGTCCTATAAACTTCCCCTTTGTACTTTACCGGGGGGGGGGGGGCCCCCCAAGATCTTTTTTTTTATTAAGCTTTTTTTCCAGAAAAAAAATCCCACCCCAAAAAAAAAATTGTTTTAAAAAAAAAAAAAAAAAAAATTTTAAAAAAAAAAAAAAAAAATAATAAAAATTTCCCCCTATTTTTTTTTAATAAATAAAAAAAAAAAAAAAAAAAAAAAAAAAAAAAAAATAAATAAAAATAATAAGAAAAAAAAAAAAATAAAATTAATCTAAAAACAAAAACAAAAAAAAAAAAAAACTATCCTTCGCCTTCCAAAAAAAAAAACATTTGAATAAAAAAAATAAGAATAAAAAAAAAAAAAAAAAACGGATACTTGTCAGAAACAGTATTCGAGTTTAATTCTCGATAATCTACACACAGTACCGTTCTTCTTTCGCACAAGCAACATTGGACTGACAAATGGAGAGCAGCTCGGGCGTATTATATTATTTGCCAACAGCTCATTGATCTTAAAACGCACCAATTGCTTTTCTTCCGGACCAAGTCTATATGGCCGCCTTTGTACAATTTTGTTCGCATCTATCAACCGAATCTCTAACCGGCCCGATGATGCTTGCTTACTTGGAGTCCCATCTATAAACCACTCAGAATACTGTCTCAAAATCTTTAATAGGCGATTTTTGTCTGCATAACATAAAACGGAATCATTGTTTATGCATGTCTCGTAATTATCTTCGTTAGATATGTTGTTAACAATTTTAACTTTATACATTTTGAGCTCATTTGGCTCGATTGTTATTTCAAATCCCTGGCCTAAAATTTCTCGACCAAGCATTACATCATACTTTAAATGTCCGTCATCAACAACGTGAGATAAAATTTCAATTGATAAGTCTTCAATCATGACCATGGATAGAATCTGGTTTGTACTACATATAGAACTATTTCCAATGCCTTTTAAGACTACCATGTTGCAAAATCTTTTCCCAGAAAACTTTTTGCCTACTGACTCTTTTACCAAGGTGCATTCGGCACCGAAATCGACACAAAATAGAATTTTCTCACCAGATACACATAATTTGCCTAGGGACTCTTCTACTGAACAGACATCTACACGCTTTTCGTAAACGTTTCCTCCGTTTCCTTGCTTCTGCTTGGCTTTGATACAGGACGACGCTAGATGGCCTTGTTTTCCACAGCTGAAGCATGTTACAGATGACCAATCCCTTCCAGATGATGTACCACTTGTTTTTGGCTGGCCACCTTCCTTGCTCTTCCTCAAACGACATTCAGCGATTTTATGGCCGATTTTGCCACAATGATGACATTTCACCTGAGTATCTGGCTTGAATTTCTTTCCCGGAATTGACGAGCCTGAGTTGTCTGTACGATCTTTACGTTTTCCAAACGTAAATGCTGTCAATTGTTGTTGAAGTTCGCTTCTGGTTTTGATCGCTTTGGTGAATAGCATCTTGTTTAGATTTTTATCGATCTGCACAAGATGAGACAGGACAATGGAAACTGCAATCTCTTCAACATGCGCAGACTTCCACTTAGTTAACAGCGATGTGACAAGACGACTGCTGTAAACACATAAGTATTCGTCTACCTTCGGAGCGCCATTGAAGAGTGGCTGCGGTTGTTTCCAAACCTTCGAAGCGCAAAATGAACATCTTCTATTTTCCGATTTTGCACAGCCTGCGTCGTATTTGCCATTTTATTACTTGCGCTGGAGCTCCGTGAATTCCGTGCATGTGTATTCATCTTCGCTTCTACTGCTCAAGAGACCCTAACCTGGAATCTCATCGATCTGGTAAATCTATTCAATGCCACTTCTCAACACAACGTACACGGATTACACGCAGCATATAGAGTGTTGCCAACCCTAGATGCCACTCACAGCATATAGCAATAAATATTTCTCCGACAAATTTATATGAATAACTTTTACGTTGGCCAAGTAATCGTAGTGAAACTTACACAGAATATATTTGTCAATAATATAAACATGCTGACCAAGTTTCATCCAAATCGGACGACTATATCGTATAGCTCCCATAGGGACGATCGGTCAAAAATAAGCTGTAAATATAAATTTGTATAAATATTTTCTGTGTTTCCCAATTCGATTGCCTAAACAATTGTACTATTATTATTATCGTATCCCATTGGTAATAATATATCTAAACTGAGTAACGGGTATCCTAAAGTCGCGAGGCGACTATAGCATACTTTCTTGTTGTTGATTAAATTTTAATTCTTCAAAGTCTGGATTTTCAGCAACAATCTTCAAAGCTGTTCCCAGGATATTTATACTCCTTGTCTGTCTATGATGGATGTTAACTGTATCTAAAAGTGCCTTAATAAGACTTATGTCTGATTCAAAAATTTTTTTCATGTGAGACTATGGAAGGTGTATCATTAAGGAATTTGTTACCTCGGTAATTTCCGAGTACATGCTTAGATTAGAGGAACTAGAGGAAATTTGAAGTTTTTCCAAATAAGGGCGTTTCCGTCTATTATCGGTATGTAGTCTGAGTTTGTTTAGTCGATGATCGTTGCGGTTGTTATCGTTACGAAAAGAAGAGGGCATAGAATCCAAATCCTAATAAAGATATAAGATATTAGAATTTGTACCATGAGGATATTTTATCTTAAGTTATCCTTATGTCCTTCCCTCCCCTTTATATTGTAAGAACCGTTGTCCCCAAATCGGCCTCCACAGTAATTTCCTCCAATAAGGGCGTTAACTTATTCCCGAGCATTTTATTTAATTTCATGAGTACTTTGTCGCCTACTTGGAAAGTTTTGTTTCTTCTGTCCGTGTTATGCCTGTGTAATAGTAATCCTTTGCTATATTGACTCTTTCCCTTATTTCTGCTTCAGAATAAATTGTTCCGATATATTTTTTAGTGTAGCTTGTAAAATTAACTCGACTGTATCGTGTAATTGTTTTTCACGTTTTAAACATCTGGCAATTTACACGAGAGTAGTATGGAATCTCGCTACTTAACCATTTGATGTAGTATGGAGCGGAGGGGAATTTTAATGTTAATGTTAAAACGATTTTTTAAGAGTATTTGAATTGATCCTGAATTTAGCGATGGTTCGTTATCGCAATATCCAATTTTAGTGTGGAGGTAAAAGTTCATGAGTTGTAGAAAGGGTGGTTCAATGTCCATTACATACCATTTTTGAGGGTATAGGCTGAACAATTGCAAATTTTGAAAATTTATCAATACAAGTTAAGACATATTTTTAGACCCCGTACTCTAAATAAGAGAAGATGGGTCTTTTAAGTTTGTCTGAAGCGAAATGTGCGTAACAGGCAGAAGGAGGCTTTTCCGACCTAATAAAGTATGTATATTCTTGATCAGCATCAACAGCCGAGTCGATATAGCGATGTCCGTCTGTCTGTCTGCCCGTCCGTATGAACACCTGGATCTTCTAAACCACTAGAGCTAGAGCCACCAAATTTGGAATGAAAGTCCGTCTATATGTCAGATCAAGTTTATTTCAAATTTATTATGTGTATGGTACCATTATTACTATACTCACCAAGTTTGGTCTGGATCGGACAACTATAGCCTATAGCTCCCATAGGACAAATGGGTCTAAAATTGGTGATTTGTATGGAGACAAGTAGTTTTAGTTGAGCGATCGCAAATTCACATATTATGTGTATGGTACCATTATAACTATCTTTACCAAGTTTGATCCGGATCGGACAACTATAGCCTGTAGCCCCATGGGACAAATCGGTCTAAAATTGGCGACTTACAGCTCCGTATAGCTCCCATAAGATAGATCAGTCAGTCAGTTATTTGTATGGTAAAATGCTCACTTGAGTGAGTACGGGGTCTATTACAGTCGGCTTGCTCGACTGTAGCCTTTCTCACTTGTTTGGTGTAAAAAATGTCTTTGTGGGAATTTGGACTACTTGATTGGGAATTGGTGTTTCGATAATAAGCTTGTGGATGTCGGTCATATTTTGACTTATTACAAATCTTGCAATTTGCAACTATTTCACTTACCAAACGAGTCATTTTAGGCAAAAAATAATCTTGGATAATTTGCTTTATATTTTCATTAACTGCTCTATGATCTCTGCTATGTTCTGCAATTATTATTTATTTTTGCTCGTTTTTGTTAAAAACATTTATGACCAGTTTGTTGGAATGCCATAATTTAGTTGAAGGGAAGGTTTCGACTTATGTGTTTTGAATAAATGCTAGTGCTGGTTAATCGCATTCACTACGTCGTTTTTAACCGCACCGCACACCTTTTCCACTAAGTTTTCTCTATTAGTGAAGCATAGTTTTTTGTACGAACATATCAATAATTTTCTCAAAGGCCGTAGTGCCTTCTTCAATAATTATTTGATTTCGAAAACAATAAACCGGTTTGTCTGTGGACTCAGTGTTAGCGACAATTCGCTATGTAGGTTAAAAAACACAAAATGATGTTCTTAGCTTTATTGTTCAATACAGACTGACAAGTGTTTAAATCAAATCTACCCTCGCCAGCTACAAACTGCAACGCTGCTGTCGACTGTTGCGACATTTCATCCGGCCGGTGACGGCTGGATTCCGAGGAATAAATAACTGCTGAATCGCAGACCGCTGATTCAATAGTTTTTGGGTTCTAGTTGCGGTTCTTGACCGCAGCGAGAATTGTGCAATTATTGTTGTTAAGTCTTCCGTCCTTAAATTATACTTGTCCCTAAGTAGGTTTTTTTTTCTACATTAAAAGTACGGGACGTCGTTAATAGGGAATGGCTGTGGCCTTCTCCAAGAGTGTTGCGCTGGAGCGGCGATGGATGTTCCCTTTCCTTTCGAGGTAACCTGCAGTGCAATCTGGCTGACTTGTGGTGTAATATTTTATCTTTCTTTCCGTAGCTTGCAGAGGATGGTGACTACGATGATCGCAAGCTGGAACAGGGAGCTTAATGCAACCGTATTGGTATATGTTCTGATGGTTAAGTTTCTCAGCTGCCCGATGTTGTTGACGTGCAGAGCCTCCTGAGATTTTAACGAAAGCACCTTCACCCGTTCGATCTCTTCCGGTGTCATCTGTACTATTGGCACTTCTGGCCTATAGATGGTCGCTTCGGTATTGTCGAACTGTTGTGCATTGATAACTATGGATTTGTTGTGGAAGTATATGAGGCAAGTTCCATTAATGGACTCCGTAGTTCCATTCCAAGTCAGATTACCACTGAAGTCATTAAGTAAAATGAGCCCGTTGTCGATTTCCTCTATTTTATTCAGATGTTCAGCATTGCTGAAGTTACAGTACGCCCTAGTGCCCTGAGCTAACTTAGGTATACAATTAGTATTGCTTAAATTAACAATTTTTGTCTCAAGGCATACGGCAATATTGACAAAGGGTTTACAATTGTTTAATATTTCATATTTTGCAATAAAGAATTCATTCTGATTTAAGTAAATTATTTTTTTATTTTTTACGACTCATTTAATTAAAACGTGTTGGAAATTTATTTTATTTAATACGGGTACTTTGACAAGATAAACAAACATTATCTTGTGTTGCAAAACGGAGACATTGGAGAACTCAAGCATTTTTTCAATAGATAATGAAATAAGGTTTTGGTCCTTAAACATGTCGGCTACCACCGTCAATTTATCTTCGCTTAGTATAGCAGAGCTAATCATGTTTATCCTTGCCCACTGATTGGCATTTTGTATGGTTTCCTTCTTCTATAATTAGTCTAATGTGATTTTGGAAACTGATGGCTATATTGTTAGTAAAGAAACAGTCTTTATATACTCTCTGCAAGAGAGAGTATATTGAGTTTGTGAAAAGTATGTAACAGGCAGAAGGAGGCGTGGCAGACCCCATAAAGTATATATATTCTTGATCAGCATCACAAGCCGAGTCGATATAACCATGTCCGTCTGTCTGTCTGTCCGTCTGTCCGTATGAACAAACTGATTTCAGAGATGGTTAGAGCAACAAGTTTGAATTTGATCAGTATCGACTCGATATTAAGTCAGTCAATACAAGAATCTTTTTTTTTTTCGATGTCACGCCCCATTCGACCACAATGAGCAAAAAACTAGAAACACCTCGAAAAAAATTGATGTTTTAGGCGAATATCTCAGTAACTATGGCACTTGAGAATACCAATTCTGGTAGGCAGATCAAACTATGCTGTAAGTTGCATATAAATCGGACAATAAACAAAAGAGTTATCCATGTAAGAAAGTTAATAATTGAACGCAATGTGAATGCATGTGTGCAAGCGAGACAGAAACATACAAACATGTGAGCGAACGTTTTCGCTGCTTTCTAGCGGCAGCGCTGCCCGCGAATGCTGGGTGTGCCGAGCAATTGTGTATGTATAACATATACACACATACCTATGTGCGTGCATACATATAATGCCAAATATATATGTTCATCCATACAAACAGATATTTTTGTTTCAACGTGTTTTATTGCAAGTATTATCAACTGGTATCCGAGTATGCCGACTTTATTAAAATGATCGGGAATAAAATGCAGACAGTATTCTACGGTCGGGCGTGCTCGACTATACTTTTCTTTCTTGTTCAACCACCCGGATTGTAACGTTAAGTTTTTATACCCGTTACTCGTAGAGTAAAGGGGTATATTGTATTCGTTGGAATGTATGTAACAGGGAGAAGGAGGCATGGCAGACCCCATAAAGTAAATATATTCTTGATCAGCATGAGAAGCCGAGTCGATATAGCCATGTCCGTCTGTGTGAACAAAAGGATCTCAGAGACTATAAGAGCTAGAAAGGCCGAGTGGTCGCAAACGAAAGATAAAATGCCCAAGCAGTACAAGCTTGTTTTTGTTTTTTGACACGCCCGCTTTAGGGCGTTCTATGTGCATACAAAGGTTAAACCAGGTAAAAAAAGCATGTTTTAGTAAAGAAAACTGTTTTGTTAGCAATGCTATATATAGTAAACCAAATTAACACAGAAAGTACACGTATAGGAAGTACATATACTGACCCAGTTTGATCCAAATCGGACAACTATATCGCATAGCTCCCATAGGGACAATCGGTCAAAAATTCGCTCCAAATATGAATTTATATGAACAACTTTTGCGTTGGCCGAGCAATCGAAGTGAAACTTATGAAAGGAGAAAAAAAAATACAGATAAAAAAAAATACGAAGCAGTTAATACAATCATACCCAGGATAGAACATTTAGATGACAAACCAAAAACTAGAACTTGACCAATTGGTTCATAGATATCCTAATCTCTTTGCGGACCCAAACGATAAACTAACCTACGCTACTTATGCTCAAGCAGAAATAGAACCTCTACCGATTCACAAATATACTCCAAAATCTATTAATATCCAATGTCACTAAAAGATGAAGTGAACAGACAAATCCAAGATCTGCTTGATAATGGCATTATTCGACCTTCACGATCACCTTATAACTCACCAGTTTGGATAGTTCCAAAAAAATTAGATGCATCTGGTGAAAGAAAATTTCGAATGGTCATAGACTATAGAAAACTCAACAAAGCATATGAAATAATAATTAACATGAACCAAGCAGGAATAGAAGCTTTCAATAAAATCAAAAATTCCCTAGTGTCCGAGGAAGTTATTCTTCAATTCCTTGATTTCAACAAAGAATTTTAACTAATAACAGACGCCTCCAATTTCGCTATAGGCGCAGTGCTATCCCAAGATGACAGACCAATTTCCCTTAACCAAAAAGAAATGCTAGCCATAGTTTGAGCACTAAAAGCCCTCAGAAAGTACCTTTGCGGTAGAGCAAATTTTAGAATCTACACTGATCACCAACCTCTTACTTATTCACTTAGCAGTTGGAATGGAAATTCCAGAGTAAAAAGATGAAAAGCATACATTAAGGAGTATAATTACGAACAATTATACGAACTAGGTAAAAGTAACGTAGTCGCAGACGCATTATCGAAAAAACTTAATTTTTAATGTAGAAGTCCCTATCAATGGGTTTAAAATCTAATCTTTATCAAGAAAGATGATTCAATCAGTTATAATTTCGATATCCCATTCCCAATATTCCATGGGCATACGATTCAACAACCATATTATAATGAAAAGGAAATACTGGACATTTTAGAAAAGTATTTACATTCAGTTTTAAACGGAATTATAACATCAGATGGGAATAATGCAAAGAATCTATCCTTAACACCTTTAAAACCATAAAATCAGATTCATTACAGGTAAAAGACATTTTGACAGACATAGAACAAGAAAAATAATTATTAAAAAAAGAACACATCAGGGCCCATCGTGGCATAACAAAAAATAAGGCACAACTTTCGGGAAAATGCTACTTCCCCAAAATGAAAGAAAAAATTACAAATCTCATTAAACAATGCAGGGTATGTAAAGAACAAAAGTACGACAAGTACGACGAATTTCGAGTTATTCCACATTATTCATGTAGATCATTCATGTAGACAATTATTCCATAGAAAAAGTATTAGTGTTAACGGCCTAGATAAATTCTCAAAATTAGCACTGGCAAAAATCATTAGATCAAAAGCAATCCAGGACATTATACAATAGAACCATTTCACCACTTGGTGTTCTACTATGGAGTACCAAAGTGTATAGTGTTGGACAACGAAAAATCCCTTAATTCAGAAACCATCACTTTCATGCTTAGGACCAGTTGAATATCGAAATTTATAAAGCCCCGCCCTGCAAAAGTTCAGTCAATGGACAAGTGGAAAGATTCCATTCCACATTATTTGAAATAATGAGGTGACTTAGAAACAACCAAAAGCAGACCAATTTCAAAGAGTTATTAGATAGATCAGTATACGAATATAATTCATCGATCCAATAACCAACAAGAGACCTTTAGATGTATTTTTTGGCAGAAACATTATAGCGGACGCGGAATCCTAAGAGAAATCGAGACAGGATAACACAGAGAAAATTAAAACAAAACAGACAGCAGACTTGGAAAATCAAAACAAAGAATGTAAAAAAATACAAGACTACAATAGCGGACAGGAAATCTTCGTCAAAAAAACACACGCCTAGGATCTAAGCTAACAGCTAAGTATAAGAAAGAAATGGTGAAGGAAGACAAGGGTACTACCATACTAACTGAGTCGGGAAAAATAGTTCACAAAAATATCAAAAAACCCAATTATTCCTTTCCCACCAATTACTGACAATCATTCTGACCAGTGCATGTTTTATGGAAACCTTAATTTTACCAACGCTCAAATAATTACCATAAATAACTACAGCTTTCAACCACAACCATTGCGCACAACGTTGACCTAAAGCAAATAGAGGATGCCATCAATCTACTATCGCATTAAACCGAAAATGAATTATAAACCAATAACCTATACCCCACATTGCATCATGAAATTGTACAAACACTCACTACATTTCATACCATAACATCCACTCTGAGCCGCAGATATACCAGAACCGTTAACTGGTTAGGGTCTGCATGGAAGTACGTGGCAGGGAGCCCTCACCACGACGACTTAACTATGTTAACTGAAAACATAGAAAGCTTAATATCGAACAAAAACCTGCATGTTATCGTAAATAGACAACTTGAACAAAGAATTAATAAACTTACAAAGAAATCAAACGACCTTACTAACTCATTAAAAACAAGAAAGCAAAGTACAGTCGAGCACGCCCGACCGTAGAATACTCTCTGCATTTTATTCCCGATCATTTTAATAAAGTCGGTTTCCGAGAATATCAACTTAGAAACAATAAAACACGTTGAAACAAAAATATGTGTTTGTGTTATACACATGTATACATATATGTATGTGTGTATATGTAATACATATACAATTGGTTGGCACGGCCAGCATTCGCGGGCAGCGCTGCCTCTAGCAAGCAGCGAAAACGTTCGCTTAATATTTTGTATGTTACTATATTGCACACATGCATTGGAATTGCGTTCAATTATAAACTTTCTTTCGTGTCTAGCTCTTTTGTTTATTGTCCGATTTTTGATATATTTTGTCACCAAACGAATGTGAAATAACAAAACTGTACAATAAGAACATATGCCTTAAAATCGGCATTGAAGTTTGAAAAGTATTTTTTTTCTTGTGGCAAAATGGGGCGTGACCGCTCAAAAATTTTAATGACATTGCATTTGTTCCATCTCAAGAAACCTGCCTACCAAAATTGGTATTCCTAAGTGCCATAGTTAGTGAGCTATTCCTTGAAAACATAAATTATTTCCGAGGTGTGTCAAGTTTTTTGCTCATTGTGGGCGAATGGGCATCGAGGCATCGAAAAAAAAAAAAGATTCTTGTATTGACGGACTTAATATCGAGTCGATACTGACTAAATTCAAACTTCTAGCTCCTACCATCTCTGAAATATGTTTGTTCATAAGGACGGACAGACGCACAGACGGACAGACGGACATGGTTATATCGACTCGGCTTGTGATGCTGATCAAGAATATATATACTTTATGGGGTCTGCCACGCCTCCTTCTGCCTGTTACATACTTTTCACAAACCCAATATACTCTCTCTTGCAGAGAGTATAATAAAATATCCTGGTACAAATTCAAATATCTACGAGTAACGGGTATAATAACCAAAAAAACGAAAAAAGCTAAATAAAGTGTATTTTTTATTTCATTTACCCTATCAAATAAAACAAACCGCGTCAAAATCGGAGAAAAAGTACAATAAAGGGTTAAAAATTTGCAATTGTTCAACCTATACCCTCAAAAACCATAGTGGACATTAAACCACCCATTCTACAAATTATTAACTTTTATCACCACACTAAATTCAAAAACAATTCAAACACTTTTAAAAAATTGTTTTAACGTTGACATTGCAAATTCCCCTCCGCTCCATAGTACATCAAATGGTCAAGTAGTAGTAGTAGGTCAAGTACTCTCGCGGAAATTGCCAGATGTTTAAAACGTGAAAAATTAAACGATACAGTCGAGTTAATTTTATAAGCTACAATAGAATATAACATAACAATTCATTCTGTTGTAAAGGAAAAGCCGGTTAATATAAGCATATACTCGGAAATTAGCGAGGAAACAAATTCTCTTATGATACGCTTCCCACAGTCTCTCATGAAAAAAATTCGTGAATCTGACATAGGTCACATTAAAGCACTTTAAGATACAGTTAACATCCATCATAGACAGACAAGGAGTATAAATATCTTGGGAACAGCTTTGAAGATTGTTGCTGGAACTCCAGACTTTGATGACTTAAGGAATTAAAATTCAATCAACAAAAACTAAGCGAATCAATAAATTGATAGGCAGTAATAAATACAAAAATCCTAGACTAAATTAAGAATTTAACAGAATCTATAAATACCATAGGTCAGTTTGCAAAAGAAAGCAGATTGAATCAGAAAATCTTAGCGAAACATTGCTCATAAGAAATAGAATTATATGTTCTGATATTGAGATAGTAATGTTGTTTATTAGACTTGCAAAGATTCTAATAGTATACCCAGGAATTTTCGATTCGAAAGACCTAAAAGAAATTTGAAATGAGCACTCTTCAGATATAACTGTAACAGATTTAATGGGAAAAGCTTATGTAAACGTTTTGTTAGTTCAAAAGTTGGACACTTTATAATCAAATATACGAATCCTAACTAAGTATAAACAAGTGTTAAAGGCTACAGTCGAGCAAGCCGACTGTAATAGACCCCGAACTCACTCTTGTGAGCATTTTAGCATACAAATAACTGACTGACTGATCTGTCTTACGGGAGCTATACGAAGCTGTAAAGCGCCAATTTAAGACCGATTTGTTCTATGGGGCTATAGGCTATAGTTGTCCGATACCATACACATAATGGTTGAATGTGGTCTCTCTAGCTCTAGTCGTTTTCAAGTTATGGTGATGTAAAAAATGTCTTTTACAACTAGCGGGGGGCGGTAGGGGGCGTGGCAAAAATTTGAAATAATAGTGGTTTAGATGATCCAGGTGTTCATACGGACGGACAGACAGACAGACAGACGGACATCGCTATATCGACTCGACTCAGGCAAACTTAATAGACCCATCTACACTTTTTTAGAGTACGGGGTCTAAAAAAGATAATCATTTCTCCTGTTCAGCAAAATGGCACAATACTAAATTTCAATGGTGACAACAACGTTGCAGACTGTGGTAATACAATTTTACCAATTGGAAACTGCACTCCTACACTCACTTCAACATTCTGCAAGGAGTTGCCTACAGCAAACTGCGCACAACAATTACACTCTTGAGGCATTGCACATTGTATTACTTGCCCCAGTCACCTTCAGTCGCTGAAATTGATAGAAGATGGAATCATCATTCTAAATGAAGAAGCGGCTACGTTTTTGCTGACATTCGATGACAAAATCAACATCAGTGGGTCTCTATATAAAAGCATCGCTCGAAGATATCCAGGCTCTGCAACAGCAACCCTCCTCAACATTACTGGTCATACAGAAATTTTGAGCTTACCATACCTTCAAAGGCTAAATTTGGAAAGCCTACAACACATTGGCAATGTTGAGAAAAGCTAAAAAGATGGCCTACGGTGTTTATCGTACTTATTATCATTCCCTTGGTCATAGGATTCTTACTTTCCAAAATGTATCAAAAATGGGAAACAAATAGGCAACAAACCACTCTCAGAGCTGTCATTGACTCTTTAAGGAAATCCGAGGACGGCCTTCATTTTAATGAGGGAGAAGTTAGCACATCCAACCAGCAGTAAGCCAATAACCCGCTAAGCGTCTCAAATATCTCATCATTCATAAACAACAACTTCCCAAAATTGAGCCCATGAGCGACTCTTCTGATGACCAAGTAACAGTGCCCAAACGATCCTTCAATTGCCCGTTTTTCCACACAAATCACAAATTTTCGAGCGATTTGACCTATGGGAGCTCTAGGTTATAGTTGTCCGATCCGGTTCAAACTTGGTGAGGACAGTAACAATGCTACCATACACATAATGTGTGAATTTGGTTTCTCTAACTCTAGTCGTTTTCAAGTAATGGTGATGTAAAAATAGTTTTTTACAATTTGCAGGAGCGGTGTGGGGCGTGGCAAATATTTGAAATAAACTTGATCTGCCTGACATATAGACGGACTTTCATTCCAAATTTGGTGGCTGTAGCTCTTGTAGTTTAGAAGATCCAGGTGTTCATACAGACGGACGGACGGACGGACGGACAGACAGACGGACAGACAGACAGACGGACATCGCTGTATCGTCTCGGCTGTTGATTCTGATCAAGAATATATATACTTTATGGGGTCGGAAAAGCCTCCTTCTGCCTGTTACGCACATTTCGCTTCAGACAAACCTAATAGACCCCCATACTCTTTTTTAGAGTACGGGGTCTAAAAATAAACCGGAAACTAATTAGGGGTGCACCTGGTAAATACGAATTGGTATGAAAAGCTTTTGCGTTGACCATTCAATCTTATTGAAACTCACACAGAATATATTCGTCAATAATAGAAATATTCTGTGTGAATATACACAGAATATATTCGTCAATAATAGAAATATTCTGTGTGAGTTTCACTAAGATTGCATGGTCAACGCAAAAGTTATTCATATAAATGCATATTTGGAGCGTATTTTTGACCGATTGTCCCTATGGGAGCTATACGATATAGTTATCCGATTTGAGTCAAACTGGGTCAGTATATGTACACCCTAGATGTACATTTGGTTTAGATAGCATTGCTAACAAAACAGTTTTCTATACTAAAACATGCTATTTTTACCTGTTTTTACATTTGTATGAACATAGAACGCCCTAAAGTGGGCGTGTCAAAAACAAAAACAAACTTGTACTGCTTGGGCATTTTATCTTTCATTTGCGTGCTCTCGGGCCTTTCTAGCTCTTATAGTCGCTGAGATCTTTTTGCTCGTCAATCGGTACTTCCCCAACTGTTTGGCGCATCAGCACTCCACGGGGGCGTGTCGGAGCGCAGAAGGATGCCGTCGGTGTGGACAGGCGCACCACACACTTCTCCACATGGCGGATCAAGCCCCCCGAAGCCGATCGTCAACTCGACGCAGTGAACAACCGCGCAGCAGCTCTCCAAAGCGGCGGTCGGTTCAGTCCTCCGATCGCCCGGCTGCCCCGATCCCTACACTCACGTCCCTCCTCCAGTCCCGGACCACTACACTGATGCCTACTGCGGAAATCCGGATTGGCAGCGGGTCGAAGTCCTTCGACACCCGCGTGCTTCTGGATGCATGCGCCCCTGAGAGTCGTATTAACGGCTCGTTCGCCAAGTCCCTCGGCCTAGTCATGACGAGGGTCAGAGCCGACCAGGCGTGTACGGTTGTCATCGAGTCGAAGTGCGACCCAGCATTTCGGAAGACAGTCGTGCTCAAGGTGGAGGCCGATCTGCGAGTGCGCACCCCCATCCGGGAGATGTCGGACGCAGTTCGCAACAAATTCGCGAATTTGGTGCTGGCAGATCGCAGCTTCTATCGGCCTGGCTCGATATCGGTGATGCTGGGATCAGACCTCTATCCTGAGGTCATCCAGCCGGGGTGCGTGCCTGGACACAGCGGTATTCCCGCCGTCCAAAGCACCCTATTTGGATGGGTGATCTCCGGTTCCTGCGGCATCTAGGCGCTCCAGAACGCTGCCGTTCCCCATCCAAAGTATGCCCAGCGTGGCAATTGGAACTTGTTGCAAGGGGGGCGGCTTGTTCACGCCACAGAGTGAACAGGATGAGTGAGGGGCGGATTTTCAACTTTACGAAAGCCGGTCACACCGAACGGAGTGACGGGCATTACATTGTAAAGCGCCATACTATTCAATACGCGAATTCCGTCGCTTGATATTTTTTCCTCCTTTTTTTGTATTTTGTATAAGTACATTTCAACCCGTTCACCCGCTGTTCATGTTCACGCCACAGGGTGAACACGATGAGTGAGAGGCGGATTTTCAACTTTACGAAAGCCGGTCACACCGAACGGAGTGACTGGAATTACATTGTAAAGCGCCATACTTTTCAATACGCGAATTCCGTCGCTTTGACCCATGCCGGAGACCGCTGCGCTGATTGGACAGAACGGCGGCTGGATAAGATTAATGACCCTTTCGGATAAGAAGGTCAAATCGGCACCCGAATCAATCAGAGCTTTCACATGAAACTCCTCACCCAGATGGTTGAGGGTAACAATGGCGGTGCCTAGGAGGCCTCGGCCTGGAGTGGAGGCAAAATAGCTGTGCGCATTCGATGGCTGATTGTTGGAAATGGACGAAATAGCTGTGGCCAGGCTGCTAGAAAGCAACAAGGTGTGATGCCTCTCCTTGTAAATATGGCAATTATGGGCACTGGAACAGTCACGAACCTGATGACCACGAGCGAAGCAATTCAAGCACAGGCTCTGTTGCTTGATCACTTCGACTCTCCTAGGGACGGTCATGTCCAGTAAACTTGGACACACACGGATGGGGTGGTTCTCCTTCTGACACAGCCTACAGGAAGCCGCCTTAATCTGGGTCTTTGCTGGGAATGCATGGACCCGAGCTGTGCTAGCAGACTTCCGCGCCCCTGATTGGGCGTCCTGCACACTCGGACTCGCCTTGTGATCCTCAGTGGCTTCCAGCACACGGTAGCAATCAGTCAGGAAGCAGTTGAGGTCGTCCCAGGATGACACCGCAGTCTTATTTGGGACGGATTGTTCCCACAACAGGATGGTGGACTTTGGCAGGTTACTGGTACAGATCGCTATGAGAAGAATATCCCAATTCTCAGTACTAGCTCCAGATCGCTCCAAGTCTGTCAAACACCCTTAGAAGGTCGTCTGCAGCTCTCGCAAGGCTTTGCCGGACTCATGTGGAACCGAGGGAATTTGGAGGAGCTGCTTGGCCTGCGTCATGATCAACAACCGATCATTTTCATACCGCGCAGTGAGGTTGTTCCAACCCGACTGGAATCCCTCATTCGTCAAAGGGGACTTGGAGACAAAGGCTCTAGCTTCACCGCGTGTTTTGGAGTTCAAATGGTAAAGCTTTTCCACTTCTGCCAGACAAGGATTGCGGATGTATATCGCGGAGAACAAATCGCGGAACGTTGGCCATGCAAGACTTTCGCCCTCGAAGACTTGAACCTCACAGGGAGGTTGTCTGTGGCCCTTGGAAACTGGGGCGGAAGGTCTAGCAGAAGTGGGAGCATTCTGAGCGGACATCTGCTCAATGCGCTCTCCAAACAGAGTTCCGTATCGCACGTATACCATATAGCAGTATTCGTGCTTTGCCTTAATGGTGCTCAGAGTCATTTGGTCATCTTCTAGATTTTGGGCCGACAGGGCCCTGTGGAAACGGGTGTATTCCGTCTCCACATTTGACCACATTTGACATTTGACTTGGTGCTCTAAGTGCATCTTTATGGAGAAAAGTGGAACTTCTTCACTTAGAGCCTCTGTTTCGCGGGCCTCCAATAGTGTCAAGGCAAGTGGCAATGAAGTCGGAAAGCGACATATTGGATTGATCTCGGAGGAGCTGAGAGGCCGATCGAGTGAGTATGGGATACTCAGGAGAGGTCACGACAACTTTCGGAGCAGGAGAAGCGCTCTTACGAGGGTTCGATAGAGAGGACGTGGAAGAACGCGAAACCGGAGAGCCGCTGTGACTACGAGACGCCGTGGAAGAAGTACGGGTGAAAGTGCGTTTGGTTGTCACTGGGCTAGGCGGTGCTTTGCATTTTGCAGGAGTATGAGGCGAAGTGTCGCTGCGACAAGGGATAGTAAGGCTTGTAGACTTAGGAATTGCCTTAGATGGATCGGTGGACATAATCTAAGTGGAGGAGAAAGGATATTCCCGGATCAAACAAGTATAAACGAAGCGACAGGAAGTGGACTGTATGGCTTGTTGAGTGGTATTGAATGTATATAGAAAAGAAAAAAATTTTTTTTTTATTTTCTTAATTTATACTTAATAAATATTTCATCTAAGTAAATATTAAAAAATATAATTATAAGAAAAAACACAACTAGATGGTAAATACTTTATTATTTCATCGTGGTTGGGGGTTTTTTTATTATTATTTTCCACGATTATACAATTTTTTTTTATTCGATTTTTAGGAAGAAGGAACAAAAATAAAAATTATAGTCTTAATTTTAATTTAATAAAAAATAATAATTTATATATTTTATTTTTAACTGTGTATTCGTTCCTCTATGTTTTCCCCTTTCTTTTTGGGTAAAAACCACGAAATCTCGATCTATCGATTATAAATGGAGTTATCTGCAGTTATCGATGAACACAATCGAATATCGTGCGGGAATGATCAGATTTTCACACCAATTTATACGGATATTAAAAGTAAAATAAGCCGATCAAGGAATTGATCGAGGAATGGATCAAGGAATTGATCAAGGAATTGATCGAGGAATTCACCTGTGAATTCCCGAGTAGTGTCGCTTGGTGAAATTGGAGTGATAACACTGACAGCGTCTAAGCGATTCTGCCGTGGTGGATGTTGGATGTGGATGTGGCAAGTGGAAATTAATAGTGACAAAAATCATTAAAAACACGCGAGTGCCGACGTGATAATAATTTGGTTATTATTAATTTTCGGATAATTACTTAGATTGGCTGCAGTGTAGCATAATGCGCGGAAGAAACGATCGCTTTGCACAAATGTGTATTTACATACATATAATTGTACTTACATACATGTAATTGTATCTACATACATGTAAGTGTAGTTACATACATTTAAGTTTATTTACATACATGCGCTTGTATGTGGGAGCTTGGTGAAGATAATTGCGCGCCAAAGTATTATATTGGAAATATATTATATGTATATATAATATATGTATATAATATATAATATAATATATTGGAAAGGGCACTTGAAAACACACTCGCGATTTAATGACACTTGCAGTTAAGCTTATTGGCAGACCGTATGTATGTATGTACGTATATATGTGCTAGAATTGAATGTATGTAAATGGAACTTAAAAACGCCAATTTTTAACAAACAATTACAGAAAACGAACACAGGATAGGTTGGAATATACCTTGGGAATCTGCGAGGCAGATCAGGTATTCGAAACACATACAAAAATTGCAAAATGCACAAGTCGCTATGGGAGAGCGGGAAATTTTGCACTTTGCAATGTGTATGTACAATGTTTAATTCCGCTATTCGCCAAGATCTACATATTTTCAGTGGTGGGCTTTGACCTTTGTTCTTCGCTGTTCAAAACTTGCACATAAGTAGAGCGCGGGTCGCATTTACATATATAAGTTAACTACGAGCTTCCCGCTAACCGAAGTAGAGAAGAAAGTTTGCCACACGCGCTCCCCAGACGTGCTGACTCCACGTTATCAGTGGTCAGCAAGTTTGCGTTAACAAAAGTGTCAAATTCGGCAAGCACCATCGGTCAATAACTTTGAGTTGACGCCTTGTAATTATGTTGCCAACATCCGCCGGGTAACGCGACACTATGCACGAGGCGCTTACGCTGCATTACCGTGGGACAGCGATGTGGAGTTGACGGCTTCAGCGGCAGCGCTGCCGGCGAGCTTAGGTTAGACGTTAAGCTTTTATGTTCTTAAAATTAAGATCTTATTTTGAATTACTACGAAGCGTATCGCTCGAATAAATGATAACAAAGTATCTCGCTTGGTGTTTGAATTTATTTCCACTTTTCTAACAGACTTAAAGTAACGGTAACTCACGGTTTAATAAATAATCCCTCGCGTCGCGGATTAATAAAACTAAAAACACAAGTCATAAGTGAAGTCTAATGCAACATAAAAATAAGTTGCAAATAAGATAACAAAAAACTAAACCAACACAAGTATAGTGCAACACAAACAAGTTGCAAGTGAAACAAAAACCACCATCAGAATACACCGAATCCGCAGGAGCTCTTCGGGCAGCGGAGACGAAAATAAAGAGGCCTTGAAACATCAACGGAGCAGCAACGCCGGCACAACATCAATAATAATAAATAATAGAGAGCACGTAAGTGAGCCCTTCGATTAAATACTTGATATCACATAGGTTTTTAAAGTTGTGAAAAATAAATATTTATGCTAAATTTGTGAGTTTCCTGTTCTTGTGTGATAAATCCTTTTTCCTTTTGTTTTCGTATGCTAAGTATCGTAGTACTTTGAGTCTTATGAGTTATAGAGCACAAATCGATTCAGACGATAGCGAAGTAGCAGACTTAGTACAAGACCTGTGGCAGGTATGTAAAGTTCAAGCTACCCACTCCGAAGATAACAACGACAAAATGAACGCAAGCCAAATGGGCGCGATTATCGATGATGCATTAAGATTTCAAGCCGAGTAATCAAATAGAAGAGAACAGCAGATAAGGGCGGAATTAGAAAAGCAAATAAAATAATTGTCAGGGCGACTAGACGCAACAAGATTATCAGCTCTCGAAGTAAAAGTGTACAAAGAGGCGGAAATTATTCCGGGTAGAACTTGTAAGGAACCCATGGACGCGGTGAAAAGCTTGCCGAAATTCCTTGAGACAAATGACAAATGAAGCGATCTTAGCTCGCCTCGATTTCACTTTTGGTGATAAGAGGCCCATTCACGTCATTGAATTAGAAATGGATACGCTGAGACAGGGACAAATGGGTATCTTAGAGTACTATGACGAGGTAGAGAAAAAGCTTACCTTGCTCACTAACAAAGAAAACATGACCTACGATAATGATTTAGCAAGGACATGTGCGAAAAATTCAGGGGAGACACGTTACGAGTGTTTATCTCTGGCTTAAAGAGAAGCTTGACCGACGTTCTGTTTGCGGCGCACCCTTCGGATTTGCCTTCTGCCTTAGCATTGGCCCAAGAGGTGGAAGCCAACCATGAACGATACGCATTTGCGACAAGCTATGCCAGGGGTCAGGAGGAACCAGAACCGCCACAATAACCAGTCTCAGGAGCAAAAACCCAATGCTCAGAAAACCCAGGGCAAAAGCCCAGAATTTAAAAGACAAAAATGGCAACAGAAGTCTGAGGTAGGCCCTACACCGAGTAATTCATCAGGGGCGAAACTAATGGACGTCGACCAGTCGATGTCCAAATTTAGGCAACCCACAAGCTTTCAAAAGGCTCACGGCTCTGGAAAGTTTAATCCACACCAGGGTCAAGCCATGAAATGCTCCAATACGTCTGAACGAGTATCTGGCCAAAGGCGCCAAAGGATTGACCATGTCTCAGCGGAAACGGATCAAGATACGACTTACAGCGGAAAAGCTGAGGGGAACGTAGCCGAGATCGAAGTTGAATCTGATAATGACTACGAGTACGACAGTGTCAACTTCCTTTTTGACAGCGTCAATTTTTTAGGGCAAAGTCCCTGCTGCCGTTCCTACGCAAGCCTTAAACTATTAATCGACACGGGCGCATCTAAAAACTACATCAAACCCTTTGAACAACTAAAAAGTGTAGGCCCGGTCGAAGCCCAATTTGTCATCCAGTCCATTCACGATTCGAACAGCATAACTAAGAAGTGCTGGTTACCGATGTTTGGACAGAAGGCAACATTTTTTATTTTGGATAACCTGTCCACATTTGACTGGATCATTGGCCTCGATCTGTTCAAACAAGTCGATGCCGCTATCAGCCTGAAAAAAGGTACTTTGGTAGCTGGTGGTGTTCAAGAAAAAGATTCTAGACATCGAAATTCCAATTGCGGTAAAACCGCAATTCTTGCAACTGTTAAAAGATTGTGCAAACGCATTTGCGGACCCTAACGAGTCTCTGCCTTTTAACACGGCTGTTGTCGCCACTATAAGAACAGTAAGCGATCAAGTTGTCCATTCAAAGCTATACCCGTACCCGCATGGTGTAGATGACTTTGTTGCCTCGGAGGTAAACGACCTTCTAAAATACGGCATCATTCGAAGTCTAGTTCACAACAACCCAGTTTGGGTGGTGGACAAGAAGGGTATTGACAGTGACAATAGGAAAAAACGAATAGTGATTAATTTCAGGAAACTGAATAAAAGCACAATATCCGACAAGTACCCCATGCCAAGCATAACGATGATTTTGGCGAACTTAGGCAAAACAAAGTTCTTTTCAACGTTCGATCTCAAGTCCGGCCACCATCAGATAACTTTGGCGGATCAAGACAGGGAAAAACGGCGTTTTCCTTTAGCGGCGGAAAATACTAGTTCTGTCGACTGCCTTTTGGCCTGAAACACGCTGGCAGCATTTTTCAAAGGGACGTTGACGACGTTCTTCGAGAACAGATTGGCAAATCATGCTATGTCTATGTTGATGACGTTATTATCTTTTCCGAAAGTGAAGCACGTCGAATGGATTCTCAAAAGTTTGCGGGACGCAAATATGAGGGTAGCCCAAGAAAAGTCACAGTTTTTCAGAATCAGCGTCGAATATTCGGGATTCATCGTGACAAATAATGGCGCAAAAACGGATCCTGAGAAGGTGAAATCCATCCAGCAGTACGCAGAGCCAGACTCACTTTTCGCAATTAGGTCGTTCCTGGGGTAAGACAGCTGCTACCGTTGCTTCAATGGCAAAACCCCTTTCCGATTTCCTTAAAGGTGAGATTGGTTCCGTAAGTAAGTACAGGTCGAGAAAGATCCCTGTAAAACTTAATGAGACGCAACGCTTTCGAGAAACTAAGAAACATCTTAGCCTCGGAAGACGTATTGCTCATGTACCCTGACTACAAAAAAACCATTTGATCTGGCCACTGACGCGTCAGATTATGGCATTTGGGCATTTCTCTCGCAAAATGGCAAGATAGGGAAGCAAACTACCTACTGACGAGCGTAAACTGTTGGCCATTGTTTGGGCTTTCGCCAAGCTCTGTCATTACCTTTACGGGGTAAAAGACATTAATATTTTCACGGACCACCACTTAAGTTTGCTGTGTCCGAGGGAAACCCGAATGTAAAAATCAAGCGATCGAAAGCACGCATTGACATTGAGCTAGGGGCAAACCTTCTTTACAAACCTGGTAAGGAGAATCACGTGGCTGATGCTTTATCACGACAAAAGGTAAATGCGCTCGAGAATAATGAGCCTCATTCAGACGCGCAACAATTCATAGTGAGGCATCCTTGATCTACACTATTGAAACAACTACCAAGCCGGTCAATTGTCTCAGAAACCAAATTGTCCTCGAGGAGGCTAGGTTCCCCTTAAAGAGAAATTTCATTCTGTTCGGAGAAAAAACTTGACATGTAATCAACTTTGTCGAGAAAAATTCCCTAATTGACGTTGTGAAATAAGTGATCAATCCAAATGTGGTAAACGATATACTCTGCGAATTTCCAACCTTGGCAGAGATTCAGCACAAACTGGCTAAGTCCTTTCCCACTACAAAATTCTGGCATTGTAAGAACCTTGTCAACGACGTTTACAATAGCGGGGAGAGAAGGGAAATCATCACCGCTGAACATAATCGCAACATAGGGCCGAACAGGAAAATGTGAATCAGGTAATGAACGATTACTACTTCCCAAAAATGACAAAACTCGCAAACGAAGTTATCCTTAATGGTAAGGTTTGCTCGAAAGCATTAGGGCTCGCACCGGGGAGATGCTACATATCGGCATCTTCTCGACAGACCAGAAATACTTTCTAACCTCAATTGACAAATATTCAAAGTTCGCTACTGTTCAGCATATAGCGTCCCGGACGATCGAGGACGTTATACCTCCGTTGCTCACAATTATGAACTTTTTTCCCATGCAAAACATGTGTATTTCGACAACGAGCCCTCACTCAAGTCTGACACTGTAAAATCCCTATTGCTAAACAGTTTCGGGGTTAATACTGTAAACGCGCCTCCGTTACACAGCACGTCAAATTTCTTCTAGAAATTGCCCGATGCCTCAAATTGCAGAGAGGCATCAGCAACACGGTCGATCTAATCCTCCAGGCTACGATGGAGTATAATAAAACAATTTCTTCGGTCACCGAAAGAAAACCAGTTGACATCGTGCATAGCCGCGGGCCAGAAGCCCATCAAGGCGACAGGATAAGATCCAAAAGGCACAATTAGCGCAAAATGCTCGAATCAACCAGGCAAGACAGAACAGGGTTTTCGAAGTAGGCGAAAAAGTCCTCGTCAAGACAAACAGGAGGTTGGGGAATAAGCTCACACCATTGTGCAACGAGGAGAAAGTAGAAGCGGACTTGGGGAAAACGGTCCTCATTAAGGGGAGGGTGGTCCACAAGGACAACCATCGTTACGTTTTACTGTTTAATCATTAAGATAGGTTAAGACTTTATTTCGAAACTCCAACTGACGGACAACTGCATTACAGGACTAACTGGACAACGATGTATGGAACAATACCACTAATGCTGACCACAGTGACGGCACGAATAACTACTACTCCCACTCGAATTATATTCCTGCCACTGACGGGGACGTACTCGTATGGAAAGACTATGACTTCTTTCACCACACTACGAACCTTACAGAGTTTACCCGCATGGCTGAGGAGATCGAAAGTCTATCGGAAATGTTTCCACAAATCTCATATGCGCAAGCTCTGGGAGGTAGACACTGGACATGTACGGGATTTGTTGGCAGCTCTCAGCGTTCATCACCGACTAGCAAGAAGTTAAGACTTCTTAAAAAGACTTCTCTAAAAGTGAAAGCGGGAACTCCGGACGCACACGACCTAGAAAGCATTAGAATAATTGAAATTAATTCTAGAACTCAAAGTCAAATTAACCTACTGACTGATACGGTCAATAAGCTAATCAAAATTTAAAAAAATAAACAGATTAATACTGCTCACTTATACGAGACATTACTTGCCAGAAACAGGATTCTCATTAACGAAGTTGGCAACCTTATGCTAACGATCACTCTTGCTAAATCAAATGTAATTAACGCAAACATATAAGACCATGCTGATCTTAAGTCCATTTTAACGAACGAGCTCACAGGGACTAGTGTTTCTGACCTTTTAGGAGTATCTAGAGTTAAGGGTTTACAATCACCTAACGTAATTAAATTTATCATAAAATAACTTAAAGTTAGCAAGCTCTGCGGTAAAATAACAATCGTCCCCGTCACTCACAACGAATCCGTTCTGCAACTTCAAGGCACCATAGAAGCAAAATGTGGCAGCCAAATACAAGCGGTCACGGGTCGCATCCCAACAAGCACGGTAACATTCTGCGAGGAAACAGCTGAGGACACATGCGCCCGAGGTCTTCATGCAGGAGATGTAGCGCATTGTAGTACGCAGCCTATCCACTTAAACCCAGTCACCGTGGTAGACGAGGGAATCCTCATCATCAACGACAGGCCAGCAGTTGTGGTCTGTGACGGAAGCAAGGAGGTTAGCGTTTCCGGAACCCAACTTTTGACTTTCGACTCGTATGCGCTCGTAAACGAGACGAAATACACCAACCAAAAGAACATCCAGGAGAGGTTCCCTGAAGTTGCGTCAAACCCGTTGCTCAATATTACTGGACATGACACTATCCTGAGCCTTCCCTACTTGCGCCGCCTAAGTGAAGACAACCTTAACTACATCAAGATGATCAAGAAGGATATCTCATCAGAATCGAGATTTGCGCTGGCGATTGGAATGGACTTTGGAGTCTGTGTCATAGCATGCGGCACCGTGTTCCTATGTCAATTCATAAGAAGACGTCGGAACGCCCAATAGATCGTAGAGCTGGTGAAAATTTTGAACGCGACCGAGGACGGTCGGTCTTCGAGTCGGTCGGTCTAGTTATCTACGAGCTTCCCGCTAACTGAAGTAGGGAAGAGAATTTGCCACACGCGCTCCCCAGACGTGCTGACTCCACGTTATCAGTGGTCAGCGAGCTAGCGTAAACAAAAGTGTCAAATTCGGCAAGCACCATCGGTCAATAACTTTGAGTTGACGCCTTGTAATTATGTTGCCAACATCCGCCGGGTAACGCGACACTATGCACGAGGCGCTTACGCTGCATTACCGTGGGACAGCGATGTGAGGTTGACGGCTTCAGCGGCAACGCTGCAGGCGAGCTTAGGTTAGACGTTAAGCTTTTATGATCTTTAAATTTAGATCCTTTTTTGAATTACTACGAAGCGTATCGCTCGAATAAATGTTAACAGAGAACAAAGATTTACTACTAGTACTGGTCACCTTAACAGGTAAATCAATCAACACCTCCAAAGTCGGATGATAAGGATCTCCAGGATTAGATAAGGGAGTGATACGGGAAACAGAAAAGCAGGATGGATCCAAAACAAAAATCAAATCGAGCAATCTATTAAATGAATTTGGGATAGGATTGATCTGCAGAAGAAGAAGAAGATGGAGGAATATATGAACAAGTTATGAAAACACTAATGCTATTTAGGCAAAATTTAGAAGAAACAAATTCAATATCTATAGAGCCATCGATTGTTACTTCTTCAGAGGATAAGTTAATATCAACGGTGAAGGTGATCCCTGCAAGGTGGCCTTTAAATGGTTTGGTGGACTCTGATCGCTCGCAGTTAAATATTGAAAAATTCAATCACTTGATATCGTGTTTATCGGGCGAGGCTTTAGGAACCATCAAAGCTTTCCAGGTATCGGGTGTAAATTACCCAAAGGCATTAGAGAGCCTGAGTCGAGTGTACGACAATAAGTGTTTCATTTTCTGTGAAACTCTCGCCCAGTTATTTGACATTGAGCCGATGGATAAGCCATCGGCAATTGAAATTCGCACAATGGTAGACTCGGTATCGGCAATTTTTGATTCGTTAATGTCATTTGGAGATGAGCAAGACTTTTCTATCGCATTTTTGAAACACATAGTCATGTCTAAGGTTAATCCTCATACAAAGTCGAAGTATATGGAGCAGCTTGACTATAATACATTCCCGAAATGGACCGGCGTTGTCGTCATTTGCATGCACGAATGTCGAGAAAGAAGTTAAACCCTCATGCAACTTTTGTAGTGCCAACCATATGATTGGAAATTGCCAAGGATTCGCAGCATTGTCAGTTGACGAAAGATTAAATTTCGTCAAATCTCGTCAACTTTGTATTAATTGCCTGCATTCAGGGCACAGAGTGTCCAACTGCACTGAGTTGAAATGTAAAGTTTGGTTCCAAGGTTCTGTTGGCGCGTTCCGCCACACCATTCTGCTGCGGAGTGTGAGGAACCGTGAGCTGCCTTTTTATACCGTTGGTCGACAGAAATTTTTCAAACGCACCGCTCAGGTATTTGCGCCCGTTATCGCTTCTTTCAGCCTTAATCCGTTTTCCAGATTGATTTTCGACCAGCATTTTAAAGTCTTTAAACTTATCAAAAATTTCACACTTTGTCTTTAATATGTATACCGATACATAACGCGTTTTATCGTCAATAAATGTAGCGAAATACCGTCCGCCACCTTGTGATACTGTAGGCATAGGTCCACAAATATCTGTATGGATCAAATCCAATACCTCTTTTGACCGATTTTCCGAAACTTTTGGAAATTTCTTCACGCATATTTTGCTTTTAGCACAAGTTTCACATGCAAAGTCAATTGTATTACACACACTAGCAGGAAGACCATTAACCATGTCTTGTTTAATCATTTTATTTAAACTGTCAAAATTTAAATGTCCGAACCGCTCGTGCCACTTGACCAGCTGATTTAAATTTGTTTTTGCAGCAAATGCCTTTTTTATGCTGTTCTCAAATAGAAATAAATCATTTTGTTTTTCTGCAACCATGATAGTGTCACCGTTTTTGTTTTTTATAAATGCTTTGTTTTCCACAAAAGTCATTTTGCACCCATTATCAGTTGCCTTTGGTACAGAAACAAAATTACATTGTAAATTTTTAACATATAATACGTCTTTCAATTCGATCTCATTATTTTGCCACTTTAGCATCACTGTTCCTAAGCCTTCAGCTTCTATGTAATTTTGTCCCGCTAATTTTATTTTTTCTTTGTGCTCACGCAAACTGAAAAACAACGATTTCTCGGAACACAAATGTGCTAGAGCGCCGCTGTCTAAACACCACGCACTTTTTGTCAATTCGCCGCTAATACGTGAAGCAGCAAACACCGATGGCGAACTTTTTTGCCTTTCGCCCAATTTTTCTTTTATGTTGTCTTTTTCAATCTTTTTGTTTTTTGATCTACACTTCGCCGCAAAGTGCCCGCGACGACCGCATGTCCAACATTCGACGTTTTTTAATTCTTTTTTCCCTTTGTCCTTCTTTACGCTTTCTGAACGCGACACAAACATTTTTTGTACGACTTTTTCGATTGTCTCGCTTATTCGGCGCCTCTCCCCTTCTTCAAGCAATTTAATTCTGAGAGCGCTAAGCGACGGCAAATTATCACGTGTTTCAATGGCGACAACGAAATTCTCAAATTCTTCATTTAAAATTGCAAGTAAAATTATGGCAAGCATTTCATCAGGGATTTCTTGTTGGATTTCACTTAATTTTTCAACGAGATTAGAAAAATTATTTAAATGTTCACGAATACTTCCGTATTACCCATTCTAACATACAATAACTTTTTAAAAAGCTGCACTTTTCTTGCCGGGCCAGACGGTACATGGATCTCGGCTAATCTTCGCCAGGCTTCACTTGAGGTTGTACAGTGCTTTATATTGTTAATCTGCGATGCTTTTACACATAACAATATACTCGCGAGAGCTTTTTCGTCTTTGCTATCAACAATAGCCTTTTGCTCAACTGTGTCATTTAGATTATGTACCAAACGACCACTTGTCACTGACCACAAGTCACTATGTATTAACAGACTTTTCATCTGCACTGACCACACACTATAGTTTTCACTATCCAATTTCTCAATTGCGAATTGTGAAGTCATTTTGTTAAATTTAGTTACTGTTTACTTTTAACTAAATAATTAACCGAGTCTCTCTTATACACAATTCTTTTTTACTATCACGCGTAGTTTTTAAGCTGCCTGGACCCATAACCTATTCGATTCAAAGTTTATTAGAGACTGAAAAAAAAATGTGTATATATGAATTTGCTGCAACGCAGGCAGACGAACCAAGAAGTAAAACATACATGAAAGAATCTCCGTTATAATTCAGTAAACGAAGCATGTGTATAGTGAAATTAAAGATAGGCAATCAACGGTGTGTGTATACATATTTTTAACAGGTTTAATCCGACATGCCTCTGCTGAATAATCTGCTGAATAATATGTCTGCTGACTGTTGATCCCAAACCTTTTTCTCTAAAGGAAAATCTGGCGTATATTCTTTAAAGAATCTTTTAATTTTATTAAAGTAATTGAGTGTAAACTGATAAGTATTGCCTGATAAGTATAGCCGTCAGCATCAGCAAATTGACTTCACCCCTTATTATTGCTACGATTGTACAACCTGCTGGCTCAAGTGTTGTCCAAAAGTGCTGATGATGAGAAGCAGCGGATATGGTATTGGGCCAGCCAGTTGAATGTGCGTAGAACGCTAACTCGTCACGGTACGAGGTGATATGGGGGAGCGTTGATGGTTACCGGATATCTGTGGCTGTTGCCCACATATCGTGTTGGATCGCCACGGGGGGTGACGGGTATGAGAGATAGGGTTTGACTGGTGGTAACTCTTACTCTTTCAAATATCTGCATCCCGCAGGTGACATTGGTGCTTTCGGTTATGTTATATTACTGCATAAGATATACAGAAACGTGGGAAAGACTCTGGATATGGGCACCTCATTTTCCTAACAGCGTCGTTAGATCTTAGATATTCAGCGGCTCTTATCTTCGTAAATACTAGCAGCATAGCTATTATGTAGCCCGCACTGTTGAAGTTTCTGAGCCCGACTTTGAAGGTTTCGTTGTCATATTGTACGACAAAAAGTAAATGAAATCAAGTGACTTTAATATAAGTTAAAACTATAAAACATAAAAATTTAAATTTAGATGAAATTAAAAAATTTAAAATTATTGTTGTTAAAATTAACATTAACTAGGGAGGTATTGCAAAAAATAAAAATATTAGAATCTTTTGGTCCAACATTCTTTTCAAGGGTTAGGAAAACCCTTAAACTAACCAAACCAAAAAAAAAAAATGTTTATACCGCGGCAATCTTTGCAGTGGTACATGGGAAACGAAATACGCGTGAACGTTAACGTGTAGTTAAGGCACACAAAAAATAAGTATACTAAGTACAATGTTATATATTCTAATGAAAAATAATGTTATGTAGATAGGTTCGATAGATAATAGAGGAGTGAAGTCCTAAGTCAACAAGTCAAGGAAGAGGCGCCATACACTACTCTAGAAAGATTATTATAATTCTTACACAAAATACGAAACGGATTATGTATAGCATAATTGGTGATACATGTTTGAAGGGACAAAGAAACGAAGTTTCTAGTAGGCTTGATCGGAACTGCGAAACTAATTTGGCTAATTAGATCAGGGAATTTTATTTCTTCATTAATTAGTTTGTGTAAGAAAATTACATTAAGCATAGTTCTGCAATCCGCAAGACAAGGAAGGTTTATAAGCAAAAGTCTATTACGACAAAAAGGTAATCGAATATAAGTATTCCAGTTAAGGCCGCTAAAGGCAAAGACAAGAAATTGTTTTTGTACAGTGTTCACTTGTTACCGAGTTTTCTGTACAGGCTTTTCAAATACCAGGTTTTTGAATGAAAATCATAGATTCAGAGAGTAATATATGGGTCTATATACAGATTTTTTTACAGTCTATGGATCGATAATTTCATATAGTGGTTATTTTAGAACCAAAGACAAATGGTAATGATTACTTAGGATAACATTCGTGCATACAATATTTTACACCATATGGTGATATAATTTCTTCTCTACAAATAGTAAAGGGTCAGCAACGGGTGCATGTAGCTGGTGCTGATCTATGTTTCTTTTATTCTCCAGTGGTCCGCAACAAAGTGGCCTGTGTGTCCACTAACATACTCCCGGCCGTTGAACAGCAGGTTTAACAATTAACTGCGATTTGTCGAGGTTGGACCATAACGCCGGATGTTGGGCTGATGATGGAATCGGCTGCCACATTGATTGTTGTGTTCTATTCTCTGGAAGCGACATTTCCTCATGTTGATTGTTGGTCGTCTGATTGCTCCTATTTCTCCTGCATCTTTTTATGATGTAAGTTAAGCGTGATATGGAACATATATCATGGCGTTAAGTGGGGGCAATGTGAAACGGTAATTTCATTTTTGCTGCCGGCGTTAATTTTGATTGGAGCCTTTTTACTTCATCGTAATTTGTTTTGTCCATTTTCGTTTGAACTGCGTTTTGTATTGGATTATTGAAGTCAATATTTCTAAGTCGTATATACGCGTTTTTCGTTGTGCTGGTGGTTAGACTACGCGTCACGACGCTAGTGACCAAGTTCCGTATAATGCAATCAGAGTCTACAGTTAAATGACCAGATCCTTGCAAACTGATCAACTCTGGCTGATTTTTGCAGACAGCTGAAAAGTGAAAAGTATTTTTGGTGGCAAAAATCCATGGATTGTGAGATGCAATGTTTAACCATATAAATGTTTGGTTTGCATATATTAGCAATTCGCATCCTTGATCCATGGAAAATACGATCGATTTTAATTAACTTCATTCCATAACTGCTCTTAACTGGAATGGGAGCAAGATTGTATAGTTTCACTTTATCTATTCCAAGCAAAGGCTATGTTATCTCGAAAATGACGTGTTGTCCGACTGCTGTTCCTTTGGCTTGCAGCAGCTTGTATAATTGGACCATATTGTTCTTATGAGCTGGCAAGGCTTGTCCTTCAGATAAATGTGTTTGCATGAATTCCAATTGCTTTTCAAGTTGTCAAGGGGATATCAAAAATGGGATTATTTTATTATGGCGGATGTCTGTTAATACACTGACAACTTCTGTCTGTATTCGTTGCAGGTTTAAACGGATCACAGTGAGTTGGGTTGTGAGCGTGATGTACCATTGGAAGAGCAAATGACGGCTGGTTTCATTGACCATGTTAAGCATCTGTGTCTTAAACAAATCCATTCGTTTTGAGATCGTTTCTTCATTTCGCTTAAAAATGTTAACAAGCAACTGTTAACACTGATGTTTGATTTTTTAGTTATATTAGCATGTAATCCTCGTTCGCCTGCACCTTCGGAAATGTTTGAGCCATTGTTACTGCGTAATTAGAATCAAGGACTATATTGAAAGTTGCAGAAAATCCAACTATAAGCAAGAGAGCTAGACACATAAGAAAGTTAATAATTAAACGCAATGTCAATGAATGTGTCCAAGCGAGACAGAAACATTCATACATTAATAACTGGACGCAATGTCAATGAATGTGTCCAAGCGAGACAGAAACATTCATACATACTCGTGACGGTAGTGCGGATCAGAGAACGGCAAGGGTACATCCTAAAAATAAGTGTACCCGAACCATTTGTGCGTTTACGACACTTAAAGTGTGATCGTCAGTCTAAAATAAGGCTTGTTGCCATGGACTGATAATTTCGAACATGCACATACGCACAATCGCAAACCGACTTCGTGCTCTTTCTCTGCAAGAGTATATTGGTTTTGTGAAAAGTATGTAACAGGCAGAAGGAGGCATAGCAGACCCCATAAAGTATATATAACCTTGATCAGCATCACAAGCCGAGTCGATATAGCTATGTTTGTCTGTCTGTCTGAAAGAAATATAACAAAAAAGAAATAAAACAATTTTCAAACTTGCCATTTTTAAGGCATATGTTCTTATTGTACAGTAATTTGTAATTCGGTTGGAGACAAATTATATAAAACTATATTGAAAGTTGCAGAAAATCCAACTATAAGCAAGAGAGCTAGACACATAAGAAAGTTAATAATTGAACGCAATGTCAATGAATGTGTCCAAGCGAAACAGAAACATTCATACATCTGTATAGACGAACGTTAACGCTGCATGTGTAACGGCAGCGCTGCCCGCGGACGCTTGCCGTGCCGACCAATAGTATATAAATTACATATGCATGCATACAAATATACACGCATATATATATTATAATGTCAAACGTATATGTATGTGCATACATACAAACAGTCGTGATTGTTTCTTCATCTAGAATTAGCTAAAGATCTCAGCACCGAAACCATTCTAGCAGCACTGCGTCGCAATATATCACGCCGTGGCAAATGTTCAGTGATGTATAGCGACAATGCACTAATTTTTGTTTGCGCAAGCAGAACTCTTAACTAAATAGAACAATTGCTAACATGGCAGACGCACATCGACAGGCTCTGGCAAATGTGGGAATCAAGTGGAACTTTATTCTCCCACATGCACCACACTGAGGTGACAAATGGGAATCAGCTGTGTGCTCAGTCAAATTGTATCTTTATCGTGTTCTCGGTAATGCAACTCTGAAATCCAAACACACCCTGCTGGCACAAATCGAATTATAATTAACTCTCGTCCTCTATATACAACACCGGACACTAACTTGGAATACTTGTCACCAGATCACTTTCCAACCGGTCGATCCTATACAATGGTTCCAGAAGGAAATCTTGAGCCAGTTCTAGCATACAGATTGGATTACTGGCAACAATCTCAAGCTATGCTTGGAAGAAGTTTTTGAAAGAAGTGGCATTTTTTCAATATCTGACCACTTTACAACAGCGCCATAAATAGATTTCCAAGTTTCCAAATATTTCATCTGGAAACATTGTTTTGATTAAGGAAACCAACACACGTCCTGCAGCTTGGATATTAGCATATTACCTAGAGCTGACGGGTTGGTTCGAGCAGTCATGTTTGAAACACCTACTGGAGAGACAACACGTCCATTTACCAAGATTACAGCTTTACCTAACTCAGAAACCATGTTTCAGAGTCGGGTGGGATGTTCAGGAACGGATTGATTTGAATTCTAACGACCATCTTCTCTTCCAAATTTGTCATTATCTTGTTGCATTAACATATTGCGCAGTAGACAATTTGTTACCACAAAATTTAGCAACCTTGTGAAATGCTATACCTTATGTTTATCTCTTTCTAACATGTATATTTGAAGTTACACATTTGTAGAGCGGTCTGCTAAAAACAATAAAAGCAAATAATTGAACGATTCTATTATTCCTGCAACTGTCCTAAGCATAATTTAGTGTTCAAGCCGAATCTGTTGCAAATCAATTACAGTTGCGGGGACAAAACGAAAATATTGGTGTCGTTATAAGTATGAAACGTACTTTTTTAATTCCACCCAGACCTGTTAAGCGAGTTTTAACACTTTTTTGAGGTTCCTGGCCTGTTGTGTGATATGATATGCATATTCTCGCTTAACAACAACACCACAGTCAAGTGATTTGAGGGAATAAAAAGAAGTCATTGGGTGCCAGGTCAGGACTGTAGGGCGGAAACTTCATCAATTCGATGTTTTGATCTTATTTTATACTCAGAAAGATCAGGCTATACGCCAGTGTTGTCAACATGTCCAAAAATTATTCTTTACAGCTGTGAGGGTATAAGTACACTTACTTTCAGGACGTGCCTCGTATATTGATGCAGAGTTTGAAAGTGATCTGTCAACTAGTTTGTTTTTAGTATTCAATAATGTCAATCAGCCTCATGTGTGCTTGACGATCTTTTCGGTTGTGTCAACGTGTGCCTACTTATTCTTTGTGAATAATTGCCTTTTAACTCATCACCATTGAGTATCCAATCAAACTGCTTTCATCTGAATATGAATTTTATCAAAAAGTTAATTTCTGATGTTTTCCCTTTTGTTACAGTTTCAGTGCAGCCACGGCCCATTGTTATGAACCACAGATTTAAGGATATTTAATTTGTGACCATAAAAAAAGATGTCGAAGTGGAGCTATTGTATTTTTCATAGCTGTATGTAAATTAAACTATCATAACTTTTTTACTCGAATAATATATCTGAGTTGTTGTTTTTAATGTGCAGTGGGTCTTGAAAGTATTGGAATACTAAAAAGGTTGAAAGTTAGGCGCCTGTAATTTTTTCTTCTTTATTTCCAGAAACAAGAAATAAGAAGGCTACAGCCGACTGTAAAAGACCCCGTACTCATAGTAGTGCGCATTTTTCCATACAACAAAGAAAAAGAACCAGATTGAAGTAGGTGTTGCAGACCCCATAAAGTATATCTATTCTTGATCAGCATGAAAGCCGAGTCTATATAGCCATGTTCATCTTTCCGTACCTCCGTCTGTCCGTTTGAATGAACAAAATGAGCTGAAAGTTCGCAAATGAAGGATAAAATGCCCAAGCAGTACAAGTTGTTTTTGTTTTTGACACGCCCACTTTAGGGCGTTCTATATTCATGCAAAGGTAAAACAGCTAAAAATAGCATTGTTTGGTATAGAAAACTTTTTTGTTAGAAAAGCTAACACATGAGTACATGTCTACGGAGTACATGTACTGACCAAGTTTGATCCAAATCGGTCAAATATATTGTTAAGAAACCAATTATGATCTATTTGAAATTGACAATATTGTTCAATTTACAAAATGTATGAGTAGACTTCGCCGCTTAAATAGTAATAAGCATTCTCAGCATTCAGCATTATAGTTCAGTATTAAACTAACAAACGAACGAAACAAACGAGCTAGAAACATAACAGCAGCAAAATTTAAATAAAAAGTTTTAAGTTTATTATTTTTGTTTATTATTCAACATAATTGGTCCTTTGAGCCGGATATTTTGTTGGGTATTGTTTGTTTAATATTCGCATTGCTAAGTTGAACTCGTGCCTATTGGAGGGATCGTGATTTTCGGCTGCTACGACGCAGAAAGTTTAGTTAAACTTTCACAACTCATGGGACAAATTAGATCATTGAGCAGAGTTAGAGGTAGAGCTAAGGCATCAATCACGCGGATATGTGGATATGCAGAGAATTCACATGAAAACAATAACATTTTTGACATTGACACAAAATTGGAAACTTTGGCCAACGCTTATCGAGAGACAGGGTATGTGGATCCAAAATTGGAAAATAATGTTTATAAAGAAAAATATGAAAATGCAAGTTCTTTGCTGAGAGCCCTTAAGTCAAGATTTGAATCATTTAGCAATTTGAAACATCGGAAGTTCAATAGGCGTAGATGTGTCGCTCGTTCAAGGTATTCTTCAACAAATGCAGCAACTATAACAAGCTATACATAAAATTGTTCAGCGTATGACGTCATCAAGCATACACAACGCATCTGCTGCAAGCATACAGGCAGTAACACCTCAACAAATAAGAGATTCTGAGTTCCCCAAGATTCACATGAAGTTCTTTGGAGGAGACTACAAGGAATAGCATTCTTTTAAACACTTGTTTGGAAGTAGTATCCATAGAAAGGAGTCATTAAACAACACTCAGAAGTTCCATTATTTGAGGTCATGTCTAGTTGGAGAAGCAGCTTCGCTTATTCAGCATATGCCAGTTGTCGATGCTAATTATGAGATCGCTTGGAGATCTTTGAATGATCGCTTCGATAAGCCGCGTTATTTGGTAAATGCACACTTACGTCTGGAGCAATCGATGTCATACGTGCTCTTGAAGCAGCTGGACAAACAGGACGAGATTGTTGGTTGGTATATCTGCTCATGGAAAAAATAGATGAATTCACCAGATCTGAATGGATCGACAAAAGCCTGGATTTATAGAGTCCTACTGTTGGCTTTTCTGGTGGCGACGACTTAATAATACCAAGTGAGTGCGATAGCATGGTGTAAGTAAGCAATTTTTGCAGGTTTTACTAACTAAAACACATTTCATTTTTAAACAATGGAAAAAAGCTTTATTTCAAGGCTTACCGATCGTGTTGTCATCCATCAGAATAATAATCATAATCGAATGGGCACGCTCTTATCAAATATTGATACTCTTACAATTACTAACTCAAGGGTTAAATTTCAAAATATATCATTTAAATAAAATATTCGTTAGAAATTCAAATTGTAATTCTATAACATTCCCGCCCCCGTGAACCTATCTGTCACGAGATTCATCACTCAGGTCTAGTACTGCCAACTAAGATGCAGATGCATAAGTCGTCGGATGATTCCAGAACTCGCATATGCTGTTGCGCTGCGAACTTGATTATCTGTTGCCATTTGGACTTCAATAATACGCCCTCGCTCCACTGGCCTCTGCTTTCGTTTTCATCGCATATTATAAGTTTCACATTGAATTGCCATTTCGTCCTTCTGGTCAGTTCTGAAAGATACTCTAAAGCCCAGTCTGCTTTATCTGCTTCATCTGTTGAAGTATCTGCCATTGTTTTCTCATACAAATCCTTTCATCTTTAACTGGTGTTTACTTTGAATTCGAGGAGCCAATTAGAAAATGATTTGGCGTGATCGGCTCTGCTTCATAATGCTCAATTGGTACATGAGTGAGCGGTCGCGAAATGATAAGACTTTCGGCTTCTATCAGTAGTACTTGAAGCGTTTCCACTGATGGAACTTTCACTTTTATTGTAAAGACTGGAACTGCCTTGACGCAGTTATTGAGTTATCACTCACCCACATGCTGTACAGTAGTTTATGAGCACACTAAAATTGTTCAGTATTTTTAACTGTAAAGTGTTTTGGTG
Source organism: Drosophila cardini (assembly GCA_018903735.1). NCBI lineage: Eukaryota > Metazoa > Arthropoda > Insecta > Diptera > Drosophilidae > Drosophila > Drosophila cardini. Next base: position 65,615 of record JAEIGM010000043.1, read on the forward strand.
TAAAGTAAACATACTGTACACTGAGTTATTATTGATGACGCATTACTAATATAGTTATTGGTTATTTTTATTAATCCATGTTTATAAATGAAAATGATTCGTTATAAAGAGTGTCAACATTAGATTTAACATTATTTTGTTGACCAAATCTTTTTTATGGCTAATTTTCGGTGTTTACAATTAACTAGATTTTGAGCCACAGGAAATGCTCTTTCTAAAGCTGCACTGCTTGCAGAAACAGCTAATACCTTATTTGCAATTTTTGAAAGTATTGGAAATTGTTATTTATTATTTTTCCACCATTTAAGAACATTGAACTGTTTAGTGTATGCTATGCGTACATTTTCATGCGTTTTAAATTCATTATTAATAATGGATATTATATTGTTTTCCATCGTGAGACAATTCAAATTTAATGACTTCAACGCAATTCTTACGTAACTTGGAATTAATCATATGTAAACTGCCTTATATTCCTTTGTATCTAATGAATAATCAAACTAAATGAGACATTTATCCATCATTATAAATTGTAACGATCGCTGTCCCTATTAGAAGAACCAGCAATACCCATGTTCAGATCAGATTCGTTGGGCTTGTTGCGAAAAGATATTCAAATTAACATTTGCACTGCCTATGACAGGAATGCCAAGCAATACATTTTACGTGCAAAGCCTATTGTTTTTAAAAAAGGTCAAGAAGTCTTTCGTCGCAATTTTTCTCTTAGTAAGTTTTCCAACAATTTTAATGCCATACTTAGTCAACAATTTATAAGGTGTCGTATTGCGAAAAAGCTAGGTAATTGCTATTATCAATTGAAAGATTGGCGAGGTAAAGCTATTGGAACATATAATGCAAATGATATAAGATGCTTATTCCCGCTAATATTCTGTCTAACGTTGCTTTACGATATTCATATGCTTTTTGTATCGCATTCCGTTGCGATGATAACTCGTTTTCTTCAAATTCCATTTTTTGTAAAATTTTTAACACGACTGCACTGTGTCGACAGTTGCACACGTGTGCTCATATTTCTGTTTAGGGTACAACTGAAAAAAAATAACACATACGCTGTGCTTACTCATACAGAGTACAAGTTTAGCTGTCATTGACTTTGAATGAGTACAGTAAAAATGTTGTGCTCACTGTTTTTGATACAATAAATCTACTGTACAGTAAAATATGACTCCAGTATTTTTGAGAACACTACAGTACTGTACAGTACTATGATGTTTGAAACAAATACATTCATGCATTTGTCTAATCAGTATGTTTATATTATTGTTTATATTATTATTGGATACTGGGTGAGTTTGATTAATATAGATTCGTCAATGCATAAGTTGTTCATATTAATTCATATTTGGAGCATATTTTTGACCGATCATCCCCAGGGCCGGATTTACCACATTAATGTTGTTGGGCGTGGTGTGGTGGGGCCTCTAAAATAGAGCTCGATATCCTAGAGACAAAAATGAAAATTTAGAAGAATCTTATCTCGTACTTTATTTTATTGAAGATTATAAGTACTCTTCGCGATTTCTTTTGCGCAAAACCCGTCAACAGTGATTTAAAAGACATATTACGGAGGATATCATTTTCCAAACTGGCACGTGTCAAATGTACCAATTAAAAAAGGGTCCAATTTACGTATCTTTAATAACAGTATATCAAGACCCGCTTTCTTTTCTGCAGCCGAGCCGCATTTTTGAGCCCTTGGAATTTTGTGTCGATCACTTTTCGGTCACCCATGTCGTCTTTAACCGCACTTTGTTGAAACAAACAAAAGCCTAATATATTTATTTTTTTAGCGTAACAAATTCTTTCCAGCTCACTTGAGCGATTTTTGTCGATGAACTTATAATGAGCTAAAGCTAAAGAGCTAAGTGATCAATAAGTTACTTTGCTCGGCACATCATTTAGTAGTTTTTTTTTTCGTGGACGATATTTTCACTAGTTTGTTTCAGTGGCTCCATCAAAATAATTCTAATTCATTTGATCTTTGCTTAAACTGTTACATTCCTTACGAACTTCTTTGAACGTTAGTTTGGTACAGAAAATAGTTTGGTATAAAACAGCGATTTACAACATTTTTCATTGCGTGTGGTGGAGGCCCTGGAGGCCTGGCCCCACTGTCCCCTATGTAAATCCGGCCCTGATCATCCCTATGGGAGCTATACGATATAGACGACCGATTTGGATACAACTTTGGGAGTATGTTTATATTATTGCATAATGTATGCTATGTGAGTTTTATTTATATAGCTTTGTCAACGCATAAGTTTTTTTTAAACTAATTATTTTGGGAGCGTGTTTTTGACCTATCGACCCTATGGGAGCTATACGATATGGTCGTCCGATTTGGATGATACTTGATCAGCACGTTTATATTATTGATGAATATGCGAGTTTCATTAAGATTGCTTGTCCAACACAAAAGTTTTTCATACTTATTTAGAATATATTTTGGAGCAATTCTAAAGAAAAAATCTTATATATATAGTTAACCGATTTGGATCACACTTGTTTAGTTTATGTACTTCCTAGACATTTACTCCCTGTGTAATTTTGGGTTAGATAGCATTGCTAACAAAGAAGTTTTCTATACTAAAACATTATATTTTAACCTGTTCTTACCTTTGCATAGACATAGAATCCAAAGCGGGCGTATCAAAAAACAAAAAAAACTTGTACTGATTGGTCATTTTATTTTTTATTTGCGACATCTCGGGCCTTTCTAGTTATTCCTCTCAGGCTTTTCCAGCTTTTATAGCCTCTGAAATCCTTTTGTTCAAGAGGATATGACTATACCGACTCGGCTATTGATACTGATTCTGCATGCCTAATTCCTCCTGTTACATACATTCCAACGATTATGGTATACCTTTTTACTGTAACTTTTACTAGTATCGGATATAATAATAAATATACCCTTATATTTTAACCATTGGAGACAGCAATGCAAAAATATGCAAAGATGTATATACCTAGAATGTATTTGCGACCGATAGCATAATAGACAATAATAACTATTAATAATGAATATTGTTCATAATTATTCACATTTTTACCTTATTTCAACGGATTTTCCTCTCAACTATGTTAGTCTGATTCGAAGAAAATATTGTTTGTTTATTGTGTAAAGCTTTAGAATGATTTTTTACAGATGTACAAAATAACCATAAACTTTTCAAAAACTATTTATTGAACACTTACCTTGAATTTTTCGTCTGACTCATAAATACGTGAGACAAAATGTAAATACTTAAACTGCTTGAATTTTTTTCGTTGCTTGTTTGAAACAGCTGTGAAGCATTACACTGCGAGAAATAACTTTGCTTAAACATTTTCTTTTTCGCTGTAATGAGCTAATTGTAAATACTTGTTCTAATTATAAATTTAAATTCCTATAATTTTATTGTTTGTAATTCAGAATGCAGACAAACGTATTTTCTGTTCCGTTTAATGGTCAAATCAGACTAAAAGCTAAGAGACAAAATGATTCTTATGGTAAGCTACACAGCGACTTAGTCAAACGTATCATATAATTCGTACATGGTATGTTGACAGCTGCACAAAGGTTTTTGGAATTCGCTGGCTGCAACATTGTTGTAATATTATTCTGGGCAACGAGCAAGTGCGGAAGTTGTAGTTTATGAATGAAGAGATTTTTGAGAAGCTTGGCGCTTAGCGCAATTGCCGTTGCTTTCAACATATTGCATTATCAACTTTTGTCACTGTATTTATATCTATTGACGCTGGATTAGACTATTTGGCCAAGAGCTAGAATCCTCAACACATAAGATTGGATTCAGTAACGCCTTGCAAACTATCAGACTTAATGTGTACTAGTTGTCGCTGGATACGACATATTAGAATGATCGTCGACTCAATTATATACCATTATGTCTACCTTCGTCTACTTTATCAAAGCATTTTTTCGATTGCATTGTTTCCTTGAGAACCATTCATGTGATAACCCCCAATCCCATATGATTTATTGAGCAGTCTCATCATTGCTTGCGTATTTTATGTATTTATTTATTAATTTATTATTTATTATGAATTTAATAGTCAGTTTATTTATTGAATTTATCATTAAGAAAATTTAATTAGCGCTGTTTAATATTCAGCTTTTTTATTATTAACCAAAATTCTTTTCCAAAATGTCCATGGAAGACAGTTTTGAAATGCCATTTACAACAAGAGCAGTTGTAACTTGTTTTATATGCTAAAGTCAAATTCTTCAAGAGGCAGAATTATTGAGAGTCAGTTGTGGACACACTTTTCATAGTTTATGCTTTAATACAAAGCTAAAGAATAAAAAAGTGTGCCCAATCTGTAAAAGCCCCTTGAGGAGCCTGCATCCGAAAAACCATCTGTATTTGGTAGGGTAACAAGTGTTTAGTCCAGGAGAGAACCTTAAGTTACTGACGATTACATCGTCCTAATCCTGCCACACAATCCCCAGCTATAACGTCTAATGAGAGCTTGCAGCAAATTATTGCAAATGAGTTAGCTTTAGCCGCAGTTAATCAATCTGAAGTATTGGCACAAGCCACGACTGGTTTCGACAAATTGTCATCAACTTTGAGAGTTGTAGGATCATTTGCACCCCCACCGCCAATGTAAGTATTGAAATCGCAAGTCGTCCTTCAACAACATTGTCACCAATAATGCGTTCTGGTCATCAGTCCGACCGATACTCTCCTCATGGTCCTGAGTTGCATCCAGATCGAATTAGCCACATAATAGCAAATTGGAAGCTTCGATTCTCTAGGAGTTCTTCGTTAGGCGTCGACGATTTTATTTATCGAGCCAAAGCATATACTAACCAGACCTTAGACGGGAATTTTGGAGTTCTTGCGGGATGTGCTAGCAACCTCGTCGAAGGAACGGCCAGCGAGTGGCTTTGACGTTACCATAAGAGCGTACCAGTCATTCAGTGAGAAGGATTGCGCCAAGCCCTCAAAAGCCAATTTAAGGACGAACGTACAGGTTTGCATGTTAGAGCCCGTATAGATAAGCGTAAGCAAAGAGAGGGAGAAACATTTGACGAGTTTTACGAATCAATTATCACCCTAGAAGATAAACTTACAGTTCCCCTCTCTGAATTTTTTCTTTTGGAGTCGCTCAGATTAAATTTAAGATTGGAAATCCAGCATGAATTACTGCTTCGTCATTTAATAAGAACCAGATAACTTTTTTTGCAAACTGCTGTGAGACCTTCACCACCAAAACTTCGACTATTGCCAATGCCATGACGAGTAATCGATGCTGTACAAGGTCCGGTAGTGTACAAATTAGAATCGGAGACTTTTGAATTAGAAAAGGCCGAAATAGCCGCAATACAATGTCGCTCCGTAGGACGACAAAAAGACTTTTTAGCACTCGGTTAAATTGTGAAAAGAAAGTTATTTGCAGCAGTAATTAACAATTCGCATGATATTCGACCATACGCATACGCTTCTCTTTTAGGGAAGAGCGTAAGTGGTCTGCTTAACACCGGTGCATCAATTAGTTGCATAGGAGGTAGCTTTGAGACAGAGATACTCGGTTCACAACATCTCTACAGACGATATTATCCTGTTACGCTTATATATCAGGAACTAGATCGGTTTCTCAGCTTAGGAGCTATTGAGGAATCTTTAAGTGTAGGCTCTTGCCTGTAATTCTCATGCAAAAGCCTGTTAAAGTGCGGTTATGCTTGGATAGCAGGCGTGCTAATTCAGTCACTGTTAAGGACGCATATTCCATGCCGTTTATTGATTTTATCCTAAACAGACTATCAAAAGCTGAATTTATAACAAACATTGATTTAAAAGACGCGTCTTGGCAAATTCCTTCAACTCCCAATTCTAGAGACAAGACAGCATTTTGTATACTCGGGTAGTCTCTCTATCAATGCACTGTAATACCTTTTGGTCTTTGTAATGCTCCTCAGACAATGTCCAAGTAAGATAATTTCACCTCAATTTAGACGAGAAGTGTTTATCTACTTGGATGATCTTCGGATCGTATAAGACACTTTTAAGAGACATTTGTCTGTCTTAAAAGAAGTTGCGGGTAAGATGAAGCAAGCCGAATTGACCATTAATATTGTAAAAAGTAATTTCTGCTTGGAGGAGATAAAATATTTAGGCCATGTTTGTGGAAATGGAATCATTGCTACAGATCCTGATAAGAATTATCCTGATCCAGAATTATGCCTCTATTACATCGCCTATTACGGATACTCTAAAATCGAAACGGAAATTTCTTTAGAGCGACGAGGCTCAAGAACCTTTTAAAATGCTAAAGGCGAATCTCACGGCGGCACCAGTGCTCCATAGCGCACATTTTCAATTACCTTTTGCCATTCATTGTGATGCGTGCCATATTGGTATAGGTGTCGTTTTAGTCCAAGTCAATGATGAAGGCGACGAAGTCCCAATTGCTTTCTTGTCTCGAAAACTTAACCGGCTGCTTAGTAGTCGTTCTTGCTGTTAAGAAGTTTAGAGCTTTTGTGGAAGGTCAAGAGTTTTCCATCGTTACCGATCATGCATCTTTAAAATGGCTTATTTCCCAATCAGACCTAAGCTCACAGTTGGCTCGATGGCCATTGAAGCTACAAGTTTTGTCTTTAAAATTATACACCGCAAGGGAACTCAGAACATAGTCCCCGACGCCTTGTCGCGTACACATGGTGCCGATTTATCAGCATTAGATTTAGACATTTCCATTAATTCCAGAATCCTTTCGATCAGCAAAATATAAAAACTTAGCTGAAAAAATTAAAGCCAACTAGTCGCACACTCCTGATCTCAAGGTAGCAAACGACTATATTTATCGACGAGCAGAGCATGCAAATGGTGACAAGATTGCGGACGATTCATGTTGAAAACTATGAATCCCAAAAGATTTCGTTCCGAAAATTCTTAATAATGTCCATGAATCCTCCATATCGTCTCACACTGAAATTTGTAAAACTTTAGAAAATCAACGTCAACATTTCTATTGGCCTAATTTAGTTCTAGATGTCAAAGCATATATAAATAGCTGCAACGTGTGCAAGTGTACACAGTACCCTAACTATTCCTTGCGTCCTCCACTCGGAAAAACTACTGAGGCACAACGAATTTTTCAGAAGCTTTTTGTAGATTTCTTAGGCCCTTACACTAGAAGTTGCACAGGCCATATTGGTATCTTTGTGGTCTTGAATCATTACTCCAAATTTCATTTTTTTAAGCCTGTCAAGAAATTGACAGCTAAAGAAGTCGCACGATATTTGGAAGAAGAAATTTTCCACTGTTTTGGCGTTCCGGAAGTTGTAGTTTCGGACAACGGTGTACAATTTAAATCGCACGTTTTTAATTTACCGTTAGAAAAATTTAATGTAAAACATTCTTATACTACAGTTTATGCTCCTCAAGCGAATGCCTCAGAAAGAGTAAATAGATTAGTTATTGCCGCAATAAGGAGTCCTTATCGATTAGCCTTTGGACAAAATATGGTTACCTCTGGATCTACATACAATTTACTCCGTGAATTTTGAATAGCAGAGGGGTATTAAAGTGGCGCTAGTTAACCCAGAGTCAGAACCAGAACCAGAAATACCACTGGTACATTTCCCCTTTTTGTTCTTTCATTTTTTTTATCCGCTAAAATCCACTCAATTGCCAGTTTCCTTTGACCTGAAACCATTAGCAAAAAGCGAGGGATATCGTTGAGTTCAACGGCCCAAGTCCCAAACAGAACATTGACATTATGGCGACTGTTCATCGGTATCATTAAGATCTCTTGCTAAGACATCACTCTTTTCTTTTGGAAGCAGCTGACTAAGGCAGACGTAATCTGCATGACAAAGATAAACAAGAAAGAATGCTATAGTCGCCTCGCGACTTTAGGATACCCGTTACTCAGTTTAATTATATTATTAACAATATAATATATTATTAATAATATTAATAATAGTACAATCATTTAGGTAATCGATCCTATTGATTTTAATTCAGATGACTTGAGAAACGCAGAAAATTTTCATACAAAATCATATTTACAGCGTATTTTTGACCGATCGTCCCTATGGGAGCTATACGATATAGTCGTCCGATTTGGATGAAACTTAGTCAATATGTTTATATTATTGACAGATATATTCTGTGTAAGTTTCACTTCGATTGGTTGGCCAACGCAAAAGTTATTCATATAAATTCATATTTGGAGCGTATTTTTGACCGATTGTCCCTATGGGAGCTATATGATATAGTTGTCCGATTTGGATCAAACTTAGTCAATATGTTTATATTATTGACAGATATATTCTGTGTAAGTTTCACTTCGATTGGTTGGCCAACGCAAAAGTTATTCATATAAATTCATATTTGGAGCGTATTTTTGACCGATTGTCCCTATGGGAGCTATATGATATAGTTGTCCGATTTGGATCAAACTTGGTCAGTATACGTAATCCCTAGACGTGTACTTTCTGTGTCAATTTGGTTTAGATAGCATTACTAACAAAAAAGTTTTCTATACTAAAACATGCTATTTTTACCTGTTTTTACCTTTGTATGCACATAGAACGCCCTAAAGTGGGCGTGTCAAAAAACAAAAGCCAACTTGTACGGCATTTTATCTTTCGTTTGCGACCACTCGGGCCTTTCTAGCTCTTATAGTCTCTGAGATCCTTTTGTTCACACAGACGGACAGGCGGACATGGCTATATCGACTCGGCTAGTCATGCTGATCAAGAATATATATACTTTATGGGGTCTGCCATGTCTCCTTCTCCCTGTTACATACATTGCAACGAATGCAATATACCCTTTTACTCTACGAGTAACGGGTATAATTAAACAGTGTTCAGTGCAAGTCTGTTAAGTTACAGAGTCGACAAAGTCAAACAAAATAAAAAAAAGGAAATAAAAAACGAAAAAGTAAAGAATTAAGCCAGTGAAATGTTGTGCCAATTAAAATGAATTGGTTTAAAAATATCTAACTAACTGGGAATTTCCCTACAGATTGGCCGCTTATGCGATATTTATGCGACGCTTAGGTGACGTTTATATAACGCGCACTTCACGCCTACTTGGTACATGCCAAAATTGAATGGCCACTACTGTGTTAGAAAAATCCTTATCTAATTTATTTGGTAAAAACCAGATTGGCTTGAAGGTAGCGCAAATAATATTTTTTTTTCGTACCGAAACCCAAAAGCAGGGACTCAAAAAGTCGTGCTTCCCTATTGCCATCTTCATCGGCCTCTTCCTATGTGATTGGCGCTTACATCCAAAATTTGGGACAAGGCGAACTGCGAGGGAGTCAATTTTTGCTCTTTAACTCGCCATTTTCGTGTGAGCAGCGAGAGGAAAGCGAGAAGCATGAGACGGACGGATTAGTTGCAAACCAATGGTTTAGCCTAATTGTTGCATTTCTCTCAGTCTCGGTGGCAAAACATATTTTTTTAATTTTTATACCCGTTACTCCTAGAGTAAAAGGGTATATTGTAATCGTTGGAATGTATGTAACAGGGAGAAGGAGGCATGGCAGACCCCATAAAGTATATATATTCTTGATCAGCATTACTGTCCGTGTCGATATAGCCATGTCCGTCTGTCCGTCCGTCCGTCCCTCTGTCCGTCTGTATGAACAAAAGGATCTCATAGACTATAAGAGCTAGAAAGGCCCGAGTGGTCGCAAATGAAAAATAAAATGCCCAAGCAGAGCAAGTTTGCTCTTGTTTTTTGACAAGCCCACATTAGGGCGTTCTATGTTCATACAAAGGTAAAAACAGGTAAAAAAAAATTTTAGTATAGACAACTTTTTTGTTCGCAATGCTATCTGAACCAAATTTACCCAGAAAATACCCGTTAAGGAAGTACATATACTGACCAAGTTCAATCCAAATCAGACAATTATACCGTATAGCTCCCATAGGGACAATTTATATGAATAACTTTTGCGTAAACCAAGCAATCTTAGTGAAACTCACACAGAATATTTTTGTCAATATTATAAACATACTAAGTTTCATCCAAATCGGACGACTATATCGTATAGCTCCCATAGGGACGATCGGTCAAAATACGCTGTAAATATGAATTTGTATGAAAATTTTCTGTGTTTCCCAAGCCATCTAAATTTAACTCACTAGGGTCGATTGCCTTAACGATTGTTCTATTATTATTTCATATCCCATTGTTAATAATATAATAAAACTGAGTAACGGGTATTCTAAAGTCGCGAAGCGACTATAGCATTCTTTCTTGTATTTTCTTCTTCTGTTTCTTTGGACAAATCGTAGCACGCGAATTTCGAATATAATTATTGAGTAGCAGACGAGCCTGCAGAGCAGCGAGCTTTGAGAAGTCGCCCTACATATATCTATATGTCAATAAACCTCATTATAACGATTAAAACTTAAGAAACCTATAACTATTATCATTTCTGATATACTCAATAAAATGGTTTAACAAGTTTCAACGTGGTCGCACGACGGTGTTTGATGAGCCACGATCAAAAAAAGCTACTATGGAGATTGATGCGACAGAAATCCTCGATCTCGTTTTGGCATATTGCCGATTGAAGGTGCGCGAGATTTCTGAAACAGTCAGCTTTTCAAAAGATCGCGTGGGTCATTACCTTCATAAAAGTTTGTTTATAAAAAAGCTTTCGGAGCGAGAGGTGATGGGTTTGCTATAACGCACTGGTGCATACCTCCATCATGACCACGGCTTAATTGGTCGCCTTGGGGTATGAAATGCTGCCCCATCCGCAATGTTCTCTTGACTTGGCCCAGTGCAACTTCTTTTCGTTTCTAAATTTAAAAAATTACTCGCCAGGCAGAAATTTGGTTCCTACGAGAGGTCATGGCTGCCACTGAAGCCTCATTAGCAGACCTAGCGAGAACATATTTGTCAATCAGGTTAAAAAAGTTGGCGCATCGCTGGGTTGGTGTATCGAGCTAACAGGAAACTATATTGAAAAATAAAGAACAGTAAAGCATGGTGGAGGCCACGTCATGGTCTGGGGATGTAGTTCCACCAACGGAACAGAGAATCTGATATCAATTGATGGGATAATGATACAAGATTCCTATCTACACGTAATAAAAAAAAAAGATAAGACAGTGGGTGGATAAAATGGACATTCTCCAAACGTTTAAGCTTTACCAAGACAATGTCCCAATACATGAAGCCCACAAAATAAGATATTGGGTGCTATACGACCACCTAAATGTAATGGAAACTTCGTCCCAATCACCTGATCTCAATCCAATGGGGAATTTGTGGAGTGAGTTGAATCGGCGTTTTCACAAAACGCCAAAATTGTCCTCAGTAGATATCACGGCTGAGCTCCAGAAGAAATGCGCCAAAATAGGTGATGAACACACTAAAAAAGTTATAAACAATATCCCAAAACGCGTATGGGACACAATAAAGAACAATGGGTGCTCAAAAAAATTTAAAAATAATTTTTTTCTTTAGGTAAACATTCGATCCTTAAAAATATATAAGTAAAACCGAATATTAAAGTAAGACTAAATTCAGAGGTTGTCACTTTTAATTGAATATGTATATTAATGTGTTATACTTAATAACCTTATATGCACATCAATGGAAAGGTGACATTCTGGGCTTTATTAAATAATTTGAAATTCTTTGATTATTACTAGATTTGTAAGTTTATTCAATGATGAAAGTTGAATAAAAGAATAACCGAATATTAATGTGATACACTGTATTTAGTCATGTTCATGCGATATATTTGTGTGCAAATATCGATTCTTTAGAAACCCAATCAGTCTATATTCTCCCGTATAAAATTCATAATTTTTTCATATAAAAAAAATACATTTTTGTGCAAGTATCGATTAACAAAGGCGATTCAGGCGATATTCTTCCATACAGAATTGTATAAAGTTATCCATTGGATACTTAGGGCAGTTATTTGAAGAAATTATAACGGGGAATGATGGTTATCCTCAAAATCGTCGAAGAGTCCAATGTGATAATGGTTTTACTGTTGCATTTACTGTTAACTGATAGTTGCTGGGGTGTGCCCTACAATTGTGTTTGGTCTAGAACATTTGAAGCACAGATTAACAATAATCATTTTGCAATTGTTTTTTATCAAAAACTTTGTGTATTGAGTCGTTGTCTGCTGGTCCTAACACTTCAGTGATACGTCAAAAGTAGAGCCATTTTCCTTTCTGTCGATACAGTACTTCCGACAGAGTCGTTTTTATCGTACTTATCAACATACTACCTCAGACACACTCTGCGTACTGACACACAAGGGTCCTGGTAAACAACACCGCCTCTACGGCGCTAAATTCAAGTTAACTAGTCAAACGCGCCCCGACACATATGCCATTGGTAGGCAATGCCAGTATCCGCGGGCAGCGCTGCCGCCACACATGCAGCGTAAACATTCGCTCATATGTTTGTATGTATCTGTATCGCTTGCTCATTGCGTCCAAATATTAATTTTGTTATATGAATAAGTTTCTTGACTAAAGTCGCATTTTTATGCAACTTTCAGGGTACTTCAATATAATAAATCTTCAAATGGATTTTAAATAACAAATTGTACAATAAGAATATATGCCTCGAAAACGGCATGCAAATTTGAAAACCTTTTTATTTCCAATAAGAAAAAGGTGTTGCAGACCAAAATTTTTAACGATATTGCATTTATGCAATGAAATATGAAATGCCAAAGTTACGCTTTTCCGATGTGTGTCTTGTTTTTGGCTTATTGCGGGCGAATGGGGGGTGGCATCAAAACAATAAGGAGATTCTTCTGTTGACTAAATAAATGAATCGATACTAACTTAAATCGAACTTGCAGCTGTTCTCTTCTCTAAAATCTGTTTATTTCTACGGACAGTCAGAAAGACGGACATCGCTATATTGATTTTCGTTGTGATCCTGATCAAGCAAATCCAATATACAATTGCAGGGGGTATTAAAACAAGTACCAGAATAAGTAATGCTATCACTCAATACGAGAATGGACTGAATAAGGCACGCTGCAGCGGCTTAAGAGTACGCATACGAAAAAGAAAGGCAGAAATACTCAAACTGTTGTTTGCCACCAACCCATCATTACGTTAGGAGGCAACAATAGCTCTACAAGCCGAGCTTAATCAATTTGATCAAAAAGAGAAAACAAACTCAACCTCTACCACCTCATCCAAGAATATTCAAATTACTAATACAACTGTTAATGCCAGGAGTGCGACAATCCCAAGAATCTAACTAAAGAGGCCACTAAAGGAGTGACGAGATGACTGCGAGGGACCCCTAGACAGCCCATTCTGCCACTATACGTGCAAACATTGCACCTCAGCCTGTGCGACCAGCACCGGCCCCGCCAGCGCGACAAGTTGTGCCCAAAGATCCGTCAGTGCTACAATGAGCACGCAACGTGGAACCGATAACGGTATATAGAGCGTACAAGATTAATATAAAAAACATGAAAGAAAAGTACAGTCGAGCACGCCCGACCGTAGAATACTCTCTGCATTTTATTCCCAATCATTTAATAAAATCGGTGTCCAAGTATATCAATTGATACTTGCAACAAAACACGTTGAAACAAAAACATCTGTATACACACACTTATACATTTGACATTACATGTATGCACGCACATATGTATGTGTGTATATGTAATACATACACAATTGGTTGGCACAGCCAGCATTCGCGGGCAGCGCTGCCGCTAAGCTACGCAAGCAGCGAAAACGTTCGCTCACATGTTTGTATGTTTCTGTCTCGCTTGCACAACTGAGTTGTCGACCGACATATGTAGGGATTACCTCAGCATGCTACCATCAGCAGCATACCACCGAATAATTAAGTCAATTATTTTAGTTTTCGGTTTGTCTTTATTTAATAAGCTTTTTAGGTGTGATCCGTCTCCAGTGCCCATTCGCCGAGTTCTGCTTTTGCCGGCCGGCGTGAGTTCCCATGAAGACCAGATTATCAAATTCCTAGCGACAGCGGCGCCGACATTGCACTGGCCCTCAGCGTGCAGTTTGCCAACACGCGCATTTGTTGTTATTGCGCCGAAATCCGATCGCAGCGCATAATTGTTGTTGTTAAGGTGCATAAGTGCTAGCTCTGCGTTAGCCCAAAAGCGGATATGGCGTTGCAGTTTTAACAGTTAAGTGCTGAGTTAGCTAGCGGGGCTAGCGGGGCTAGCGGGGATAGCGGGCTAGCGGGGGTAGGAGAGAGCCGCTGGTAAACGGTCATTGCACCGCCTGGGGTCAGCTTACGTGCTCGTGAGGAGCGACGGGGGAAGGGGCAATGCCAGGTGTTAACTCTTCCCCCTTCAAAGATCTGCGTCCCGCAGATTTCTGGTGCTTTGGTGTAGGTCGGGCTTCAACGTCGAACACGGCGCTGCTGTGGGTAGTTATACCTTTGGTTGATGTTATCCTCTTGCACACGACGAATAGGAATATTGCTAGAACGACTCCCAATGTCGTCTCTGCCAAGGTTGAGAGCAGCAGCTTGTCCGACATCGTCGATAACCTCCTCAGATTGTCCCGACCAAGATCCTGAACATACTTTAGCGAAGATTTGTAGTTCGCCTCGGTGACTGTCTAGAGTACTGCGGGCATAGCCATCACATGGGTTGTAGAGGCGCTGGTGAAGTTTCGATTTCCAACCGTGACTGTTTTGTTGTCACATTGGATCACGAAAGACACTTCCAGATGGTGACTAACTAAGGCAGTGGCAACCGTTCCGTTGAAGTTGGTGACAAAAATCGTACCGTCGTCTATCAATCGTTGTTAAGGTTGTTATTTTTACGTTCTTATGAAATAGGATTACAGTGTATAATTAGCCTATGTGTGTTTTTTTGTAATTTTTTTGTATTACAAAATTTTTCTTATTATTTTTATTATTCTGCATTTAATTTTTTCTTTAGTTAGTGTTTTTTTTGTGTGTGTGTGCTTAGTCTAAGTGGGTTGTCGTGAAACGCTTTTTATTGAAGATATCATTATATTTTTTCCTTTTTTATTTTCTAAGATCCGATTTGTGAAAATTTTTTCCGGATTTTGTTGTAATCGTGACTGTATTGTCCATATTTACTTTCTCCACTCTGAATCTTTGCTTATCCTTGCCTTTTATCTGCTTGTTTGCAAAGCTTGTAAACTGTGTCACCTTCTTCATAAGTCTTTGGTCTATCCCTTTTTCTATTAAACTTAGCCAAGGTTGTCTTTTACTTGTGTTGAAGTAAGCCTCTTATATCCTCTTGAGTTTAGCGTTTGAAGTCGGTTAGGCCCTGATAGTTAATTCTGGAGTTTCGGTTGAAAAAAATATCTACTGGTTTTCTGTTTGTAACTGAGTGCACGGAGTTATTGTACCTGTCCACAGCTATGAAGACGAATTCCATCAATTTGTATGTTGGATTTTCTGTTTTCAAACCCATATAAATTTCGAGGAACGTGGAATGAAATCTTTCTATTTGGCCATTAACTTCGCTTTTTTGAGTAGGCGTATAGTACACTGCGATATCCAATGACTGCAAATAATTTAGTACCGTTGGACAGAGTAAGCCCCTTTCATTATCCGATACCATCATCCACGGGGCCGAAAAACAATGGAGCACTTCCGTTAATTTTTCTCTAAGATGTATCGAGGATTTGGACTCAATGGGGAAGAGCTTGGCAAATTTCGAAAATTTGTCGACACAGCTTAGAAATTTATGCTTTTCTAGCATGTACAAGTCAATGTGCAAGATTTCGCATGGAAATTTTGGAATTGGGGTTGGTTGAAGTTCTGGTATTCGGGTGCCTGTCATACTTCGACATCTTACATGTTGGGCACGATGCTATTTGCGTTTTAGTGTGGCTAGCCACTCTAGGGAAATAACATCTTTCAAGGATTTGAATCTCCATTTCCTTAGAATTTCTATTGGCTCTAGAGTGTTCTTTTTCAATTTCCTTGCAAATATCTTCCTTATCAGTTAGATCGGGGACCAGTCGTTGTGTTATGCGAATTTTATACCCCCTAAATGAATTCAAACAGGAGGTTTGCAAGAATTCCAAATAACTCTCTGGTATTTTTATGCCGTTTATTACTAATGGCCTTAAATAGTTTGTCAAAATGGTGTGAATGTCTAGCAGTGCGTTGCTGTTTAACGGAACCAAGTGACGTGTGTAGCCGGTGTGAGGGGTCTCACAGGCATATTCCGACAGGCTCGGGTCGAAGATGAGTTCATTTCTAAAGGCGATAATCAGAGGTTCGACATGTGGTATTAAGTCTGAAGCGTTTTGTATTGCACTATGAACCGTGGCTAAGGTGTCCGTGGTGGCTACAGTGGCGTTGTCGGATCCTAAGTAATTCACGTGGGAAGCGATGCGTGACAAAGCGTCAGCAACGACGTTTGACTTCCCTGGTTTGTAAATCAACTCGCAATTGTATTCTTCTATTCGGGATTTCCAACGCTTTAACTTAGCATTATAGTTCCTGTTGCCTAATGCAAAAGTTAATGGTTGGTGATCGGTATAGACCTTAATGGATCCAGCACCATAGAGGTAGGATCGAAGATTATCTAGTGCCCAAACTATGGCAAGTATCTCTTTTTCATTTGTGGCGTAGTTCTCCTCTGTTTTGTTCAAGGAACGAGAGATATAAGCTATGGGACGATCTTTGCCGTTATTGAGTTGGGAAAGGACTGCTCCTATAGCGTAGTTCGAAGCATCTGTCGTCAAATGGAAACGTTTTCCGAAGTCGGGGAAAGCTAGTACTTCTGAGGAAGAGAGGATTGTCTTCAAGTCGTTAAAGGCTTGCAAACCTGGTTCGGTAAGTTCGATTGCTATCTTCCTAGATTGTGATGACTTAACCCTTGCGTGTTCGCCTCTCGTGAGGTTAGTCAAGGGTTTCGCTATCTTAGCGTAGTCCCAAATAAACTTTCGATAGTAGGATGTCATTCCCAAGAAACTCTTTAGTTTCTTAAGGCTTCTCAGGAGGTTGCATGTCTTTAATTGCTTTTACTTTCTTGAGAGCGGAGGAATCGGGTTTTCTCTAGATTAACTTGCAACCTAGCTTGTCTTAGTTTGGTGAATACCGCGCGAAGGTGGTTCCAATGACTTTCATAGTCTTTGCTGAAGACTATGATGTCGTCTATGTAAACATAGCAGATTTTCCCAATGTACTCTCTTAGTACATCGTCAATCATTCTTTGGAACACTGCCGGAGCATTTTTCAAACCGAATGGTACGCGAAGGAACTCATACTTTCCGTTCAACGTTGAAAACGCTGTTTTTTGAATGTCAGACTCTTTCATGTGGATCTGGTGGAAGCCAGATGTCAAGTCAAGGGTTGTGAAGAGTTTTGCTTCTCCGAGGCTAGACAAAGTTGAGGTTATGTCAAGGATAGGATAAGTGTCCGGTATCGTGACTGCGTTGAGTCGTTTAAAGTCGATCACCATCCTATATTGTTTCTCTCCGTTTGGCTTAGGTTTTTTTTGGGACTATCCAGACTGGCGAGCTATATGGGCTATTGGAAGGTCGAATTATACCTTCTCGTAACAATTCTTCAACCTGTTTCTCGACTTCCTCGCGCATACTAGCAGGATAAGGGTAGCTCTTTGAATATATTGGGTCTTGTGTGCTGGTTCGGATCTCAGCCCTAACACTGGTCGTGATAGCCTCTCCTGGTGCAAGTGGTTCGAAAATTATCGATTATTCAGTGAGTAGTGAGTCAAGGGTCTCCCCCACACCCTCCGGGTATTGCTTGTCTATCAAGGAATCAATGTTAAAAGAAGGCTTGGCCAACAAGGGAATTTTTAGCCCAGGAGTTATTGTTAGATAGTCATGCTCCCTGTCAATGATGGCTTTGAGCGCTTTCAGGGTATCGTCCCCAATAATACCATCGAAGGCCGTCAACCCCGGGAGAACATAGAAGGTGATAAGAGTGTTGTTGCCGATCGGATTAAAAAATGGGCCGGTAAGTTTGTGTGTTATTTCAATGTCGCCAGCGGCTGATTACACCTTGAAAGGTTTTGGCAAGGAGCTGAAACCTTTCGCTAATCTGATGCTAATGAAATTCTTATTAGCGCCTGTGTCAATAAGAAATATCCACTTAGCCCCATCTTTCGCTCCATACTCTATATATGGAACGCTAGAGAGGCATCGGTCATAAAATTTATCGCCCCTTCTTCTATATTGGTCACTCCTCCTTCCGGATGACCTGAGCTACTTGGTCGGCAATTGTCTAAGTTCGGATCACCATTCTTGAGCAGAGTCTATTACCGTGTTTGAGGAAGATGAAGCTGCGTCCAAGTGATACAGTCGTTGAGCTTTTTGGAAAGGGTTAAGTTTGGACGAGGCACTGGCGCTTCTCTTAAAACTCATACTACCTTGTCCCGGAGTTCCATAACCTGATCGGTGCGATTGCCCTGATTGATTCGACTCTTGCTTAATAGCAAGCCTAGGCTCCGTGTACCTTATTGGGCTCTGATGGCTTCCTGAGAACTCAGGGCCAGACCTTCGGTGATACCGTGTTGTAGGCTGGTTGTTAGGGTTCGACCAAGGGTGCCTTGGGTTACCTGGACGGTAGTTTTAAGGTGGTGCCGTTATCCTATTCGCATAAGGCATATAAGGTACCTGTCTCTGGAAAGCAACATTTTGCAACTCTAAGCAAATAGAGTATGCTTCTGGCAAATTCTGCGGTCTACGGATTATCAGAAGTTTTGAGATGTCACCATTCAAGTCCCGTATGAAAACATCAAGTTCTCTGTCTCTGTAACTATCGGATAAAGCACTAACTACTTCGGGAGTGTGCCCTCCAGTTTTAAGGCAACTCAAAATGAGTGAGAAATGATTCTTAACTAAATTATAGAATTCTTCTATTGACTTGCCACCTTGGGTCAGTTGGCTCAGTTGATGTTCTAGGGTACGAATGTCGCGCTTGTCGGAATAGTGTAATGCAAGAATACGTTTGATCTCAGTCCAATCGTTATCGGGCACATTGTTAGAAACTAAAGCTCTGTCCGCGTTGCCCCTAATCTTCTGCCTAATATGCAAGATTATTGAGCGATACAACGGCCTATCCCTGATTATTTCATAGTCTCTTAGTGTTGATTCAGCTCTACTTATCCAAGAGACGTATTGGGTCGTCTCACCCTCAAATACCTGCAATTCATTGACGTTGTCGGGCAAACGTGCTCTCTCCTTAAGCTCGTATTCATTGTGAGCATGCGCTAATGGCTTGGGAGGAGAACTAACAGAAACTGTCGCGCTGCGCTCCTTTTCAATGGTGACGACCCTCTCGCTAACCTTCTTCAGTTCTCCGTTTAAGTTGGTAAAGTATCTTTTATTTCCTCCATTTAGCGTTTTCGTAGCTTATTGGTTAAGCAAAGAGACAGTAGAGAGTTTGTAATTATTAGTTTTTCTTTTCTTTACTAACACCCAAAAGCGTTTCACTCACCCGTTAATATACTATGAAGTGTTGGATGTGTGCTGTTGGTGCGTTCTTTTTCGTGGCTATCGTTCTTCTTCACTTACAGTGTGATAATGCTGTGTTAAAAAAAAATCGGATTAGTAATGGGTTTTCACGTATGGTATACTTAAAATAAGGTTCGTGATTTGGAAGTGACGTGCGAGTTTTGTGCGTACGTGTTGTTTCTTATCGTTTTTTTTTCCTTTGCTTTACATATTCTTTTTTTTCTATGTTTCTTATGTTTCTATGTTCAACTTCATCGGGTGCTTGGCGCGGTGGACCGTATTTATCCTTTTTAGCATTTCGCCCACTAGGCGGCTCATTCAGTGCTGGTAACACCGAGCGTATCTAGTAGGCTACCACTGACCACTTTTTCTTGTTATATTTTATTCTGTTATAATATTAGGCCGCTCGCAAACAAGTTGCCGCAGCGGTTGTTTCTTGTTTTATTATCCAGCACTTTTGTAAGCCCGTGAATTCATTGCCATTTGGCAACCACCGCGGCTGATTTGTGCTTTTAATTCTCGAAGATAACGCATTTACACTCGTGAACTTAGTTGCTCGATTAGGAACATGCTCGTCACCACAGTGGTTTCGTTATTTTAATTAGTTTATAGTGAATGTTTTGCGCTCGTGGTCGAAATAAACGCCACTGCAGCGGGTATTCACTTTTTTGTTTTTTGAACATTTGATTAGCTGTTCTTATTTTTCTTTTTTGATTTGATTTACTTAATACACAGTACTGCACGATTTTTCACGGTCACTTACTCACTCGTTTTGTCACTATCATTTTTGTACTTATGAACTATACGGCCCCACCAAATGAGAGATGGGTCCCTGCGCCAGTTAAGTTCTTCCTTGACGGTCAAACCATTTCGTGTCGGGTTCAGCTGAGTATACTGGACTAAAGTTCCGTCCAGCCACCAGGCAAAACACGTATCGTCGGTCACAACTGAGTTGTCGACCGACATATGTAGGGATTACCTCAGCATTCTCATAACGGTTGTAACCAGCGAACAAATAGCATAATCTTCTTAAAACAATATAAATATTATTTATAACAAAAAAGCATATGTTTAATAATAGTATAAGTAAGTTTGATGATATATTTATATAAAATACATATAATGGGGTTAATTGATACAAAAACAGTGGACTCCACTGCTAACATAATACACAAAATCGAATCATTAAATATTGTTTTAAAATTGACAAATATATTATAACTGACAATTGTCATAATTCGTGTGCGTATATTCTTTACAAAGAATCTTTTACACAATAAGTGTGTAACAACGAGGGCCTTAAGCCAAACAAACGATCTAGATAAGATCTAACAATATATACACGCTGGCAATTGTCACAAAAATATGTTTAAAAGAAAATAAGACAATAAGGCAAATTTGTGAAATAAAAAAAATTTTACAAATATACAGTACAAACCCAGAATTTCGGCTAAACGCCTTAAAAATATTGCGCATGGATAAAGAATTTATAAAAATTAATAAATTCGAATCTATATACGTTGAAACTATTGATGTCGTAGCAAACCCATTAGATCAATTAAAAAACATTGAAAAGGCAACAGTGTTGTCTACCTTACAATATGTTACAAGAAAGAAACGTACAGTTTAGCACGCCCGACCGTAGAATAATCTCTGCATTTTATTTCCGGCTATTTTAATAAAATCGGTAGCCGGGTATATCATTTGATAGTACTTGCAGTAAAAGACGTTGAAACAAAAACGTATGTACGTTTGTATCTACGAACATACATATATGTACATATGACATTTCAGCATAGATGTAATACATACATACATGCATACATATACCACTGGTCGGTGACAGTGGTATATGCAGTGGTATATCGGCAGTGACATTGCGTTCAATTATATACTTGTTACGCGTGTAGCTCTTTTGTTTATAGTCCGATTTATATGGAACTTTCAGGATAATTTGATACATTTTGTCTCCAATCGAATCTCAAATTAAAATACTGTACGATAAGAACATATGCCTTAAAAATGGCATTCAAGTTTGAAAACTTTTTATTTCTTTAGAGAAAAGGGGCGTGGCAGCCCAAAAATTTTAATGACATTGTATTTGCGCTGTCTCTAGGAACCTGCCTACCAAAATTGGTACTCCTAAATGTCACAGTTATTGAGCTATTCACAAAATCTCAATTTTTTTAGAGGCGTTTTTAGTTTTTGTTCATTGTGGGCGAATGGGGCTCGGCATCGACAAAAAAAAAGATTCTTGTATTGACTGACTTAATATCGAGTCGATACTGACAAAATTCAAATTTGTAGCTCTTACCATCTTTGAAATCTGTTTTTTCATACGGACGGACAGACAGACGGACAGACGGATATGGCTATATCGACTCGGTTTGTGATGCTGATCAAAAATATATATATTTTATGGGGTCGGCCACGCTTTCTTCTGCCTTTTACAAACATTTCACAAGCCCAATATACTCTCCCTTGCAGAGAGTATAAAAACTGTAACAGATAAACATCCAATACTTAGAAATAGAGCCATATTTATGGTGCGATTACATCGCTAGTTAACTAAAGTTTATTAATTATTGGAATGGGCGGAAATAGCTCATTACATAAAAGAACATCGAAAGGTTTGATAAATCGTTTAAGTGCCTTGATAAGAGTGCACCGATATCAAACCGTACTAAAATAAAGCATTTTCAAAACTGCAAAAAACCTACAAAGACGTTCGAGAAATTGTAGACAAAGACTATAATAGGTTAACAACATTGCATTTTACTCAAGCAAATGACGTGTTAATAAGACTAAGACAAAATCTTAATTATATATCGGAGGGGCACACTTTACAACTATTCCTCCCGAATGATTTCTCCAGTACACAACAAGTTGAAGAAGGAGTCTGCTCCCAGAATTTAAATAAGGATAAGCCAGTTCTACATTTGATGGAATCTTCCACCGCTTGATGGGATTGCCCCTAGGCGAACAGAGTCGAATTCTAATCTCTCTACTGGTTAGTATGACAAGGCGCCGGGATTACCCCACGGCAAGCGGAATCAGGTCCACGCCTATCTACTAGTTAGTATTTTAAGGAATGCACTTAAATTGACTTCTATACAATTCGGGTTAATTAATGTTACTACAACTATGCCCTACGACACCCTGCTGCACTGCCTAACGCGGCAGCGCCCCGCTATCACCAACTTACTCGCATACGATTGTATAGGCGCGACATAATAATGTAAGGCGGTCAATTCGGGGGCCGCCTTACAATATTCTTGATCAGCACCACAGGCCAAGTCGATATAGCTATGTCTGTCTGTCTATCCGTCTGTCCGTTTGAACAAACAGATCTCAGCGATGGTAAGAGCTACAAGTTCATATTTAGTGAGTATCGAGTCGATACTATCGACTCAATATTTAGTCAGTCAATACAAGAATATTTTTTTTTGATGCCACGCCCCATTCGCCCACAATGAGCATAAAACTAGAAACATCTCGATAAAAATCAATGTTATTAGCGAATACCTCAGTAACTATGGCACTTAAGAGCACCAATTTTGGTATGCAGGTTCCTAGAGACAGCCAAAATGCAATGTCATTAAAATTTTTTGGCTGCCGAGCCCAGTTTTCTTAAAAGAAATAAAACAATTTTCATACTTGAATATCATTTTTAAGGCATATGTTCTAATCGTACAGTTTTGAAATTGGAAATTCGTTTGGGGACATATTATATCAAACTTTCCTGAAATTTGCATTTGATTCACATGAAAAATGTGCAGACCTCAACGGACGAGTTGTTAGCTTCATGGGACATACTAATTCGGGCTTTGGGGACCTATTTGAAAGATTTAAAAGTATGTTTGGTAATTTCTTTGTTTTGGACACGGAATTCAAAGATTTAAAAGCATTGAGCCTATTCCAGGTTTCGGATTGTCCCAACTGAACTATTAGTCCCTTTTTAACCATTCTCATTCTTCGTGACATTTTTAATTAATTTTTCATCCTTTATCCCAATATAACAGTCAGTGGAGATGACCTACGAACTCCAAAGAAAAAGTTTTTTATTCGCTCGTTGTCAGCACTGTTGTAGCTGGCGAATCAATTAGTGGGTCAATCAGTACTGTTGCTTCTGACAAAGTAACTACAGCGATTGATAAAGACTATTATAATAGTTCCACCAAAAAAACAATTAATTGTTTCCAGGCTGATCTTTATACCATATCTGATGATGTCAAGGTCTTTATTCAGGCTAAATTAGAAGTCAAAATTACGGTGAAAAAAATTAAAATTTTAATATGATTAGGAAATTTTATTATTTAATTTAAGTGTTCCTGTCAATTATATCAATAAGATTTGCTATAAAGAATTTGGCCAGATCATTTTATAGTAAAAGTGTATACGGCGAAGAAAACAAATCGAAATCCGATTGCTCTTCCTAATACCGAAACAAACTATTATCATCCCTCCAATTGGCCTCTTAAAATGTAAGAGGTCATTGTAGTAAGCTTAACAATATTTATTTAAATAGTACATCTTTTCCATTTGACTTCGTTGCATTTCTCATATATGGTTAGGGTCGCACATCCTAATCAGTGTAATTTTATCTAATTGATTCTTTATTTATGGAAAATATCCCGCCACGGTGGGGGTATTCCGTAGGAAGAAGAAATAATCGATTGTTCTATAGATATTGAACTTGTTGCTATTAAGTTGTATATAAATATCATTAATGTATATCTATATCTTACTCTTATATTCTTCCTTCCTCGGGTTTTTCTCATTATTCTTTGCTATAAAGACCCCGTACTCTAAAAAAGAGTATAGAGGTCTATTAGGTTTGTCTGAAGCGAAATGTGCGTAACAGACAGAAGGAGGCTTTTCCGACCCCACAAAGTATGGATATTCTTGAACAGCATCAACAGCCGAGACGATATAGCGATGATGAAAGTTCGTCTATATGTCAGGCAGGTTAAGTTTATTCCAAATTTTTGCCACGCCCCCTACCGCCCCCACAAATTGTAAAAAACTATTTTTACATCACCGTTGCTTGAAAACGACTAGAGCTAGAGAGATCAAATTCACACATTATGTGTATGATACCATAATAATTATCGTCATCAGGTTTGATCCGGATCGGACAACTATAACCTATAGCTCCTATAGGACAAATCGTTTGAAAATTGGTGGTTTGTATGGAGACATGAAGTTTTAGTTGAGCGATTGCAACAATACTAACACATTATGTGTATGGTACCACTATAACTAAACACACCAAATTTGGTCCAGATCGGACAACTATGGCCTATAGCAGCCATAGGACAAATCGCTCGAAGATTGGTGAATTGTATGGAAAAAAGCGCACTAGAAGGAGTACGGGGTCTTTTACAGTCGGCTCGCTGGACTGTAGCCTTTTTTACTTGTTTATTCTATCTGTATGAGTATATAAGGTTTGCAAAAAACATGTAACAGGCAGAAGGAGCCGTGGCAAACCCCATAAAGTACATATAATGTAAAGACGTTTCGCAGCCGGGGTACAGATCTTAATCTACCCTGGGTCCGACTTTGCAAGAAACTTTATTTAAATGCAACGAAGCTGCTGTTAGAGTATGGGAAATGCGCAAGAGCAACTGGAACCCAAAATACGGCTAGGGGTTAGTTACTCTAACGCCGGGATTGCCCGTCGACGAACAGAATCGAATTCTAATCTCTCTACTGATTAGTATGACGACGCTCCGGGATAACCCCACGGCAGGCGGGATCAGACCCACGCCCATCTACTAGTTAATGGTTAGGATTAGCGTAAAAGAAATGAGGAATGCACTGAAATTAACTTCTATACAATTCTTAATCCTTTCGGTTTAATTAATGCTACTACAACTCTGCCCCACGATACCCTGTTACACTGCCTAGCGGGGCCCTAGCGCCCCGCTGTCACCAACTTAATCGCTTACGATTTTATAGGCGCGCCAACTCGCTACGTCTATACGCTTCAAAGCTAGATTGAAAAGTGTCGCGACGATCTCGATCTAGCAGTGCAGAAATTGTCGTAACACAATTTCACCACGAAAACTGTCTCTTCACCATAGAGCTTTCGTGCAGAGTTGCCCCCGACCACTCCCCGCGCTGCCGATAGAGGGCGTCGCCTGCCTAATACAAACTCCTACCGCTATGTAATTTATAATTGATTGCCTTCAGTGGCGCGGAAAAACTTAAAACTGGACAACTTCGATGCTTAAAATTATGTAAAGATAAACTTAAACTTTAACAACAATGCATAACTTAATCTAAAGCGCCTTCATTGGCTTGCTTACTAACTAACGAAATAGTAATACAAATAAAGTAAGGCGGTCAATTCGGGAGCCGCCTTACACCCCTCCCTTTTTCTGAAGTGTTGACCACCGCCTCCGCCCTGGTGATTGACACACTAGAAATCCGCCTGCCGTCGCCCAGCTTGAAGCGCGTGCGGCGGCAGTTGCCTCCAGAGCGGCTATCTCCTGCTGCAGCAACGCGACTGTGTCGGAGTCAAACGAGGTGCCTCCCGGAAACACCGTCCAATTGGCGGGCAGAACAGGCGCCTCCGGTGCCGCTATAATGGACAGCAGGTCCTCAAAGGCCAGCCTCAATCTCTCTAGGCGTCGTGGTGGCGTCGTAGGGTGGCGTCGTAGGGCGGACCGTCTTCCATCCGGTACGTTTTGACCTCAAGTGACCTATTCGGCTGGGCCGTGACACCGCCATATAGATCCTCCGGGTCGTGGAGTCGTTTGCGTGGGTTGGCCGTTGTGACGGGCTGTGGGCTTTTGTGTGACACGTCCGTCTTTCGTCTCCGCGAGCTCAGGTGCTTATTGGCCCGCCCTCGCTGACCCTCCTTCGGTCAATACCAAATGCTAACCCGATGGCAGACACTGGATTGGTCGACCTTGAACTGCGTTTGGTCGAAAAGTCGCCGGAATAGGCGACCTCCCTGCTCATCTGAGTCGACCGACTCGGAGTGAGCGACGTATTCGGCTTCCTCACGCCTGATGGCTTGCTGTGGGAGCATCGTGGCATCCTCCCAGCACTTGGATCCTCTGCCCCTTCGGGAAACATAGCTTCCATGGTATGTAATCCCCGTCGTCTATTCTCCGGCCAAGGTTCCTATTCCCAGTATCTTCCATATAGTCGGTGAACGTCAAATTGGAACTGTTTGAGTGCCCATCTTGCGATTCTTCCAGTGGGACTCTCGATTGAATTAAGCCATTTGAGGGCCCAATGATCCGTCACCACCTCAAATCGGTATCGGTAGCACTGTAGATTCCCGACTGCCCAGACGATCGCCAAGCACTCCATCTCCGTCGCAGAGTAGTTCATTTCCGTCTCCGAAAGCTTCCTACTGGTGTACGCGATAACTCTTTCCTGCTCCTCGACAGTAGGCGTCCTCCCAGACCGTAATCGCTTACGTCAATCTGCACTACAAATTTTTCCGAGAAATAAGGACATGCAAAGATGGGAGCCGATGACAGCTTCGCTTTAAGCTGTTTCAAGGCCTCATCTTGTTCCGCGCCCCACGTCCATTTGCGTTCCCTTTTTAGAAGAGTTGTCACCGGTTCGACCAATGTCGCAAAATTGGGTACAAAGTGCCACAAAGGCCATCACTAAACACTGCCGCAATGTTATAAAGTTGTGGGGGGCGGGAGCACTCCTGATCGCTTGCACCTAGTCCGAGTCGGTGCAAATGCCCTCGCCACTCAACACATGCCCGAGATATGCCAATCTCTTTCTGAAGGCTGCAGTTCTTCCTGGTGAGCCTCAAATTGGCTGCTCTGAGCCGACGGAAAACCTCTCTGAGTTTTTCGACGTGCTCCTCCTTTGTGGCGCCGGTCACCACGATGTCATCCAGATAGGCGAAAGCGTAGGGTTCCAACGCCGACCCGATCCCCGTATCCAATGCTCTTTGGAACGTCGCGCCTGCTCAGTGCAGACCGAACGGCATTACCGGCCATTTAAACAGGCCTCTTCCCGGCACGGTGAAAGCCGTGCACTACCGACTGTCCGCTGCCATCGGTATCTACCAATAACCATGCTTAAAGTCTAACGTCGATGATATGGTTGATTCGAGGGACAGGGTAGGCGTCTGGAATGGACTGTGCATTATGTTGGCGATAGTCTACACACAAGCAGCACGCCCCCGTCTTCTTCTTCACTAGAACAATTGGGGCGCTGTGTGGACTCTGCGACTTTTCAATGACACCTGCCCGGATCAGCTCATCCACCTGCTCTTTAATCACCCTCTGCATCGCTGCATTTTTCGGGTATTATCTTTGTTTTAGCGGCTTGTCATCTCGCATCCGTATGCTGTGTTCAGCAATTTGCGTGACGCCTTTCAGGCCCTCGAACAACGATAGTTCCGCCTCCAGGAACCGCAGGATCTCCGGTTCCAGATCCTCCGGCCACACCGCTTCGCTAGCCAAGGACTCCTCTTTCGCTTCTTCCATTCCCTTTATTCGTACTCCAGGAGAAGACGCTATTCCGACCTTCGGCGACCTGTTTCCGCCCTCCGTTGACTGTTCCTCCGATCCATCCTCCTCGTGTTCCTCAGATGTGCGTGCCCGGTCAATCCCTACTGGGTGAGCGGGATAGCTTCTATTTATTCCTCCATAAAAGACGCCGGCCTGCCACACTGTTCTACCTCTTCCTTCCTCTAAATTAATGTTGCCCGGCCGCAGCTAATAGAGATGCCCATGAAGCACAAAAATCCATGCCCAAAATGGCAGGATCCAGCGTGGTGGGCATGACTAACATTTGCAATAGTACGCTTACTGCGACGAAGCAAACCTTCAATTTCAGCACCCGTTACGTCCAAAACTGACCCGTCCGCCAGCCGGATTCCCGCGTTCTCCTCCACATCTTCGCGAATCCCCCACCCCTTTACCCAATCTCCGCTAACAAAGCTTCACGTCGCCCCCGTATCGATCGTGGCCGAAATCTCTTGGTCACCTATCGACACCTTTGCGGTGATCTTGCCTCTCTCCATCGTTAATGGAATCCCTTGCTGGGATTCCAGGTCGCCGGCGTCGTCTCCCTCCCGGGCTGGGGGACGCCTCTGGTCGTTTTCCGCTTTCGTGCGCTCGCAACACTCCCAACTGCTTTTGCCTGGTGTGCCGCAGACCCAGCAGAAGGTAATTCTCGCATTCTGGCTTTCACGAGCGAAGTGCCCCGTTTGTCCACATCGATGGCACGCGCGACGGGGATCGAAACTCGCAACCCCATTGTGTGTCATCATCTGGTTGATGGCCTCTCTCTTAGTCGTCCCCGGATGCGCTTCCCCACGAGGTGTTTGATCTAGGGGCCCTCCTATTGCTGACCTGAAAGCATTATTTTACCACTCCCAGGGTAACTGTGGCCGATTCCCATTTACATGGTGTGTACCACGGCCGACTTCTCCAACGCTGTCCTTTGGGACGAATTACGCCGCCATTTGGGTTAGTTGCGCCAACGACGCAAAATCTTGGCCCGGACATACAACCGACATTCCGAGGAGGAGTTTTCGTACACCCGGTGCAACTCCTGCGATGCATCGTACCCGGCATGACGCATGAGCAACCTTATCTTCACCAAATAATCTTTGAACCTTTCCCCGCGTCGCTGGCGACGGAATCTAATCTGGTCTTATAGACGCTCGAAGTACCGGAGAGGCAAAAAGAATTTTAAAAATTCTTTCGGGAAAACGATGGCGGCTCCGCATGCCCGTACAGACGAGCATCCCACAGGTCGGGCTCTGACCGTTGCCGCGACCTACCACCGACGCTAAGCAGTGTGGCAGCCTAAGGCGGCTCCTGAAGCTTGGCGAATTGAGCCAGTCGCGCCCACGCCTCCGCCGAGTGGCCACTCGTTTGTATGAACGCGGCGAATCTCTTACGCAAATCTTCCATGCGACCCCCAGCGCCAATAATATACCCAGCGAACGCCTACCCCAGGATTCTTTGACTCATCTGACTCCATTCAGACTCTGTCAGCTTCGTCTTTTTAGGCCTTTTCCTTTTTTTTTCTTCCACGAAAATATGTTTATGGCCCACCGTACCACGGTGTTTCAGCAACTTTCGCTTATTGGCCTCCTTTTTCCTGGTTCCGGCTCACTTCGTCACCGTACCTTATGCACAAAGCTCACACTTTGCTCTCATTTTTTTTTTCCACGAAATTTGGCCTTTGGCCCACTGTGCGATTGGTTTTTTTTTTCTTTTTTTTGTCTGTTATTTCAATGTAATTCTGGCTTTTTGTTATGCACCAATCACTGGCTTGTGGCCCACTGCACCAAACATGTCACCGCATTTTTTTTCCCAAAGTCAATTTTGAGCACTAAATATTGGCCACTGGCCCACTGTGCAAATATCGCACCGCTTGGGCGCAGCCGTTATTCACTACGCACTCAACACCGAACCGCGGCACCCTGTACGCATTTTGTATGTATTTTTTTCTTCTTCGACGAGCCGCTGCTACCGAACGCGTGCGTAAGTGTGCCTGAGCGCGAGCCAAATGAAACAACGCTGCAGTTAGAGTAAGGGAAATGCGCAAGAACAACTGGAACCCAAATACGGCTAGTGGTCACTTACTCTAACGCCGGGATTGCCCCTCGGCGAACAGAGTCGAACTCTAATCTCTCTACTGGTTAGTATGACAACGCGCCGGGATTACCCCACGGCAAGCGGAACCAGGCCCACGTCTATCTACTGGTTAGTATTATAAGAAATGCACTTAAATTGACTTCTATACTTTTTATTCTTTATTCTTTCGGGTAAATTAATGTTACTACAACTATGCCCTACGGTACCCAGCTGCACTGCCTAACGCGACCCTAGCCCTAGTCCGTATGCACAGATCTCAGCGATGGTAATAGCTGCAAGTTCATATTTAGTTATTATCCACTCAATATTAAGTCAGCCAATACAAGAATCTTTTCTTTTTTCGATTCCATGCCCCATTCGCCCACAATGAGCAAAAAACTAGAAACACATCGATCAAAATCAATGTTTTTGGCGAATAGCTCAGTAACTATGGCACTTAGGAGTACCATTTTTGGTAGGCAGGTTGCTAGAGACATTTGAACCAAACTTGGTGTGTTTTATTATAGTGGTACCATACACATAATGTGTTAGTTTTGTTGCAATCGCTCAACTAAAACTTCATGTCTCCATACAAATCACCAATTTTCAAACGATTTGTCCTATAAGAGCTATAGGCTATAGTTGTCCGATCCGGATCAAACCTAGTGAGGATAATTATTATGGTACCATACACATAATGTGTGAATTTGGTCTCTCTAGCTCTAGTCGTTTTCAAGCAACGGTGATGTAAAAATAGTTTTTTACAATTTGTGGGGGCGGTAGGGGGCGTGTCAAAAATTTGAAATAAATTTAACCTGCTTGACATATAGACGAACTTTCATTCCAAATTTGGTAACTCTAGCTCTTGTAGCTTAAAAGATCCAGTTGTACGGACGGACGGACGGACAGACAGACGAACATCCCTATATCGTCTCGGCTGTTGATGCTGATCAAGAATATACATACTTTATGGGGTCGGAAACGCCTCCTTCTGCCTGTTACGCACATTTGGCTTCTGACAAACTTAATAGACCCCTGTATTTTTTTATAGAGTATTTAGAGTACGGGGTCTAAAAATTTATCGGGAATCAAATGCAGAGAGTATTCTACGGTCGGGCATGATTGACTGTACTTTTCTTTTTTGTTCGATGTTAATTCAGTCTCCTCCATGCTATCCGATCGTGAATATTGCGAGAACTACCTGGATTTCTCGTCCGCACTATGCCGTGCTGATCCCTACAACTTACCACGATTTTCTTGACGATTTTTTTGGGTTGCCATGTTTTCAAATCAATGCTTTCCAAAACACTTTAAATAGAATGCTTGATATGATTTTTGTACTGAATCCATCCTCCTATTCTATTTCCCTTACCAAACCTTTATCCAATCCTGGAGATCCTTATCATCTTTGGAAGTGTTGATTAATTTACTTCCCAGGGTACCCACTTCTAGTTTATCATCGAAAAGCCGATTTTAACAAGTTAAATGTACAGTTAGCACAGACTGACTGGTTCCGGCAGTTTGATGTGTAAAAAAAATTGATAGTGCAAACGCAATTTCTCTCTCTCTCTCTCAATTTAATCATATTCCACTAGCTATGATACCCACAACACATTCCAGATCTTGTGTAATAACTGCAAAAAACAATCAACCTCGTATTGAAGCTAGTACAATAGCTAAGGCCCACGAATTAACAAGCACTTTGTCTGTTTTTAATGGAGCACTTCAATGTTATGTTCTTCAGTTAATCAACGTCCACAATGATAATATTTGCCATTGTGCAAACGTGCCAGGAAATCACATACAATAGTTTATAGTCTTATTTGATAATCTAATTTAACTGTTTTAACTGATAATTTATTACATAAGAAGTACAATTTTATTAAGTTTGGTTTTTATTTTAAGTTCATGTAAGAGAAAAATTGCAGTGGATTTGTATGCTACATCGAATATAATTAAATGATTTTTGGACTTAAGTATATTTGACTATGTTAAATAAGTCGAAATAATAAAAATACGAACTTATTAATTTATATTCAATAAATTGAGAATATCGCAAGAAAAATTTTAATGAAAAATATAAAGGTCTGCTTGAGCTAAATCATGACCTGAATAATTGTGACGATAGTATGAAGGTTATGAAGGTCAATCTTCTTTAAAAGTTTCCCTTGTGTGCCTAGAAATAAGGATTATGCATTTTCTATAGAAATAAAGATTTAATAGTAAACACGGATCATTTTTTATGATATTAAAACTGCGTTATGTTGCGGACTAATTTACTTAACCGTTGTCATTAATGCTGCTTTTGACAATCACTTTCTCTGATTTGGATGTTTGAAGACGCTTTTCACAATAAAAGCTACCAACAGGTTTTGCTATAGATGCTGCTAAGCTCTTTGTAAAATTAAAATAGCGACGGCCAGACCCCGACTCAAAATTAGGCATCACAGAAGATCCGCTCGTATTTACGCCTATTTGACGAGCATGCGTATATAGTTGATCGCTTTTATGTGCTGTAAATGTTTGATTGCGATCAGTAATGGGAAACTTATTCTTGGTACAACTTAGATCAAGCTCCAGTGTATAAAAACGTCCACGTGGGTACTGTTGGTCATCATTGACTAGATTTAATCGTTCTGAGTAAGTCGTGGACTTTTGAGCATTTAAAAGATGTTGTTCAACGCCCGAACAGATGCTGCTCTGATAAATATCAACTGGGGGTGGAAAAGTTTTTATAACAGCAACCTGGCTGATCATTGCTCCTTCGCCACTCCCATCACAAACATTTTTGGCATCAAGGTCAGCGTACATAGCGCCATCGGTCTCATCCTCAAAAACTTGCTCTTCGCTTCTTTTTGATTCTGAGTGCGATAAATGTTCCGTTATTAAATTTTCCCAACTGGTCTCATAAACACTTGCCAGTTGTGCAGTCGTCTTCGACTTCAATAATGCCTTCTGTGACACCATTGGTGCATTTAATGGCGGCGGCATTGTACCTGCACTTAATGCACTTGATGATAACGCTGTGTTTTTTTTTGTTAACGCTGGTAATAAGAGCAGAGACGAGCAGTCTATGGCAGGTGTCGGGTCTAAATAATCTACGGCAGTCTGCTTGTAAGAACTAATAATTATCTGAGGTTCCACGTTAAACGCTTCAAAGTTAAGATCAAGAAAAAGCTCTTGTAAAAAGCGCCGAGCACTCATACGATAACTGCTACCACCAAGAGTTTTACATGACTCGGAATATAAACAAATATCCTGAAAAGCATGAGGATGTTTTTGTTTTAGCTCCAACAATGCCAGCTTTGACTGCTTTGTCCTCACGGGGTTAGCCAAACGTTGTACACTGTATAATATGGAAGACGTCAGCCTATCTTCTAAGCTTTTCTCGCTTAGAATGTTTTCCGGTGAATGACAGCTTAAATTCTTATGTCGAATTTTACCATTGTTAATCTTGCAAGAATTTTTACGAATAAGTGCCGGTTCTGCGTACGTGCCACCAGTCACAAGCTCAACTGTAGCACCGCTATAAAATTCAAGGCTGTCCCCTGTGTTTAAGTCCTGATCCTGCGTATTTGGCTGATAACGCCAACGTGAACAATACAGGCAATGACTTTGAGGTTGCTTGGCAGGCTTCTGCAGAATATCGGGCTTATTAGAAATCAATGTCATATCATCGGATTGCGTAGATATTAGACAAAACTCATCATAACTCTCATCGTTACTTCTGTCATTGTTAATGGAATCGGGTAGAACCGTTGAGAACTGTAGTTGTGTGTTCATTGAATATAATTCCGATTGATCCTTGTCAAAAGATTCACGTGAAACATAGGAATGGCTTAGGTTACGAGTTGGGAACAAATCCAATACATTTTTTGGAAGACATATACCCGCGTAGCATGGACCATGTAAGGTATTTCTTGCGAAATAGCCATCTGCCTTTGGTAAAGTCAACGACAAGCGTAACTCCTCTGATGGAAGACATCTGTAAAAATATTATGTAATATGTAAAATTATTTGCTTGACTATAAAAAATTATTAAGTTTATCTTAAAATGTATGCGATTGCCAAACAATGTCAACCAAATTATATACATATATTTATACTAAGCAACCCTTCCTCCAATCATGCCACTCTTAAAACAAGGAGAAATTATATAGTAGACTCACGACTTAAGGATAAGGATAAGGATATTCATTAAGCACACCTTCAGATGATGGACCTTCTCATGTTTAAAAGAGCTAGTGAGAACATGTAGCCTGTTCTAGATTATAGTTGCTCGTTCAAATACCCGATTTGTTCGTAGGATAGCCAGAGCAACTTGGCCCGTATACTTATATTCTGTTAACTGTGAGTTCGGTAAATAAAGGTTGCTAAACAAAAAATAATTTCATACTTATTCAATTAAGACTTAATTTTTGACAGAACATAAAGTACAGTTGAGAATACCTGACCGTAGAATACTCTCTGCACTTTATACCCGATTATACATATATAATATATAAACCATTGGTCGGCACGACCAGCGGCCGCGGGCAGCGCTGTCGCCACGCAAGCAGCATAAACGTTCGATCACATGTTTGTATGTTTCTGTCTCGCTCGCACGCATGCATTGACGCATTGCATTATAAACTTTGGAACGTGTCTAGCTATCTTGTTTATAGTCGGATTTTTTTGCAACTTTCAGGATGGCTTTATATATTTAGTCTCCAAACAATTTTCAAATTAGAATACTGTACGATTCGATTAAATGCCTTAAAAACGGCACTGAAGTTTGAAAATTATTATATTTCATGTTAGAAAAGGCGGCGTGGCAACCCAACATTTTCTCTGACAATGCATTTATCCCGTCTCTAGGAACTTGCCTACCAAAATTGGTATTCCTAACTGGCATAATTACTGGGATATTGGCCAAAATCATGAATTCTTTCAGAGAATTCTTTCTAGTTTTTGGCGGGCGAACGGGGCGTGACATGGAAAAAAAAAGATTCTTGTGTTGACTGACTTGTAGTTCTTACCATCACTGAAATCTGTTTGTTCATACGGACGGACAGACAGACGGACAGACAGACGGACAGACAGATGGACATAGCTATATCGACTCGGCTTGTGATGCTGATCAAGAATATATATACTTTATGGGGTCTGCCACACCACCTTCTGCCTGTTACTTTTCACAAACCCAACATACTCTTGCAGAGAGTATAAGAACTTAGAATTAAGCTTGTTCAGTACTTGTACGACTTCGACAAACACATTCCATGCATATTTTGACGAGATTAAGGTTTATTTTTTTTTCTAAAATAAATTTACCTTACTTAATCAATAATCAAACTTCTATATTGGCTGTTGATGCTGACCATCAATACATACACTTTATAGGGTCCTTCTTCTTCTTCTTTTAAACGACTGACCGTGAATCGAACCCTCGTTTCTCCGCTCACTGATCAAGCATTCGGCCGGTTGCGCCACTGCGACATTTGCTCAAGTCTAGCTTAAAATCTTGTCTTCCCACCTCGAACTTAATTTTGTGGCAAATAGAGCTTGTTGCTAAAATGTGCTGTGGCAAGACTTCACTAGATGTATGTAAATGACATTGCCGGTCTGGGACAAACATATAAAAACGAAACGAGAGCGCATGCGACGTCGCTCTCATCGCTTATAGTTTCGCTGACTGTGCAAAATTAAATTATTTTAGCCTGCGTTCACTTTTCTGAGCGGGTGTTCACTCCCTGGGGCGCTATGAGCGTTCGCTTTTTGCTGAAGCTCTTAGGGGGTCCATGAGGAAGCAAGCGCTTGCTTTAAAAAAATCTTAACGTGGACGCATCTATGTATTGTACGGTTGGTGATACTATCTTACACAACATATTAAATTTTTATGACTGAATCTTCTTTCGCTGTTATGTTTTGTTAGAAACTATACTATAGCGAAAACTAAGAAAACTGTAGGGCAGCGTCACCACGGTTAGCCGAGCGGTACTTCTTATTTAGTCAGGTAGCCGGAAAGCGGTCTACACGCCAGCAAACATAAGGTTGCGCAGATCTTGTAGATTGGGAAAAATAACACGTGAAGTCAGAGCCTCACTTTATTATCTCTGTCATTCTACAATGTACGTGTATGATAAGGTCAGAATTCTTCTTCTTCTAAATGCAGCTGTGGTGCATTAATTCCGCTAATCGATATACCGATAGTAATTGATATTTGGAGTTGCGCGGCACATTTTAACATTCTGGCAAACTTTGTGACATAACCCCCCTCTGAGACTCGAGCCTCCTAGCCGAGAGCTATCGTTGACGCTCTTTTCTACGGTATTAGCAGGTTCACGTGGATCGTTTTGGTTACACGCTTGCCTGGTAGCCGTAATGGGTACGTGTAATGGCACTGATCCCCAATAAAAAATGCCGCAATAGAAAATCCATCCCCAAAAGACTGGGCACGTCGACGACAAGACAAGACGACTTCGACGAGCAATAGATCGTGCGAGATTGTTCGACCCGCTACGGTCAATCGTGCTTAAGTTTGGCTGTCGCCACGAACTGTTTGGCGGATGGCCCTTGCACAGTTACTCGACAAGGAGTAACGTTGAGCTGATCCGGGAGGTCTCGGTTATTTAACAACGAGACGGCCGCACCAGTATCAATGATGTATCGGATTGGTCGATTCTGCAATAAAAGGAAACAATGAAGAATTTGAGTCGCGGGTGTACCAAGGTGGTACTTAGTTTTATCGGCAGCCAAGTCCGGAGCATTGGTACATTCAGGCGGCGGCTCTATCTTTTCCATTGGGGTGCTCTCGTTAAACAGCTTTGTCAGAGGGGTGGCTATATCTTCTTTGGAAGGAGTCTCAAGCCCGGAAACAAATGACTTCGGCGGTTGCAAGTTTGCAGAGAAGTGCACGAACGTGTGGCAGTCAGTGTTGGCGACAGGAGTGGGCCTTCGGCCCGGGCTGTGAACTGTGTTCAGAGATGCTGAGTCCGTGTTTAACCTTTGCAATTTGGGGCGCTTGGTGCTCGCAATCAACCGGGGTGAAGCGGAAGGCTGGTTGGTTTTATTTTTTTCAACGGTGAAGGGACGGAAGATTGGTCAATTCTGTCGAATCGAGGTGCGGTCCTTCTCGGGGTTTGCTGGGGATTCCTGCTGGCTGACCCGATCATATTGAGCACGGCACCTACCTGTCGACGAAGACATTGGGCTTCAATACGACATGCCATGTCGAGTGCTTCCCGTTGCGTCCGTGGTTTACTAGATAAATCAGCACTTGGTGGGACGTCTCGCAAATTCCATCGATGAACCGCTCCACTAGCATTATATCATAAGTGGAGATGGGAAGCTCTCCCAACACGGCGCGACCAAAACACTGCAGGTCCATTACAAAATCCTGTAAAGATTCTTTGGATCCCTGAACTCGGTTATGAAACTCATAGTATCCGGCATGTGGACTTAACGTAAAATTTTCCTTTTGTGTTGCCGTCAGAAGCTCATAAGAGCGCAGAGTAGCATCCGGTAGCGTAGCGTAGAACTTCTGGGCCCGTCCACGGAGACTCAAGTACAATTTGCGCAACTTCGTTCGTTCCGACCAATGGTACTCGTCCGTTATGTCGTCGAACACGCACTGAAACTCTAGCCATGGCCTAGTAACGTTACACGTCTGTGGCGGCTCAGCGTCTTGTATCATCAGAAACTGTCGGTCGGCGACCACACAACTAGATCGCGCCGTTTCAGTTATCATTCCGCAGACGCCAGCCGTTTGGGAGGACTCCGTAATAGGCAGCGGCCTAGCAGCTGGACCAGACAATCAAGGTTGCATCTCTGCTGTGACGTCTGTCCACTTCGTATAACCGAACTGCTTACTGCGAAGCTCATTGCTGTGATCTTTGCCACCATTGTTGAGCGATCCACTAACTTAGGGAGTGCAAGACGCCAATTCCTGTTCGTTCAGTGCCGTTCTCTCGTCTGCGTCCCCCGTAGCAATCCCTCCAGCCTTGACTTGTTGGCCGCACAAGCCTTCCGACATAATGCGTTCGAACGACGACCACAACTACGTAAATTTCTCCTCGAAATGACGCTATCGACCTCCTAGGCGGTCATCCAGGAGTGCAACGCGTTTTTCCAGGGACTGCTATCCAGCCTCTAAACGACTAGAAGTGGTTTGAGCGAGTCTCTGCTGCGCCACCAATAAAGTCGCCGTGAGTTGTGCTTTTCAAGTCACAAGTGTACCCCACATCTGACACCAATGTAGCGAAAACTGCCTAAACTGTAGGGCAGCGTTACACGGTTAGCCGAGTGGTACTTCTTATTTAGTCAGGTAGCCGGAAAGCGGTCTACACGCCAGCAAACATTAGGTTGCGCAGATTTTGGAGACCCAATTGGGAAAAATAACACGTGCAGTCAGAACCTCACTTTACCTTCAATTTATTATCGCTCTCGTTCTACAATACACGTGTAGGCCAAGTTTAGAATTCTTCTTCTTCTTAATGCAGCTGTGGTGCTAATGTGGTATTTAATCAAAGAAAAAATAATTCATAAGTCTCTGCCGTGCACCAATCTTTTGACGTTTTCTTTATTTGATAGCATGTGCGAATTTAAACCAAATGGTGTCAAGAATAATCATTTATCCCTATTCTTACAAGATTTTTTAGACCCAGTACTATAAAAAAGAGTAGAGGAGTCTATTAAGTTTGTCAGAAGCGAAGTGTGCCTAGAAAGCAGAAGGTGGCGTTTCCGACCGTATACATATTCTTGATCAGCAATGTCAGCCGAGTCAATATAGAAATGTCCGTCTGCCCATCTTTCTGTCCATATGAAAATTTGAATTTTTTAGACTACAAGAGCAAGAGCCACCAAATTTAGATTAAAAGTCTGCCTATAGTGCACGCAGAACAAGTTTGCTACTAGATTTTGCCACGCCCTCTACCGCCCCTTGAAAAAACCCATTTTGCTTCATGCGAGAACTGGAAAGCTACTAAAGCTACTACAACTAGCAATACAGTTACAGTTAAATAAAAATTATCATTATAGACAATTTCTAAAATTCAAAAAAATCTTTAAACTTAAAAACAGTAACATTAAAAACTGTTGTTTATTTCCACACCACCCCTGAGGTAGAAAATTCGTTCGTTGAGTTGCCACGCCCCCTTTTCACACAAGAAATAAGATAATTTTCAAACTTCAAAATACATCAAACTATCCTGAAAGTTGCATAAAAATCCGACTATAAACATGTGTGCGAGCGAGAACGTTTATGCTGCTTGCGTGGCGGCAGCGCCGCCCGCGGCCACTGGCCGTGCCGATCAATGGTTTATATATTATATATGTATAATCGGGAATAAAATGCAGTGAGTATTCTACTGTACTTTTTTTCTTGTTAAGTGATAACCCCAACATCCACGACTCACGTACGATAGAGATTGTTAATGGACATTATAAATGTATCAATAGACATATTTAGACATAATAGGCATTTTTAAAGTACAGATTTATGAAATAAGCTATTGTAAAAAATCTCTATAATCAACATTTTTAGTTTTTCAGCCATAAATTATTAATTTGCTGGAGGAACTTACTCTTCACCAAGCCACATAAAATTGCTCATGAGAGAAACAATTATCTCTAAAATCTAGTCCCACCAGCTTTAATGTCTGCTCCCTGTGATTTATTTAACGTAATAGCAAAGCAGACTTTTAAAGGGAATTAAAGTCTCTTAAATTGAAATGGTTACTAAAGCTTTACGGTATTCTTGGAATGAATACGGTTTCATATATTTATGAAAAGTTTTTATTTGTAGCCTTGTCCCATTGCAAAGCTTTGGCGGACATATGTTTCTTAATAAAATTATTGGTGCACCAACCTTGAGAGTATGGCAATGTAATGGAAATCCAGGGATCCGGGAAAACTTTGGGTATGAACTCTTCGAGCGATGTTACATCAATTCCCAAACATAAAGGAAAGATAATATTGCCCTCAGCTCTTGTGTATATACCATCACCTATGCTGAATAAAGTTTCTGCAAAAACTTTGTGTCACCTTTCAGGTGAACACGCATATTTTTGGTAAGAGCTAGTTTTTAAACAGAAGGCCTCAAAAAAGAAAATTTAAGGCACGCCCTTATCTCATCGGCTCTCGTTCTCTGGGGCACAACTGGAATGGTTTGACGAAAGTCTCCAGCTAATAGGATTGTAATGCCACCCATTAACAAATTATTAAGGACTTTAAACCCACCTTTATGAGCCATAGTACACTCATCCCAAACGATAAGCTCACAATCTCTAAAGACAATGGTCATATTAAATTGCTTCGGAATTGAGCAATGTGGAGTTTCTTAATGTATAAAAGAATTGGGAGTTTAAATACTTTAATTTGACGAACTTAAGCCAATAAAAAATAAAGTAATAATGTTTTGTCTGTACCCCAGGAGCATAAAAAAAAGATGTCACCATTTGCAGTATAAGTCCAGTAGTGCGTATTTTCCATACAAAAAAGGATATATATACATGTATGTATATAAAATATCAACCGCTCCGCTTCTTTTTCTCCTTTTTTTATGGAAAATATGCACTACTGTGGGTCTTCTACATTCGGATCGCTCGACTGTATAAACATATATATAAGTAAACACCTGGCATTGCCCCTTCCCCCGTCGCTCCTCACGAACACGTAAGCTGACCCCAGACGGTGCAATGACCGCTTACCAGCGGCTCTCTCCTACCCCCGCCAGCCCCGTGCTAACTCAGCACTTAACTGTTAAAACTGCAACGCCATATCCGCTGTGGCTCAACACGAGCAGCTTTTGGGCTAACGCAGAGCTAGCACTTATGCACCGCAACAACAACAATTATGCGCGGCGATCGGATTTCGGCGCAATAACAACAAATGCGCGTGTTGACAAATTGCACATTGAGGGCAAGTGCAATGCCGGCGCCGCTGTCGCTGGGAATATGATAATCTGGTCTTCATGGGAACTCACGCCGGCCGGCAAAGGCGGAACTCGGCGAGTGGGCACTGGAGACGGATCACACCTAAAAAGCTTATTAAATAAAAAAGAACCGAAAACTAAACCTAAAAGAATTGACTTAATTATTCGCTAGTTACAACCATCATAAGCATGCTGAGGTAATCCCTAGATATGTCGGTCGACACTCAGTTGTGACCGACGATACGTGTTCTGCCGGGTGGCTGGACGCAACTCTAGTCCAGTCTACTCAGCTGAACCCGACACGAAATGGTTCGACCGTCAAGGAAGAACTTAACTTATATATATAAGTGTATGTAAATGTATATACACACATTATATACACATTTTCCTTACTTGGCTTATTTTATAAACATATTTTGCGTTAAAATAAACCTTGTGTCGCGGGACGTAACGGAAATATCGATTAGGTGCGTAATCGATAGTTACAGTTTGAAATTCGAGTACTCCGAATTGTGAATTTAGTATTAAGTACTCAGTCTTAAGTACGCGGTAATTGTGAATCGTCATTTGGGCACACTTGCAAAGGAATAGCTTTATATACCGCCCGGGACCCGGTTTCTTCCGTTTCCTTTTTATTTCTCGGCCTCACTAGGAGTTACTGCGGTACGTAGCCATTTATATCATAAGCTGTCACTGTAATTTATATCAACTAGAATACATGTAATAGTTTTTTATTAAAAAACAAAAGTTTCTGAAATATCCGTGACAGCGTTCGAACCGTACACCTCATGCTTAACATTCCAGAACAAAGAATAAGAACAGGCATCTCTACTACTTAGACCACACTCCTGATTGAACTTAATGTAAATAATTAAAATTTTAAAAGTAAATAAAGATAATAAATCACTGACGGGATTCGAACCCGCGACGTCACACACACGCGCCACAACCCTAACATCTCTTCATACAAATTTTATATATGTGACCGATTTGTCCTATGAGAGCTATGGGCTATATTTGTCCGATCCTGACCAAACTTGGTGAGGATAGTTATAATAGTTATACCATAATTTGGTCTCCCTAGCTCTAGTCGTTTTCAAGTAATGGTGATGTGAAAATAGTTTTTTACAATTTGCGGGGCGTGGCAAAAATTTGATATAAGCTTGCACTGCTTACACCATAGACGGACTTTCATTCCAAATTTGGTGGCTCTAGCTCTTGTAGTTTAAAAGATCCAGGTGCTCATACGGACGGACAGACGGACAGACAGGCGGACAGACAGACAGACAGACAGACAGACAGACAGACAGACAGACGGACAGACGGACATGGCTATATCGACTCGGCTTGTGATGCTGATCAAGAATATATATACTTTATGGGGTCTGCCACGCCTCCTTCTGCCTGTTACATACTTTTCACAAACCCAATATACTCTCTCTTGCAGAGAGTATAAAAAAAAGATACTACTATTGGAAAAACATGACTCGTCATGACAAAGAGTACGTACGTAGATGCCCAAAATGCCAGAAGTCG
Organism: Drosophila cardini; assembly: GCA_018903735.1. Taxonomy (NCBI): domain Eukaryota; kingdom Metazoa; phylum Arthropoda; class Insecta; order Diptera; family Drosophilidae; genus Drosophila; species Drosophila cardini. The sequence continues at coordinate 108,084 of JAEIGM010000043.1, forward strand.
AAAACGACAAAGCATACCCAGATACCTTTAACAAGAAAGAAAAGTACAGTCGAGCACGCCCGACCGAAAAAAAAGATTCTTATATTGACTGACTTAATATCGAGTCGATACTGACTAAATAGAAACTTGTAGCTCTTACCATCTCTGAAATCTGTTTGTTCATACGGACAGACAACAGACGGACAGACAGACAGACAGACAGACGGACATGGCTATATCGACTCGGCTTGTGATGCTGATCAAATATATATACTTTATGGGGTCTGCCACGCCTCCTTCTGCCTGTTACATACTTTTCACAAGCCCAATATACTCTCTCTTGCAGAGAGTATAACAATTACAGAAACCCAATATACGCTTTCGACAAAATGATAATAGACACAATTGGTCCATTACCGCGTACAGAAAATGGCAATGAATACATAGTCAAGATGTAATATAACGTCTACTGCACACCACCACCAGACCTTAGGAACAAAAGAACGAAGAATATTAAATGAATACGTTGGTTCATACATATCAGCGGACAAAACCAATTGGGACGTTTGGATACAATATTTCACATATTGTTTTAACGCAGCACTGTAGCCTTTCTTACTTGTCTTTGAGTTGACTTAGTAATAAAGCCAATTTCTTTTCTATCGTTCATGAACAATCGAGTCGTGGGTCAAATCAATTTTCCGAGAAGAAGTGAAAACTGAACTATGTAAGAAATTTAAAAAAAAAACAAAGTAAAAGTAAAGAATATTCTCTGTTTTTTAAATGATCATGATGAGATGTAATATATGGAACGGGTATTTTCTCTTATAGCCATTTAAACTTGTTTCTAGTTCAGGTGTTTTATATAGTGTTCCGATCGTAACCAAATTTGGTTTAACTGTGTAGGTTAATACTATGCATGTGCTCTGTGAGTTTGGTTTAGAAGTTAAAACTTTTTCACACAAAGTTCACATTATTCACATGTAATTTCAGTTGGAATAATACGACAATTAAAATGATGCCTTTGAATTTGGCTAAGACAGTTTCAAAAACAACAAACTTTTTATACTAACTAAAATTGTACATTGAAATTAACGGCCTTTTAATCAACATTTTGCAAAACGCCGTCCTATTGCACGATAAAGTTATGAGATCTACGTTGTGTGAAAATTTCATCCCTCAAGGACCATTCAGTGCGATCTGTAGCGTAATAGGTCAGTCGGTCAGTCAATTAGTCAGTGATTGAACTTAATGTAAATAATTAAAATTTTAAAAGTAAATAAAGATAATAAATCACTGACGGGATTCGAACCCGCGACGTCACACACACGCGCCACAACCCTAACATCTCTTCATACAAATTTTATATATGTGACCGATTTGTCCTATGAGAGCTATGGGCTATATTTGTCCGATCCTGACCAAACTTGGTGAGGATAGTTATAATAGTTATACCATAATTTGGTCTCCCTAGCTCTAGTCGTTTTCAAGTAATGGTGATGTGAAAATAGTTTTTTACAATTTGCGGGGCGTGGCAAAAATTTGATATAAGCTTGCACTGCTTACACCATAGACGGACTTTCATTCCAAATTTGGTGGCTCTAGCTCTTGTAGTTTAAAAGATCCAGGTGCTCATACGGACGGACAGACGGACAGACAGACGGACAGACAGACAGACAGACAGACAGACAGACAGACAGACAGACGGACAGACGGACATGGCTATATCGACTCGGCTTGTGATGCTGATCAAGAATATATATACTTTATGGGGTCTGCCACGCCTCCTTCTGCCTGTTACGTACTTTTCACAAACCCAATATACTCTCTCTTGCAGAGAGTATAAAAAAAAGATACTACTATTGGAAAAACATGACTCGTCATGACAAAGAGTACGTACGTAGATGCCCAAAATGCCAGAAGTCGAAAACGACAAAGCATACCCAGATACCTTTAACAAGAAAGAAAAGTACAGTCGAGCACGCCCGACCGAAAAAAAAGATTCTTGTATTGACTGACTTAATATCTAGTCGATACTGACTAAATAGAAACTTGTAGCTCTTACCATCTCTGAAATCTGTTTGTTCATACGGACAGACAACAGACGGACAGACAGACAGACAGACAGACAGACAGACAGACGGACATGGCTATATCGACTCGGCTTGTGATGCTGATCAAATATATATACTTTATGGGGTCTGCCACGCCTCCTTCTGCCTGTTACATACTTTTCACAAGCCCAATATACTCTCTCTTGCAGAGAGTATAACAATTACAGAAACCCAATATACGCTTTCGACAAAATGATAATAGACACAATTGGTCCATTACCGCGTACAGAAAATGGCAATGAATACATAGTCAAGATGTAATATAACGTCTACTGCACACCACCACCAGACCTTAGGAACAAAAGAACGAAGAATATTAAATGAATACGTTGGTTCATACACATCAGCGAACAAAACCAATTGGGACGTTTGGATACAATATTTCACATATTGTTTTAACGCAGCACTGTAGCCTTTCTTACTTGTCTTTGAGTTGACTTAGTAATAAAGCCAATTTCTTTTCTATCGTTCATGAACAATCGAGTCGTGGGTCAAATCAATTTTCCGAGAAGAAGTGAAAACTGAACTATGTAAGAAATTTAAAAAAAAACAAAGTAAAAGTAAAGAATATTCTCTGTTTTTTAAATGATCATGATGAGATGTAATATATGGAACGGGTATTTTCTCTTATAGCCATTTAAACTTGTTTCTAGTTCAGGTGTTTTATATAGTGTTCCGATCGTAACCAAATTTGGTTTAACTGTGTAGGTTAATACTATGCATGTGCTCTGTGAGTTTGGTTTAGAAGTTAAAACTTTTTCACACAAAGTTCACATTATTCACATGTAATTTCAGTTGGAATAATACGACAATTAAAATGATGCCTTTGAATTTGGCTAAGACAGTTTCAAAAACAACAAACTTTTTATACTAACTAAAATTGTACATTGAAATTAACGGCCTTTTAATCAACATTTTGCAAAACGCCGTCCTATTGCACGATAAAGTTATGAGATCTACGTTGTGTGAAAATTTCATCCCTCTAGGACCATTCAGTGCGATCTGTAGCGTAATAGGTCAGTCGGTCAGTCAATTAGTCAGTGAGGAGAAAAACAGGTTTATATATATAAATTTTAACAATCCATACCATGTTTGAGCCGGATTAGAAAACTATTTCGTCCATATATAGCTCCCATAGGACAAATCAGTGGAAAACTGCTTATTTGTATGGTAAACTGCGAATTAGAATGAGAACGGGGTCTTTTATAGCCGGCTCTCTCGACTGTATCCTTTCTTACTTGTTTAACATATTTAAAAGACAAAAGTATCCATAAAAATGTTACGAAATGCATGGAGCATTTTCCCATTCCCGTTGTTTGGGCGATGCCAATGGTTACACTTTGTGAAGCTCCCAGTCTCATGAGCTTTCTCCCCTTCCCAAAAATGCTCGTACATTTGGAACCAGCCAACGCGCCAACGGTTACAGCTTGCGTTGACTAAGACCCTTCGCTGGAAAACAGCGGACGCGCCCATGGTAACATATGAAGCCGAAAAACGCGGAAAAGACAATGTGTCAGAGGAAGAGACGTCGAGGTGTCCGAAGTCGCGCAGGATTGACGAAGAACCCCGACACTAAGAGGCAACAGTTGCGAGCGCCGCTGGACTCATCAAAAGCAGGAGAGTCTATGGCAGAAATCGGCGTAGCGATCGTGGGGTGGACACCCGACCTGGCTCTAAGCAAGCATGGCTGGAGGCTGACCCCGCAGAACACCGCAATCGACAAGATTACGCGTGACGAGAGGAGATCGATCATTTACGGTCACTATCTCAGCCGCTGGGGCCGCGGTAGTGACACAGTCGGAGTGAATGACCGGGCCCGTAGACCCACCTTACATTTCGTTAGATATAGGTATGGATTATTAGTATGCAAGTGAAAAGTTACCTACTATCGAACGATTTGGCCCACGGACTTCTACGGATCTCTCAGCTGTCCAACACAAGCATCCAACAACGAGATGTTGGAGCCCTTGCCATACAAGCATCCTTAGTGCGCTTTTGTAACTTAACCGTACAATCACTTTATCAAAATTCATCTATAAATAAGTCAAGAGAGCCACTTGGGGCGATTAACTTAAAATACATTCATCTGATACTAGTAAAAGAAATCCAACCACCACAATGGATTTCACCGACGAATCATTCTGTCATTATGTCGTATATCGCTTTGGTAGCATCAATAACCTTACTGGGGCTATACATCAAGTAAAAGATCTATCCAGCAGTGTCAACAACACACAGGACTCAAGACGATACATAAGCCCCAGTAACTGGACAATATGCCTTTCAGATCGACAGTTTAACGGCCGGGAGTTTGTTTGAGATTACATTCGCCCAAATTCAAAACTCAACAGAACTCAGCCCATATAATATAAGGTAGCCTGTATAAGGCACCAGATGGTAAGCAAGTTACCCAATATTATCGCTATGAAGAAATGTAACAGTCTTAAGATAGGCCATAGACTGCGATAAAGAAGTTTTGATATTTAATTAGGTTATTTCTAAGCGAAAATAGATTATATCATAAATCATTATTGAACCTTACTTAAACCTAAGAAACGGAATATAAGACTATCAATATTCACAAAATAAATCGGTATGAAAATGGGGCAACGTGTCTAGTCATTCACTATTTTTTTCTCATCTCCGTTCTACTGTTCTCTACTTAACAATAAACATAATAAAAAATACGTAGTCTTGGTTCTGTACCACGGACTAAAACCATACACAAACAAATGGGATTACTTAAAAATCTCTACAAATTAACTCTACATTTTCTTCATACAAGTTACCTTATGTCAAACATTTTAAGGGTAGTTATAATGATGTTATAAACATAATGTGTAAGCTTGGTTGAAATGGATCACTTAAAACTACACGTTTTTATAAAAATTGTCAACTTTTAACAGATTTGTTATATGAGAGCTATAGGATATAGTTGTTCGATCCTGACCCAACTGGTTGAGGATAATTGTAATCACGATATGAATATTATGGGTGAGTTTGGTAGAGAAATCAAAATTAGCAGTACATTTTTTGAACAAATTAAAAATTGTTGATAGTTTTGGTTTATGTGAGCCATAAGATGTAGTTGTCCGATCCGCAACAAACTTGGCAAGGATAGTTATAATGGCACCATATACATAACGCGTAAAGAGAAGTTTCCAAGAAGTGGTGTTATTAAAATGATTTTTAAAAATTACGGAGGCGGGAGGGGCGTGACAAAAAATTTGAAATATACTTGACTCGTCTATAATATATAAATTATTTTCCATTCCTATTTTGAGATCTAGGTGTTCATACAGACAGACCGACAACTGAATATTACTATAAATCATAGCTTGCAAATAACTGTTGACGGTTTTTTTTTATGTGCTCTCGTAGCGAGCACAGCCGAAGAAGTTCATACTCTCTCGCTCTCGCTCTGAGCAAGAGACTTTTGTTGTCTTCATTTATGTTTTCTGTTGAGCCTTTTTTGTTGAGCTCTTTGTATGTCGCTCTTTCAATGAGCAGTGCGTAAAGAGCTAAACAATCGTTTAGGCAATCAACCCTAGGGAGTTTAATTCAGATGGCTTAAGAAACACAGAAATTTTTCATACAAATTCAGATTTACAGCGTATTTTTGACCGATCGTCCCTATAGAGCTATACAATATTCTTGTCCGATTTGGATCAAACTTGGTCAGTATATGTACTCCCTAGACGTGTACTTTCTGTGTAAATTGGGTTTAAATAGCAAAGCTAACAAAAAAGCTTACTATACTAAAACATGCTATATTTACCTGTTTTTAACATTGTATGAACATAGAACGCCCTAAAGTGGGCGTGTCAAAAGAACAAAAACAAACTTGTACTGCTTGGGCATTTGGTCTTTTATTTGCGACCTCTCAGGCCTTTCTAGCTCTTATAGTCTCTGAGATCCTTTTGTTCACACAGACGGACGGACAGACGGACATGGCTATATCGACTCGGCTAGTCATGCTGATCAAGAATATATATACTTTGTGGGATCCTTCTCCCTGTTACATACATTCCAACGAATACAATATGCCCTTTTACTCTACGAGTAACGGGTATAAAAAGGAAAAACAATAAATCGATTTGTCTTAGACATCGAATTTAATTTTTGCACGATTAAATTAAGAGACTTAGGTTAGGTTACCTGGCGGTGGCCCTTAATAGTCCGGTCGTGGAGTAATTTGATGGTCTTTAGTCATCCAAATGAGGTGGCGCTTAGCGAAAGCTAGTAGCTCCCCTAGCATACTATTATGGGAATCTTTAAGTAAGAAAATAAATGGCTCTACGGGCTAGGACGAGAGAACGGCACAGATTATGTTTCACTGTTTTGATAAGTCCTGGGTCATTGTATTTCCTACAACTTGTGTCGTTATGTCTATATTGACTGCGTGTACAACCGCCAAGCAGTAACCGGTGAGAATTCCCACAATCAGCCTGCAGTCCCTTCATTGGCTATTGTACTCTTGATGTATTTAGAATTCTGATCAAGCTTGCAGCTCAGCGATCATAGAGATATTCTTTGTTTGGTAGTTCTACGTCTGCCTTAACTACATTGTCTGACTCCTCGCTTACAGATATGGTCTGAAACCCAGCATATGTGCAATACTCGTGCACAGGCCATCTATTGCCTTTGTTTCGAAGAAATACTATTTTGCATCCCCTTCGTTCGCAATCTAAGAACTTAGAAAAGCAAACCAATAAAAAAAACGCGTGTTCAATTCTCTATTCACTCTTTTTAATGTATCCGACAGTATTAGCGCAAGACAATGTAATGTGTGTGTGCTTGGCTTGAGAAACAAAATACAAATCTGCCCAATTTGAGTTGATCGATATAAAGCATCGATCTATCGATATATACATCGTGCGAAATGTAATGTTAGTTAACATTGCCGCTTGTTCTGCTGTTAGTTAACATTGGCGCTTGTTCTGCTGCGAAAAGCCTTCCTTAACAGGGCAGTTCTGAAACTCAAGGCTGACGACATCATAGACTAAATGGCTGCCTGAATATTAATGTGGCATCAATTGGATAATTACGCGGCATTTCCGATTGCAAACACTTTTGCCTGGCAGTAATCAGATAGCCTGTTGGAAACCTTGGAATGTGGACTTTTACATTATACGCGGCTCCTACACCGCTCGCGATCCTGCATGTTGAATATGGTCGTATTGTTGGCCCGAGCATATTTTCCTGTCCTAAGATCTTTTAACCCCCTTGGGGTAGTATAAAATTAGGGTAGTATAAGCTTTCGGTTCACTTTCACTGTCGGACGTGTTTTTATCTCTCCTTGATTTCACAATTTTCCCTTCTTTAATCTTATACATACAGTGGAAGCTTATATCAAACTTTTGCCACGCCCATTACCGCCCCCGTAAATTGTAAGAAACTATGGTCACCTCGGAAAAAATCGATGTTTTTGTCGAATATCTCAGTAACTATGGCACGTAGGAATTCCAAATTTGATAGGCAAGTTACTAAAGACAGTAATGCAATAATGCAATGTCGTTAAAAATTTCGGGCTGCCACGCCGCGTTTTCCCACAAAAAATAAAACTATTTTCCAACTTCAATGCCGTCTTTAAGGCATTTGATCTTATCGTACATCATTGTTATTTGAAATATGTTTAGAGACAAACTATATCACGCCATCCTGAAAGTTGCAGAAAATCTGACTATAAACAGAAGACCAAGAAACGCAACAAGCGAGTTAGAAACATATGAACGAACTTATACGCTGCTGTACTTTTCTTTCTTCGAACTACGTTTTTGGCGCAACCGGTAGGATATCGGAAAAATACCCTTGTAACAGTAATCGATTCTTTTCGATACGGTAATAGAAATCCTTGTACAACCATGTGACTTTTAAGGATTGAGCACGCGAATTTGCCGCAAAAGTGATCCGGTTCAGAACATTACAATTTTGGAAACATTTTTTCTGACATCCGAAAAATAATCAACGCGTGTATTAAAACTTATACATAATTGCCATATTAAGAATACCGCGCAACAAAAACTTGCAATACACCAAACAATATTCTGCTAATAAATAGATTCGCTGGACTATTGTGAACATCTGTGCATAAAGTACTTATTTCCGGGCTTTAAACGTCATTAAATTGATCCCTGTAAACAGTAAGCTTCTTACAATCCAACAAAAACAAAAAAATATCTGAATTGACTATTAAAATAAATTTTTGTGAAAAAACAAATTTTTATTTTACAAACCACAACTTAATAATACAATCAAAACAACAACATTATGACAACAACCACAGCAATGGAACTATCTGAGATGCACCTCAAACAAGCATTATAACAGATACGTCAAGTGCCAATCTTTGACGAGAAAACAGTGGAACTGACAGCGTTCATAAGAAGAATCGACTACATCATGCATCGTCAATACAAGACGTAAGACAGCACAGCGTTTTATTTGGAGCCATCGATATGCAGACATCTGGATCAGCAAAACGAGTTTCCCAACTCACAGCAGCTACAACCTGGGGAGAACTAAGGAATGCCCTTATCGACGAATTCAAAACACAGACACCCTACGAGGAACTTCTAAGACGTTTGTACAAAACCAATTACAACCATAGTAAACGTAAGTTCGTAGAAGAACTAGAATATAAGTCTTTTGAAATTTCAAATAAACTCATGTTAGAAAATCAGTCACAAAACACAATATTGTACGCAAACGCAATGAATAACATGACATTACAACTGTTTCAAAACTTAAACAAGTCGCTCAATGCGAAGGACTTTATGAGAATAATTTTATTGAACGTACTAACCAAAGTACTGAAAATTCAAAACCCAACAAAACTAATAATGACAATCGTGGAAAAGGAAATAATCAAAATTATTATCCAAGTCCCAATTACTCAAATAATACAAACCCAAGTAATAAACCAAAAGAAAATGCTGAAAATAATAAAGCATTACATAAAGAATTTAAACAAAACCTTGATCAAGCTAGATCACAAAACCCAATGAATAACCAAAATCAAAGCCAAAGATCCTCGAATCCTCCAGTCAAAAGACAGCGAGCCTCGGACCAAGAAGAACAAATCCCTTCATTAGATTAGTATTGAATGGACAACATTTTAACTGTGTAATTGATACAGGTTCGTCCATCAATCTAATTAAACAAAATTTCTTAAATTTTCCTATCAAACCATGCCAATTAAATGTGCAAACAATAAATGGCATTGTTCAATTTACACATTACGTATCTTTTGCACCTAGTAAGCTTTGTCCTACTAAGCAAATATTTTATTTACACAACTTTTCCCAAAATTATGATATTCTACTAGGTAGAAAATATCTGTAATCCTGTGAAGCAAAAATTGACTACAAACAAAAAACAGTAATTCTAAACGAGCATCCATTTCAAATGAGATATGATCATGTGGATTCTGTCAAGGACAAGACCGCATTTCAATGCCTTGATCCGCCCCAAACAAATTACATAAATGAAACAAATCAATTCCGATTATTAAACGATCATTAAACAGAATGCTCGATTTGATTTTTGTTTTGGATCTATCCTGCTTTTCTGTTTCCCGTATTACTCCCTTATCTAATCCTGAAGATCCTTATCATCCGACTTTGGAGGTGTTGATTGATTTACCTGTTAAGGTGACCAGTACTAGTAGTAAATATACTAAGCGTTTTCGCCAGTTTCAGAAAACCGATTTAACAGGTTAAATGAACTGTTATCTGAGACTGACTGGTCCCAGCTGTTCATGTGTAGAGATATGAATAGTGCAATCACAATATTTTATTATACTTTGAATTCCCTACTTGATGTCTATGTTCCGGTTCGTGTGCCAACTAGGTCCAACAAGCCTGTTTGGTTTACCCGCGAGTTAACATTGCCTAAAAATAGGAAGTCGAGATTTTATAAGAGATTCAGGGAAACTGGCTCTTCCTTGTATCTCTCTCGCTATCTGATTGCACGAAATGATTTCTCTGTCTTGAATGACCGTTGCTATAAGGAATACCTTACTGACTGTGGGCAACAGTTCCGAAGGGATCCTAGACGGTTTTATAACTTCGTTAATTCGAAGCGTAAATCATCAACGCTTCCTTCTAGTGTAGTCTTTTAGAGAGAAACTGCTAACTCAGATCAAGCTATAGCCGATTTATTTGCCGATTTTTCCAAACCACTTACTGTGTGCAGGATTATAGTTCTAATTCACCTTACCCTTATAGTGTAAATTCTTCCAATTGTTATTTCGCGCCAGTAATCACTGAAAGCTCACTTTTACTTAATCTAAAAGCTATTAAACCTGTTTTTTCACCTGAGCCAGGCGGAGTCCCAGGCTGTGTGCTTAGAAACTGTGCTAACGGCCTTTTAAAGCCCCTGTATAAACTATTTACATTGTCTGTTGAATCATGCTGTTTCCCTGAAGTTTGGAAATCATCTTACATTATTCCTCTTCACAAAAAAGGAAACAAATCTAATGTCTGCAACTATAGAGGTATTTCCAAGTTGTCTGCTATTCCCAAGACATTTGAGAAATTAATAACTTCTCAACTGCAACATTTCTGTAGATCTATGATTTCACCCTGCCAGCATGGGTTTGTGAAACATAGATCCACTACCACTAACCTGTTAGAGTTTACATCATTCGTTTTGCAGGGCTTTGATAAAAAATTGCAAACTGACGTCATTTATACAGATTTTAGCAAGGCTTTTGACTCCGTTAACCACAGCCTCTTAATACATAAACTCAATCTTCTGGGACTTTCTTATAACTTTATACTGTGGATTTCGAACTATTTAAGTTCTAGAACACAACAGGTGTATTTTAATGAAACTCTATCTAAGTCTGTTCAAGTTACTTCGGGCGTTCCACAAGATAGCCATCTTGGTCCGTTGTTATTTATTTTGTTTATTAATGATCTGCCATCAGCAATCAGTCACTCTCGGGTGCTCATGTATGCCGATGACGTTAAACTCTGTGTATCGGCCACTGAGTCACTCCTTGGAACCAGGTTACAATCTGATCTCTATAGCTTTCAAACCTGGTGTCAAGCTAATCTATTAAATCTTAACTATAGTAAGTGTAACGTAATGTCCTTCAGCAGGCGACTCCCCTTTCTCAACAATTATATTCTGAGTGGCAACTCCCTTCACAGAATTGGATCAAAAGCTCAAGTTTGATAGGCATGTTTTATCAATTACTAACCGTGCTTTTGGCGTCCTGGATTTCATAAAGCGCTGGTCGAAAGAATTTAACGATCCCTATATAACAAAAACACTTTTCACCACCTTGGTACGTCCAATTCTTGAATATGGATCTTGTATTTGGTCTCCCCAATACAGGATTCATCAAGACAGAATAGAATCAGTACAAAAACAATTCCTTCTTTTTGCCCTAAGGGCCCTTAATTGGGATACTAACATACGCTTGCCATCTTATCGTAGTAGACTACTGCTATTAAATCTTCCTTTGTCTGATCGTAGGACAGTGCTCGGTGTAATTTTCCTACACAAACTAATCAACAGCGAAATTGATTCCACTGAATTAATTAGCCAGATTAATTTCGCTGTGCCGATCAGACCCACTAGAAACTTTCTTCCCCTTACTCTTCAACCCTGTACTACTAACTTTGCTGTCCATAATCCTTTCCGAATATTGTGTACTAACTACAACAAAATTTCTCGAGTTGTAGGTAGTTCTACTTCTATCCCTTTCATTAGAGATTCTATTCTTTCTCACCTCAATCGTAATTAAGATCTAAATTAATATAGTTTACATACATTAATTATTATATATTTTGTCGTACTGTAATGTTTTGTCATATTGTAATGTATATTTATTATAATGTAATCGTTTTTTATTAATAAAGCTGTTTCGCGTTTTTCGTTAGCCGTACGTTATGCGGTGTGCCCCTCGGTCGGTTGGGCGGGAGGTGGCTGCATTATTTGCAGGGTTCCGCGCGTTAACAAGCGCGTTGCTTGGTGTTGTTGGGCCACTTGAATGTACTGTCTCGTTAGTACATCAATGTCTAAATAATATAAAAAATAATTACAACATCTGAACGATGAAGAAAAATCCTTAATCCTTTTCGAGTTTAGTGACATTCAGTACAAGGAAAGTGAAAATTTGACTTTCACCAGTACAATTAAACATGACATCCAAACTAAACACGAAGACCCAATTCAAAAGCGTCCATACAAGTATGCGCAAACATTCGACGAAAAAGTCGATAAACAAATCAAACAAATTATTGAACAAGGTATAATTCGCAAATCAAACTCGCCATATTGCTCACCAATTTGGATTGTGCCAAAGAAACGTGATGCATCAGGTAAAGAAAAGTTCCGTATAGTTATTGACTATCGAAACTTAAATGAAATAACAATCGATGTTAAATATCCTATTCCAGTCATGGATGATATACTAGACAAACTTGGAAAATGTCAGTATTTTACCACAATTGACCTCGCGAAAGGATTTCATCAGATACAAATGGACCCAAATAGTATACCAAAAACAGCTTTTTCAACTAAAAATGGACATTACGAATATACTCGAATGCCTTTTGGATTGAAAAACGCCCCAGCAACATTTCAACGTTGTATGAACAATCTATTAGAAGATCTAATTTATAAAGATTGTTTAGTATACATGGATGATATAATAGTGTATTCCACTTCATTGGAAGAACATCTATTATCATTAAAAAGGGTATTCGCAATACTGCGTGAAGCTAATTTAAAATTGCAATTAGACAAATGTGAATTCATGAAAAAAGAAACTGAATTCCTTGGACACATAATAACAACAGAAGTTATAAAAGTGAATTCAACAAAAATCTCTGCCATACAAAATTTTCCAATACCAAAAACACCAAAAGAAATAAAATCATTTTTAGGTCTTTGTGGTTATTATAGAAAATTCATTCCTGATTTCGCACACGTTGTAAAGCCAATGACTTTAAAATTAAAGAAAGGTGCAAGTATAAATATCAAAGAACCAAATTACATTTTTGCTTTTGAAAAAATAAAAGTACTTATATCGTCCGATCCAATATTATTTTATCCGAATTTCGAAAAAACCATTTTGTCTCACAACTGATGCCAGCAACATAGCCATTTGAGCTGTTCTGTCTCAAAATCAAAAACCAATTTGTTTTAGCCATCGTTTGGGAAACAAAATATTTCAGATCTTCTCTACGGTAGAAAATTCGAGATCCTCAGTGATCACAAACCACTTGTTTGGCTTAATAGTATTAAAGAACCAAATATGAAATTACAACGCTGGAAAATAAAACTAAATGAATTTTATTATCACATTAAATATGTACCAGGTAAAGAGAACCACGTTGCAGATGCTTTATCCAGAATAAAAATTGAAGAAAACATGTTAGGAGAAACCTCTGACATCACAGCAGCAACAATCCATAGTGCTCAAGAAGACAATCAATATTACATTTCACTAACAGAAATACCAATCAACTATTTTAAAGGACAAATAGAATTTGAAAAAAAAAACTAACTCAAATAACGTTTATTTATTTATTTATTTATATACAGTTAACTTATAATATTAAATTATAACTATTAACTTAATTATAGAGTACTGGCTGCTGAGGCCTTCGACTCTTTTGTTATATCTAGATTTTATTAATAATATTTGTATGTTTAAGGAACTTTAGAATAATTAAAACGTTTTTTGGTGTGGGTTGGGATAACAATTGTATGGGGTCTTTTTTTTTTTAAATATTTGGGCGTAAGATGTTTTGAGGGATGGACATTCTTTTAGGATATGGGCAATTGATACAGATGTGCTTCTGCAGAATGGACAAGTATTGTCTAATGATGGGTCTAGGTAGTGTTGGTGTGTCAGGTTGGTATGGCCAAGTCTGAGTCTTGTAAGTTTAATTTGGTCGTATCTTGACATATTGTTGCTAGGATCTAAGATTGGGGTGTCGGTCATTATTGGATGTGTGGATTGATACCAAATTGATGTGATGTGTAAAGTGTTTTTTGTTTCTGTAGCGAGTGTGATTTTTAGATATTTTTTGATATCTTGGAAGTTGTAATTTGGAGTCAGGATGAGTGGGTGTTTAGTTGCGTTTTTTGCGGCAAGGTCAGCTAATTCATTACCCCTGATGCCAATATGGCCGGGAATCCATATGATTTTGAATTTTGGGTGGTGTTTGGTGAGGATGTTTCGGATGATGGATGGGTAGTAGTCGGAGTTGCTGGTATTTTTTATTGCGTCTATAGTTGATAGGGAGTCAGTATATATTGCGTATTTGCCGGGTTTGTTTTTGAAAATATTGAGGGCTTCTGTTATTGCAATAGCTTCAGCTGAGAAAACTGTTGAGAAGAAGGGTAATGCACCTGTTTTAATTATGTTGTGTTTGCTGGTTATTGCATATGCTGTAATGTCGTTTATTTGTGAGCCATCTGTGAAGATGCCTTTGTATATTTTGTTGCTGTCCAGATTGGTTAGAAGCCAAAAGAGCTCTCTTAAAAGTATTTAATGACATGGGAAAACCAATTGAAATTAAAGCAGATAAAGATTAAGCCTTCAGCCGCACTACAAATTTTGTTAAAATCAGAAGACGTAAAGAAAACCATCACAACTAGTAAAAATGGTATAGAAAGATTCCATAAAACAGTAAATGAAAAATTGAGAATTGTCAATTCTGACACAAATCAAGAAGATAAACTAACTAGATTTGAAATAATACTTTACACTTATAACCATAAAGTAAACATAATACGACTGGTAGAACACCAGCAGACCTTTTCATTTACGCAGGAACTCCCGAGTATGATGCACAGTTAAATAAGAAAAATAAAATAGAAAGACTCAATGAAAACAGAGCCGAATTCGAAGTAGATACTAGATATAGGGAATCACCATTAGTTAGATCTAAAACCACAAACCCATTTAAACAAACAGAAAACATAACACAAACAGATGATAAACATTATGAAGGAGTAAACAGAGGTAGAAAGATAACACACTATAAATCAAAATATAAATTAAATAAGAAAAATAAAATAGAAAGACTCAATGAAAACAGAGCCGAATTCGAAGTAGATACTAGATATAGGGAATCACCATTAGTTAGATCTAAATCCACAAACCCATTTAAACAAACAGGAAACATAACACAAATAGATGATAAACATTATGAAGAAGTAAACAGAGGTAGAAAGATAACACACTATAAATAAAAATATAAAAAAAGAAACAAGAAAGAAAGGTTATCTCCGGCTCGCCGAAGATTAAATACTCTTGCAGTCATGCATGTTGCGTTCATTGGATTCAGTTACCAGTGGTTCCTATGGACGCTGTATGATATAATAGTCCGATATAGATGAGATTTGATCAGTATACAGGGAATAATAGCAAATGAGTAGTGCGTGAATTTAGCTGAAATCGCTCAATAGACATTAAAAATTTTCATACTAAGCCTTTGAACCGATTGTTCCTATGACAGCTTTATGATATAGTGGTTCGATCCGAATGAAATTTGGTCAACAGCTGGGGAATGATAGCAAATGCTTATGGCGTGAGTTTAGTTGAAATCGCTCAACCGATACTGAAAATTCATACTAAGCATTTTCATCATTTTCAACCGATTGTTCCTATGGCAGCTATATGATATAGTAGTCCAGTTTGGATGAAATTTGGTTTGCACCTGGGATTTGGTACTAAATGCATATAGGCTTAATTTGGTTGAAATAGCTCAAAAAAAAATTTTTTTCAACCAATTGTTCCTATGGGAGCTATATGATATAGTCATCCAATCCGGCCGATTTTAACAAATGATCTGCCTAAAGAGAGAATACACATCTGTACCAAGTTTCATTAAGATAGCTTTAAAACTGATAGACTAGTTCGCATAGAAACAGACGGACAGACGGACAGACAGACGGACATGGCTATATCGACTCGCCTGTTGATGCTGATCAAGAATATATATACATTATAGGGTCGGAGACGCTTCCTTCAATGCGTTACAAACTTCGTGACAAAATTAATATACCCTCTGCAAGGGTATAAAATGTAACTAATGAAAGTAAATACGATAATTCCAGATCAACCAATAACCCGAATCACGATGATAACTCTTCATAATTTAACAACTCTAATTATAACATTCATGCAACTTTACTTTATATGTCCAATAAAAGGTCAAAATTTGGAAATCAATCCAATTAACTGCAAAAACGGATATCTAATATTTCAAACAGGAACAATGAACTTACCCATAAAATACGAATATCACTATTTAACTATAAATATAACAAAAACTGAAGAAACTTATAATAACCTAATAAAACAAATAAAGGAATTTGAAAGACTAACAAAAATAAAATACTTAATAGAAAAACTGGACAGAGAAATGAATGGCATAAGACTAGTAAAACGTAACAAAAGAGGACTTGTAAATTTCATGGAAACTTTTTATAAATATCTTTTCGAAACGTTAAATGAAGAAGACAAGGAAGAATTTCAATCAAAAATAGATAATCTTTCAGGAAATAGTGTTAAAGCTAATGAATTAAATGAAGTAATAAAAGCAGTTAATAGAGGAATAGAAGTAATGAACAGTTTAAGTATCGCCCATGAGGCAGATCAAAGGCTTGACATACTAGTTTTCAATTTACAAGATTTCACAAAATACAATGAAGAAATTGAACTAGGAATGAAACTAACCAGGCTTAGTATATTTAACCGTAAATTACTAAAATATGACTCACTATCAAATTTAAACGCTGAAAAACTAATAAATATTAAAACGTCAAAAGAAAACTACTAACGAAATTTTAATCATTTCTTGTGTTTCACGTGAAATTATAAATACCGCACTATTCGACATTATTCCTTACCCTGACGAAAATAAAAACATTTTAACCGATGTTATACATGACACTTACTACTTACAAAATAAGCACAGCAACATTCACAGCAACCAATAAAGATTTAGTTATTAACAAATGTATTACTGGAATATTAAATCAAGAAAAAACAGAATGTAGATATGACAAAACACATAAAAACTATGAAATTAAGTATGTAGAACCATATGTTATGTCAACATGGAACTTACCAAAAACTGTACTAAATCAAAATTGTATCAATAGAGAAATAATTATTGAAGGAAACAATATGATAAAAGCCCTACATTGCACATTGGGCCAGCGACCCCATTTTTCGACGAAAATTAAAATAATAAAGCTAGACTCTTGAAATTTGGTACATATAGTAGTAACAATGTACATATATATATATCTCATTTTGGGACCGATCCGACCACGCCTACTAGTACCGTCCATACAAGATAATATTCGATTCTATTGTTTTTTAACGCTAGTAGTTCATAACGCTAGAGTGCTTTAACAAAATTGTTACAATTAAATATTTTTTTTTTAACACTTTATACTTAAAGTAGAAAACAAGTTTTAGTTTTTAAAGGAACAATAATTTTTTTAAAAATCTTCTTCTACATCTATTTCTACAGAAAAAGAATTTTCAGTTTCGGAACTCGATTCTTCGCTTTCACAAATTTCAGAATTAGTTTCCAGTGAAATATTATTATTAATATTATTATAAAATATAATATCAAAACTTGGTGTTTCCAGAAGTTCAATTACATCTGTCGGCAATGGATCTTTTTTAATTCACAATCAATCTTTTTGATAGATAGATGCTCGATACGAGCGGATCTGAGGAATCCATTGCTCTTTGGAAAACATCTGTTACACTGTTTCGTCGAGAATCTCTTCGAGCATGTGATATCCTATTTCTCTTATAAAATTTCTTGCGAGCTTCTGAGGCGTTCTCTCCAAGGAAACCTACTGGCAGAACAGATGTTTCTATTATTTGGAAACCATGACATAACACTTTATGAACTGTTGCCGACATCGGAAACCATGTTTTTTGACAATATTTTTCAATTTCCTTGCATCAATTGGTAGCTGGCAGGAAATTGCAATTAAAATATTATGTAAATACGTGATAAGAGACTCATCAAGACCTAATATATCAGCCAGTAGCTTCGGTTTTGCAAATGCTTTTCTTGCTTTGTTGCCGTCGTTTGTATTCCCACTTCCATTCTGCTTCGGCTTTTCGACATGTAGTGCTACATTCTTCCATATCTTCTCCTGAATAATTTTTTTCATTTTCGCCATTTCTATTTTTTCATTTTCATCTCTGATTTGCCATTTTTTGAGCCCAGTTCTATAAGCAATTTTTAGAATAAATTCAAAAAATCTAATCCACGCATAAAGTGGGCTAATCCCATATAGTAGTATTCCACTTCTTGGCTTAAATTTTGGAGAATCCATGTCTTCAGTTTCCATAAAATCTTTTGGTCTTGCTCCACAGATGGGACACAATTGACAAGACGTAGTTTCAGTCAAAATGTTGACAATTTTTCCGTCAAAGTGTCATATGCAGATTATATTTCACTGTTATGTGTTTTTCATTAATAACTGTACAGATGTACGAAGATAATTTTTTTATTTGCTCGTCCAAATTGTTTTTCTCTTTACAAATATGTTCTTTGGTCTCTTTAACAAATTCCAATTTAATTGGCCTACAAAATCTTATAGACTGAGGAGTGCGATTTAACCACAATATATTTCCAATATCATCCATTAATTTTAGCGGAATTAATGTTGTCGCAAAGAGAGATTGGTCAAAAAGCATTGGATCGCCACTAGAAAAACTTTGATTATATGTACTTTGTCCTGTAGTGCCATCAAATCCGTAGCTTGCAATAAGAGTCACATTTAAATCATTTTCCAAGTGCTTTAATACATCTTCTTGCATTTGAATTATGCGGCAAGAAGTGTGATCTAGAAGGCCTTGCAACGAAACTTCTGCAACTGTATCAGTTACCGTAATATCAAAAGGCCTACATTTCGAAGATCGCTTGATTTGCTCTTGCTGAGCTCGCGAAATTTGTTGTATTGTTTTTTCGTTAAAGAATTTTCCAGCAGAAATGCTAGTGCCTCATCCGGATTAAGTGGTTCCGACTCATTATTCATTGAAAAAAGATTTTTTTTTTACCGAATTGGGGTTGCTCGGAGTAAGAAATGTGTCTCTTAAAAATTGAGCGGTATCTTTATCGTTCGATTTTTCGGCCGAAAGCGCTGCAGCATGCACAAGAAGAGATGTGTTGTGGCTCTGATCATAAGCTAAATCGGATGCCAATTTTCTCTTCTGACGGGGTCCAGCATTCATGTATTCAATTGGTGGGCATCCAACTGATCTTGAAGTTGAACTCTTAGAACTTATTGACGATGTTCTTTCCATTTTTATAATCATCTTGGACAGAAGCCAAGTGTTATGCCTTTTCTTAAATGTAGACATATTTCTTCCGCATTTTGCAAATTTTTTGGACGTGTAGATGAAAGCTCCTTACTTTAGAAATTATTTCATCGCTTTTCTCCTGGCTAAGGTTATATGCCTTTAGTTCATTAAAAATAAAATTGGAAACTGCTGCGGCGCTTCGATTATTTTCAATATAAATATTGAGCAGCTTCTCATAAGCGAGCTCTACATTTTCTACAAAAAGAGAATATACGCACACGGCCGCAAATTTCCGCGAAAACGGGTTTTAGAATAAGTTTATGTACTGTTTGCACTACATTGACACATAATTACTTTGACGCACAATTGCGCACAAAATTAGTAATTAACCAAAATAGACGGACACGTTGGTTAAGTTTTCTCTACCTTTGGACGACACAACAAAATACACACAAACAAATATTAAGAACCATGAGCAACAATATTTTTTATATAATAACTCTACATACCCTGGCCTTTCTTTTCCATTAGTTTATTTTATGATTTTGTACTTGGTTACAAATTGGTAAGCTTTCAAAGTAAAGAAACAGTTTCCCGCGCTTTTTACAATCGCATGCAGCTGATCAAACAGCTGGCTTTGAAGCATTGCAGAAATGCCAGGGATGCTATCAACTCAAAATATCTTTGGTTTTTACTTAATTAGAGTATGTACTATATAAATTTAAAAAAAAAATCCGTTTCATTCATGTAAAAATTTTGCAATTTTCGTCGAAAAATGGGCTTGCTGGCCCAATGTGCATTGTTCAATCCAATTAGATGAAATATGAATAACCAATACTATGTTAGATTACACACAAACAATTTACATAAATAATAATGTGACCAAATTAGAACAATTGTCATATGTGCAAACTAAAGAAATTATTTTACAGCAAACAAAATTGTATAACACGTTCCAAATTATAACTATAACCACTTTAATAATTATTTTAAACGCATTAATTATGTACATTATTTTTAATTATAAAAATATTCCACGAAAAATTATAGTAAACTATGTATAGGAAACAAGAAAGTAACGTACAGTCGAGCACGCCTGACCGTAGAATACTCTCAGCATCATTTTCCCGATTATTTTAAGGAAATCGGCATCCGAGTATATCAATTGAAAGTACTTGTAGTAAAACACGTTAAAACAAAAATATCTGTTTGTATGTATGCCCACAAATATGCGTTTGACATTCTATGTATGCACGCATATATGTATGTATGTACATTTAATACGATACAATTGGCCGGCACGGCCGGCGTCCGCGATGAGCGCTTGCGCTACACACGCACCGTAAACGTTCGCTCACATTTTTTTATGTTTCTGTCTCGCTTGCACACACGCATTGACATTGCGTTTAATTATAAACGTTTTTACGTGTATAGCTCTTTTGTTTATTGTCCGATTTATATGCAACTTTCAGGATAGTTTTATATTTTTTGTCTACAACGAATTTCAAATTACAATACGGTACGATTAGAACATATGCCTTAAAAGTGTCACTCAAGTTTGAAAATTATTTTATTTCTTTTGAGGAAAGGGGGCGTGGCAGCCAAAAAATTGACATTGAATTTGTGCTGTCTTTAGGTACCTGCCTACCAAAATTGGTATTCCTAAGTGCCATAGTTACTGAGATTTTCGACTAAAACATAAATTTTGTACGAAGTGTGTCTAGTTTTATCTCATTGTGGGCAAATGAGGCGTGGCACGAAAAAAAAGATTCTTATACTGACCAAATATCGAGTCGATACTGACTAAATTCAAACTTTAAGCTCTTACCATCTCTGAAATCTGTTTGTTCATACGGACAAACAGGCAGACGGACATGGCTCGGCTTGTGATGGTGATCAAGAATATATATACTTTATGGGGTCTGCCATGGGGGCCTCCTGCTTCCTGTTACATACGCTTTCACAAACAAAATATACTCTCTCTTGCAGTGACTATAAAAAAAGAATCAACAACAAAAATACAATCAAATATTCCAAAAAGATACTGATACTGAAATTGTAATAGACCGAACACTATATCCAAAACTATCCGCCTGAGGTCAGGCTCATTTCTTAAAGATGGGGAAGTGACATATGTATGTAGACACTTTTTATTTATATTATACACATTCCTCTCCCACAGATTTAAACCGAACATTATTAAATAATCAAATGGTGACAATAACAATTCTGGCTTCCCACGAACTTATCAAATATCATAAACAATTCGCCAGAATCGCTATTCCCACCATTGGGGTTGAAACTGGTAACGTTGCACAAATCCTGGCCGACAGAACCCTCTTAAATCTCAATCTCTTCAAGATCGAAACACCCTTTTTTTACATAAGAGCCAAAACCTCCAAAAGTTTAAAGTCCAATCAATAAAAGCTCGAAGCTAAGGTTTGCTAAACGTCTCCAGAACATAGCATAAGTTAGTTAAGATGTATATTTATACTCCGTAGTATCGTGTTGTGAAATAAAACAAGAAAGAATGCTATAGTCGCCTCGCGACTTTAGGATACCCGTTACTCAGTTTAATTATATTATTAACAATATAATATATTATTAATAATATTAATAATAGTACAATCGTATAGTTAATCGACCCTATTGATTTAAATTCAGATGACTTGAGAAACGCAGAAAATTTTCATACAAAATCATATTTACAGCGTATTTTTGACCGATCGTCCCTATGGGAGCTATACGATATAGTCGTCCGATTTGAATGAAACTTGGTCAACATATTAATATTATTGACAGATATATTCTGTGTAAGTTTTACGTCGATTGCTTGGCCAATGCAAAAGTTATTCACATAAATTCATATTTGGAGCGTATTTTTGACCGATTGCCCCTATGGGAGCTATCCGATATAGTCGTTCGATTTGGATGAAACTTAGTCAATATGTTTATATTATTGACAGATATATTCTGTGTAAGTTTCACTTCGATTGATTGGCCAACGCAAAAGTTATTCATATAAATTCATATTTGGAGCGTATTTTTGACCGATTGTCCCTATGGGAGCTATATGATATAGTTGTCCGATTTGGATCAAACTTGGTCAGTATACGTAATCCCTAGACGTGTACTTTCTGTGTCAATTTGGTTTTCTATACTAAAACATGCTATTTTTACCTGTTTTTACCTTTGTATGCACATAGAACGCCCTAAAGTGGGCGTGTCAAAAAACAAAAGCAAACTTGTACTGCTTGGGCATTTTATCTTTCGTTTGCGACCACTCGGGCCTTTCTAGCTCTTATAGTCTCTGAGATCCTTTTGTTCACACAGACGGACAGACGGACAGACGGACGGAAGGACAGACGGACATGGCTGTATCGACTCGGCTAGTCATGCTGATCAAGAATATATATACTTTATGGGGTCTGCCATGTCTCCTTCTCCCTGTTACATACATTCCAACGAATACAATATACCCTTTTACTCTACGAGTAACGGGTATAATTATATTTTTTTTAATAACCGATCCTTGAACTATGTATAAGTTAACTATGAACTCCAAACGACTCAAAGTAAGGAAGAGTATTTGTCACACGCGCGGATCAAACGAGCTGACTCAACGTTATCAGTGGTCAGCGAAGTACCGTAAACAAAAGTGTCAAATTCGCTTTGCAACTTTGTTGCCCAACATCCGCTGGCAATTCTGCATTCTTTGCGAGACGCTAGAACAGCAGTTCTGTGGGAAGCGACGACTGAGACTACAGAGCTGCCGGCGAGCTTGGGGTTGATGTTAAGTAATTATATTGTATTATTTTCAGATTGTAATTGAATTCATACGGCTGCGGATCGCTCCAATAAAGGTTCATAAAAACATCTCGCTTAGTGTTATTAATTTATAACTAGTCTAAATACTTATTATTACTTATATGTATATCCACCCCCAATGTACGTCAGCACTCAATTATTTTTGGGCTTGTGGAACATTGCATCAGTGCCGAAGTTATGCTATCTCTTGGCAAAAACAATCAAAACACCTGGACCGCTCTTCGAAAACAACTTGTGCTCAACTATAAAACCCAGACCAAGAACTACATCCTACTGGAGAAGTTCCGCAACACACCATTCAAGGGGAATGTACGAGAATTTCTGGAGGAAACTGAATAATAGCGTAGGCGGACTTTAATGAGTAAGCTAGAATTAGAAAATAACATTGACGAAAAGATATTGTACACGCGATTAATAAAAAGTAGTACTGACGATCTTGCACAAAAACTAACGATTTACGTTTGTATTCGAAAAATTAATTGCGAAATTCCAAATTTAAAATCACTAATAAATCAATTGTAAGAAAGAACAAGAAAGAAAAGTACAGTCGAACACGCCCGACCGTAGAATACTCTCTGCATTTTATTCCCGATCATTTTAATAAAATCGGTATCCAAGTATATCAATTGATAGTACTTGCAATAAAAGACGTTGAAACAAAAACATCTGTTTGTATGTAAACATTTTTAATGAAAATGCATTTATGCCGTGGGCGAACGGGGCGTGGCATCGAAAAAAAAAAAGATTCTTGTATTGATTGACTTAATATCGAGTCGATAGAGACTAAATTCGAACTTGTAGCTTTTGCCATCTCCGAAATCTGTCTGTTCATACGGACAGACGGACAGACAGACAGACAGACAGACGGACAGACGGACATGGCTATATCGACTCGGCTTGTGATGCTGATCAAGAATATATATACTTTATGGGGTCTGCCACGCCTCCTTCTGCCTGTTACATACTTTTCACAAACCCAATATACTCTCTCTTGCAAAGAGTATACAAAACGAACCGTGTTAAAATATAAATTTTATTAAAGTAAAACAATATAAGAATCGTATGCCACATCCAAACAATTCCATTTTCCAAAGATTTCCAACATTTTTTTAACCAAACAACACATCTTATGTCCCATATTACAATTATCAACCCTATTTCCCACAACCATATCGTCCTCCGCAGCCGCATTATAACAATAACAATATGCTTTATACTAACGCTTATTTACCTTGACCAGTCCAACCCGTACCGAATCCGACAAGACCAGAACAGTCTAAACCAGACCAAATTTTCATCAAAACTTATTTAACCATAATCATGTCGGACAGAATCAGAGTGGCTCTCCACAAAGAGCCCCAATTAATAATGCTTCTGGTGGAAACATTACACCAGTCAAACGTTCGAGACCAGCAGAAAGTAAGCAAAGTAAAATGGACGTAGATCATGAGGCTAGATACCAAGAAGAATTGAATTATTCGGAATATTGAATATGAACAAAGTTCAGATTATACATAAGGGAAAAAATGTAAAATGCCTAATGGATACCGGTTCTACAGTAAACATTAAGACATCCAACATTTTCAATCTACCAGTTGTAGATACTGAATGTAAGATTCAAAGAAGTAAGGAGCCTTTACCTATTACAAAAAAGGTTAATTTTCCTTCCAATAACAAATTCATGAGTAGTAGTGAATTCCTTTTACACAAAATCTCCTTAGATAATAACATACTAACTGGCAGAAAAATGCTATAACAAGCCCAAGTCGTAAAACATTACAAACTTGGATCAGTAACAATATTCAATAAAATATTCAAATTTATAAATGATTCCCCAGTAATAAATAAAAATGATTTTTTAGACGATCCGAATTCTGAAGCTAAAGAACATTGCCATAGCCCTCAGTCTTCAAACAATTTAATGACATAAGTACCCAAAAACTAAAATTTTTATCGTTTAGATCATCTAAACAAAGAAGCGAAATTTACATTAAAAACTTTTTTTAAATCTTTTCAACATATTCAATTCTAAGAAGGAGATCAACTTAGCTCCAGCAACCAAGAAAAACATAATATCAACACTACTCATATGGTCACATGTCCTAGGTAAGGGCTAGAGTATTGAACTCATAAATACAGTGACACTTTGTCGCC
This sequence comes from Drosophila cardini, assembly GCA_018903735.1. Lineage (NCBI taxonomy): Eukaryota > Metazoa > Arthropoda > Insecta > Diptera > Drosophilidae > Drosophila > Drosophila cardini. The sequence continues at coordinate 133,470 of JAEIGM010000043.1, forward strand.
ATGTTTATATAAACAGCCACACATAAGAGCCCGTAATATGGTCAGCCACTTATATGTGGACTAGCCTGCAGCGTTAGCTTTGTGACGATCTCTTTCAATTGGTGGCCTAATGCCAAAGACCAATCCAATGTAATATATATACCTTCTGCATGCACAAATTTACAAAAATACGACATACTATATACTCCCGTTTTGCCACTGCCTTTAGCGACAGAACTCTTTATATAAATTATGTATTTAAGCTAAGAGACTTTAATATAAAGCATATGGATCCATTATGACTCCGATATAATCCGAATATAATAACATGTTGGGTAGTTGAAAAAGTCTTTTCGTATTTGTAATGAAACTTCAAATCATATTTTTTAATATTTATAATAAACTTTATTAAAACAAATATGCACCATTTTGGTCGACCACCGTTTGCCATTTTTCCACTAGAGACATAATTCCAACCGTGTAAAACTTTTGTGGTTGCTCTTTGAAAAACTGATCCAAGTAATTTTCACAGGCTTCTCTTGAAGCCAACTTTACTCCATTAGGGAAGTTCTGCATTGACCCAAATAAATGGTAATCCAAAGGTGCAAGATCAGGGCTATATGGTGAATGCATCTAAACTTCTCAGCCAAGCTCTCCCAGTGTTTGCTGGGTCATCAAAGATGTGTGTGGTCTGGCGTTGTCCTAAATTTTTCACAGACAATTCATGTGGTCTCCATACATCGAGCTTCTTTTTGTGGCCAGCCTTTTCTAAATGGTTCAGAACCGTTTGATGATGAATGTTTAGTTCATTGGCGATGTCATGGCTGCTTATGTGACGGTCCTGGTCAATCCTTTCCATAATTTCATCGACTTTTTCAAAGATTGGTCGACCAGAGCGATGTGCATCTTTCACATCGAAATTTCCAGAACGGAAGCGAGCGAAACATTGTTGTGCTACACGAACTGATACAGCATCGTCACCGTAAACATTACAAATTTCATTGGTGGCTTGCGTGGCATTCTTCCCTTTTTTATACAAAAATTTTAAAATATTGCGAATTTCTTCTTTATTTTCTTCTTTTTTTAAAATTCCTCGAATTAATTTTTTTTTTGGGAAAATGAAGCTTCCAGTGCTACCAATCGAACACCATATGGTAGTACAGAATGTGATTGGTAGCACTGGAGATATACGACTCAAACGACATCTATTGGCAAAATTCGAAAAGACTTTTTCGACTACCCAATATTTATATATTTATAATTTTGTTGAAAGTTTTGCTGTGTTTAATCAAAGATAAATAATGAACAGAACAAACTCTACAACTTTTTAATATGTTGCATTTTTGCAGAAAAAAACATGAAAGAACAGTACAATCGAGCACGCCCGACCGTAAAATACTCTCTGCATTTTATTCCCGATTATACTATTAAAATTTGGTATTGGGGTATTACAACGGATACTACTTGCAGTAAGAAACGTTGAAACAAAAATATGTGTTTTTATGTATGCACATACAGATGTATGTATGTAAGTTAACAGCCAAATCAACGAACGACACTCGCAATGAATTCATCAAGCAACCAGCGCGCTAATGACGTTACTGTATCCAACCACATATGCAACGTGAATGTTCGGTAAAAATAATAAACAGCATTAATAAAAAAATAATGAAAAGAGTTTGTTAATAAATTGGCAACGCGAAAGTGAGCATTGCGGTAAAATCTAAAACGAGGGAAACAAATTAATATTTCCGCTCATGACTTGGGCTTATGGAAATATCAAGGTAGAGTACGGCAGTAAAGGAAGATCAAGAAGTAGGATTTAGGCCAGAAAGAAACGGTCAATTAGAAATGGAGCCGACATTACTAAAAGCATTAGTAGAAGGTGCCGTAAACAGTGCACTCCTCGAACAAAAGAGGAGAATAAAAGACGAGTTCCGAGCGGAACTTGAAACGGTTAGAGGTCAAGTTAGTGCGTTAAGAATAGAGGCCGCACAGGTTGAGACATACCACAGAGTGGCAATTGACCCTAATGTGAAATGTGAGGTGAAGCTGGACATTGTAAAGTCAGTGCCTAGCTTAAATGGAAATCATGAGGAATACGTGTCTTGGCGACAGGCGGCTATAGACGCATTCGAGATTTTCAAAAGATACCTAGGCAGCGCATTACGAGGCAGTGGCCATTTTAAAAAAGAAAGTTACTGAACCAGCTCGTGCCATCCTTACGTCGCACAATACAATGCTTAATTTTGACGCCATTGTCGCTAGACTCGACTGCTCGTACGCAGACAAGACATCCTTGACAGATTAAGACAGCAACTAGAACTGGTTAGGCAGGGTGACCTAAACCTAGTGGTTTAGTATGATGAGGTAGAAAAGAAACTCACACTTGTGACAAACAAAATAGTAATGACTCATGACGAACAAGCTGCGTCTATTTTCTGTGTAGAAATTAGAGACGATGCACTACATGCCTTCATGGCAGGACTTAAGAGGTCCCTAAAATCTTAAGTGATCCCAGCCAAGGATTTGCCATCTGTATTAGCAGTGGCCTGTGAGGATGAAAATGGCATCGAAAGAAGCGCATTTGCTGCATCTTATGCCAAAGTAATAGAAGAAAGAAACCATAGCAGCGACAATACAAGATTTGGCAATCGTAACCAAGCTAGACAATCCACATTTTGTTGGAAATCAAGGCCAAAACAGGGCACAACAGGCTGACTCTGAAACGTCATCGAATGACAAAGTATCAAAGTATCCGGCTCAACCCGTGTTTGTTGATCCTTCGATGTCCAAATTAAGAAAACAGACCTATTGGGGAAAGCCACAGGGCTATTCTACACAAGACAAGGCTCAAAAGAGGCATAATACTTCGGAGCGCATGTCAGGCAATAGACGCCAAAAGATTAACAATATTACCCAACAAGCACCTAGCCAAGATGAAAAAAATACGAAAAAATGGCCGAAGCTGAGTGTGCTAAAATAGATGACGAAAGTAACCTACCCGAGGACAACGATTTATTGAATTTTGTAGAGGTCGTTCCCAATTGCCGTTCGTCGAGCGTCAGTTGGCTGACAAAACATTAAAGATTCTTATCGACAATGGTAAGGCAAAAAGTTACATTAAGCCTGTAAAGGAGTTAAAAAATGTAGCACCAGTCGACAGCCCTTTTACTGTGAACTCCATTCATGGGTCCAGTAAAATCCAACAAAAATGTTCAATGGTAATTTTTAGAAAAGTTGCCACGTTTTTCATATTAGATACCCTTGACACCTTTGAGGCCATAATAGGCTTCGATATGCTTACGCAGGCTGGGGTAAGTATAGACCTAATGGGAAACAGCATAAACTATGGTAATACTTCGGAAATACTCCATCCGTGCGATAATGTGAACTTTACACGTGTCGATAACATCGTAGTCCCAAATTCTGTAAAAGGCGAATTCAAGAAAATTATATTAGAATATTAATTTTTCACCACATTGGATTTAAATCCGGATACCACCTACCACCGGATACCTAGCGGAGGACGATCGTAAAAAGACATCTTTCTCAGTAAATTGCGGAAAGTTCGAGTTCTGCCGACTGCCCTTTGAAAACGCCGCAGTTCACGGCCGCCATATCAATATAATACTTCAGCAACTATGTAATGCTAACATGAGAGTTTCTAAAGAAAAGACAACATTTTTTAAAGAAAGTGTCGAATATTTAGGCTTTATTGTTACTAGCGATCCAAGGGTTCATTGAGCCAAAAAATTTTAATTCTCTGAGATCTTATTTAGGCCTAGCCAGCTACTATAGGGTGTTTATCAAAGCCTTTGCAGGCATAGCAAGACCTTTGACTAATATACTAATAGGCGAAAATGGCACTGTAAGCAAACACATGTCTAGGAAAGTAGCAGTAGTTTTCGACGAATCTCAGCGCGACGCTTTTAATCGCTTGAGAAACATACTAGAATCGGATAATGTTATGCTCATGTACCCTGATTTTAAACGACCTTTTGATTTAACTACAGATGCTTCTGCAAATGGCATTGGAGCAGTATTATCTTAAGGGGAGAGACCTATCACCATGATCTCCCGAACACTAAAAATGTGCGAAACTCACTATGCTACCAACGAAAGAGGGTTGTTGGCGATTGTATGGGCCCTCGGCAAACTGCAGAATTACCTTTTTGGTACAAGAGAGTTACATATATTTACAGATCATCAACCTCTCACGTTTGCAGTGTCTGAGAAAAATACGAATGCGAAAATCAAGAGGTGGAAGGCGTTTATCGAACAACATAACGCCCAATTGCACTACAAGCCAGGGAAAGAAAACTTTGTCGCAGATGTCTTATCCAGGCAAGAGATTAACGCTCTCCAAGACGAAAAGCAATCAGACATAGCCACTATTCACAGTGAGGTATCATTTACAGGTATACAAACATCTGAAAATCCCTTAAATTGCTATAGAAATTAAATAACTGGAAGAATTACGTTATTCATTGCATCGAAAACTTATTTTATTTGTCAAAAAACCCGTCACTTGATTCAATTTACTGATAAAAACAATCTTATAGAAAAATTAAAACTTGCTATGAACCCCGATGCCGTAAACGCGTTTTATTGCGAACTCCTAACTTTAGCTGCATTTCAACATGAGCTGGTTTCGTTATTCCCGACAACCAAATTCTGTCATTGCAGAAGAATAGTGTCGGATATCACTAACAAAGACGAACAGGTATAAATAGTCAACACCGAGCATAATCGTGCGCACAGAGCGGCACAAGAAAACATACAGCAAATACTTCGGGACTACTACTTCCCAAAAAAGAGTAAATTAGCCAACGAGGTAGTACTGAATTGCAAAGTTTGCGCAATTGCCAAGTACGAACGGCACCCCAAAAGACAAGAACTCGGGAAGACGCCAATTCCCTTATTTGCCGGAGAAATATTACACATTGAAATATTTTCTACCGATCAGAAACTCTTCCTGACTTGCATGGATAAATTTTCCAAATTCGCCGTCGTCCAGCATTTACCTTCTCGATCAATAGTCGATATTATCAACCCCATTTTACTTATAATTAAAACCTTTCCAAATACAAAAACCATTTATTGCGACAATGAACCATCGTTTAATTCCGAAACGACCACTTCTTTGTTAAAAAATCAGTTTTAAATTGACGTTGTAAATCACTGAAGCACAGAAACAAATTAACCTAATAACTGATACAGTAAATAAATTAATTAAAGATAAAAATGGCGAGTTCGTTGACTCTCCTCATTTGTATGAAACTATACTTGCAATCAAAATCCAAAACCTTATGCTCACTATATCGCTCGCCAATTCGAATATCATAAACCCTACAATTCTCGAAAACGAAGATTTGAAATCCATTTTTACCGAACAGCTCACAGAAGTCCCAATAGTTAGTTTAATGACAGTATCAAATATAAAAATATTTGAATCAGATAGCGTTATTCACATAATAATTAAATATCCTAATGTTAAGACTATTTGTAAGAAGGTTTTGATATTTCCTGTTGCCCACAGTAACACTAGTCTGCAAATACATGATGACATAGTAGCTGAATGCGCCGATTTAGTTCTAGCAGTAACAGAATGCGCTACAACCAATTATGCGACGTTCTGCAAGAAGTCAGCTCATGACACTTGCACCAGCCGATTACCCTCCGGAATCTCAGCGTTATGCCACACACATCCAAGTCACTTGGAACCGATTACAATAGTAGACGAAAGAATAATAATTGCCAACGAACTCTCAGCAAGAGTAAGAGTAGATGACGGCCCACTGATGACAATTAAAGGCACACATCTCATCACAATTGAACGCAATGTGTACAATAGTGTTGTAAACAAGAGTCCAGGCATCGCGGCTTCACCATAGCTGAATATTACAGGACACGACCAAGTGCTTAGCCTACCATTGCTACAAAGAATAAATGAGCATAATTTGCATGTAATTCGGGAATTAAGAGACGACATGTTTACCGGAGGGGCTATCAGAGTTTGGTTCATAGTAAGTGTGACCCTCAGCCTCACCTTTGGCTGTATTGGCATCAGATACCAGTGCTGGTAGCGGAGAAGATCTTCCATCAAACTATAAGCTCTGGTAAAGAAGTTAAGTGTCACCGAGGACGGCAACAATCTTAAGGGGACACTAGTTAACAACCAAATCAACGAACGAGCCTCGCAATGAATTCATCGAGCAACTCGCGCGCTAATGACGTTACTGTATCCAACCACATATGCAACGAAGCCAAAATAGTGTGGCTTGGATCAACGGCCAGACGTTTCCGTTGTGTCGCAAGCGTTGAATTCGTATCGGAAATATGCTGAGTCAGTTTTACTGACCTCGAACCCATGCCCTGATCTTTTATGTACTTATTATGTATTTAGGTTTAGATTCATATTTCCGTTTATGTACTAAGCCTTTTTTATTCATTCCATTCTTATCATCAGTACTATGTGAGACGTTTGACAGTGAAGTTCAGTTTGCATTTTACTCCGGCATTCTGCCGCTAATATTTGATCACACACTGTTGATCCACAAGGCCAGCACTACAATTAAGGGGACGAAGTCAAGTCCTCCACCCTAATCTTCATAAAGCTAATAGCTGATAAAACAACAACACTATTCTCCGCTGGACCGGAGACATCATCGCTGCTGTTTAAGGAAAAGTGGAATACATTTACTTGTATAAATCAACTGTGAGCGCCCAGCGAACCAAGCTGAGAAAGAGTATTCCCGCAGCGTTCACGTTACAGCGGCTGTGTCAGCGCTATCAGCGGTCAGCGAGAAGGCTCCAAGTCGGGGCGACAAGTTCAACGACGTCGCCGGCCAGTGAAGCTACGTCAGCGTCCCGCTACTTTGTTGCACAATATCCGGCGGGTAACTTAATACCCCACACGTAGCGCAAGCTTGCAGATTCTTCGGGGCGGCTTCCAAGAGCCAGCGTCGACCGCCGGCAACTTTAAGTTAGATGTTAAGTATTTCAAGCATTGTAAGTTTCGTCTATAATTGAATCCTAAAAGCGGCACACGGCCTTTAAATAAAGCATTCGCATATTCTTGCTTAGTCCCGCGACTCTCATTTAAATCGGTCGGGCACTATTCTAACTAATTGGCGCCCAACAGTGATTAATACTCACGTTGTGAAAGGTTACTGTGAACACAGAAAATAAAAAGACACAAAAAAGAAAAAAAACAACACAACACTAAATGCAAAACTTGCAACAATGAAACAAAAAAAAAGAGAGACAAGCAGCAACAACGAGCAGCATCAACGAGCAGCAACAACAAGCAGCAATTATAAGTGTCGTTACGGCAGTCCGCTCACAATTCATGTAAAATATTTAGGGAATATGACGGTAGCTCTCGCCACCACCTAGCCATGATTATTATTAGTAACAAAATAATGCTAGCGTCATTTAATACAGCACTCAATTTTGACGCAATTATCGCGCGTCTAGATTTCACATATGAGGACAAAAAACCGCTCCACATAATAGAGCAGGGAGATGAACATGCTAAGACAAGGCGGTCTGTCAGTTCTTGAGTACTACGACAAGGTTGAGAAGAAGCTTACCCTGTTAACAAACAAAGCACATATGACCTATGATCAGGACTTAGACAGGGGCATGTGCAAAAAGTTCAGGGGTGACGCCCTAAGAGTTTTCATATCTGGCCTGAGACGCAACCTGACCGACGTGTTATTCGCTGCTCATCCTCCCGATTTGCCATCGGTCTTGGCGTTCGCTCAGGAGGTGGAGGCGAGCCATGATCATTATACGTTCGCAAAAAATTTCGCCAAAAGCCTTGAAGACAAGGCAAGAAACGAGGGTCGGAATCAAAACCGACAAAACCCACACCAGCAACAAAAAAATAGGTACCAGAATCAGGCAAGCCAAGGGAAAAGTCCCGCCTTTAAAAAGAAAAGAAACCAGCCAAGTACTGAGGCTAGGCCGACAAGCGGGACTGGTCCAGTACCAATGGAAGTTGACCCCAATGTCAAAGTTTAGGCAGCCTACTAATTTCCAGGGAACACAGGGCTCCGATAAATCCAATCCATATAGGGGGCAGGCAAATAAGCGGTCAAATACTTCTGATCGTATGACCGGTCCGAGGCGTCAGAGGCTGGACCACTTGTCCGCCAGTAAAGCTGACCAAGACGCAACATATTGTAGCGTGCGTACATACATATATACATACATACATATGAATAAGGCTGCAACACTCTGTTGTTATGCCAATGGAATGGCAGCGCAACAGCGCGTTTAACGCTAAGTGCCCTTTGCGCATATTCAAGTGCAGACGATATATGACCCGTACTTGATAGCAAAGACCGCCCAAATAGCTAAGTCAGCGTTCTCACGCTTGACCGTCGCTATGTATACATATGTGCGCGAGTTATCGCCAACGGCTCCACGTCGCCCCCTCCCAAACCCGCTCGGACATTGGCCTAATGACTGCAACAATGTCATTAAACTTATACATTGTTTAGGCCCATCTCTATTGCGACACTTGGCAACAATTAGCCAGAACAGCAGATTTCGAACACCCACGAGTTAATGTAAACAACTTCTGGATTTGGGACTCGACATCCGGCGTAAAGCCGAATCAGCGGTCTCAATATACAAAAGCCCTTATATATATATCATGTACTCTAATATACATAGCCTCTGCGTAGGTTTCATAAGTAAAAATTGAATAAACGAAAGTTAGTTCTGTTGGACCCACGAAAGACACAGTCAATCTTTTATTTGATCTTTGGATAACCAGCAACTGCACAAGAAGCAGATATTAAGGATATTAATATTAAGTAATTCGCGCATGACTCTCTCTGACTCTCTTGATATATATAATATATAATAAGCCTAAAAAGAATGTATGTAAAACGGCTGCTCACTGCTTCACCGTGGACAGCCCTAACTCAAAAAGGACATTAAATAAAGAACCATCAGAGAAGACTGACGTTTTTCTCTAAAGATCAACTGGACTACTTTTCTTTCTTATGACTTAACTATTGAAGAAGACGAAGGAGGCAACAACAACAAGAAAAAGTGGAACAAAAATTAATAAAAAAAAAAAAAAAACCGAGTGAATAGAGTGTTGTGAGTGTTATGGGTCGCGGTGTTCGGGTTAAAAAATTGAATAATGAAATTGCCCACATTAAATGGCAATTATATTCACCCAAGGCCAACACACCGTGGAAGGCAACAGCAAGGCTACAGGCCATGCTTGACTTTTATCAGCAATAGCTGAAACAGATAAAAGAAAACTCTACACCACATACTCAATTAGTGAATATTAAAAATATTAAAGTTGTTAATGACAATACAATAACCACACCACCTCCCAAAAGCAAAGTTCCTCAGTACGTCGAGCGTTGCCCAGCAGATTGCCCTGGACCTCTGGACAGCCAACACTGCAGATCGACTTGCCTGGTAAGGCAGTAACCTGTGCGAAGACCGGCACCGGTTCCGCCTGAGCTCATAGGCCCAGGACAACAGCAGCAGAGAAATCAACAAGCGCGAGAGGCACCCCCGGCCCTTGCGCCTTCGATGGAAGCGTCAGCGCAACCATACTGGTGACGACCAGCTGACGAGGAAGAACAGGAACATCAGAATCCAGCAATAAATTTAAAATATATATATATATATATATATATATATATATATATATATATATATTTATATCCAATCAATAAAAGCTCAAAGCCGAGGTTTGCTAAACGTCTTCAGAACATAGCATAAGTTAGTCCCTGTAAACAGTAAGCTCCTTACAATCCACCAAAAGAAAACCAAACCTGAAGTGACAACAAAAATAAATTTGTGTGAAAGAACAAATTTTACAAAAAACAACTAAACATTACAAACAAATTAAAACAACATCATGACAACAACAACAGCAATGGAACTATCCGAAATGCACCTGAAACAAGCCTTAGGACAGATACGTCAAGTGCCAATCTTTGACGGAAAAACAGTGGAACTAACAGCGTTCATAAGAAGAATCGACTTCATCATGCAGCTTTACCCAACACAGGACGTGAGACAGCACAGCGTTTTATTTGGAGCCATTGAGATGCAGACATCTGGATCAGCACAACGAGTTTCCCAACTCACAGCAGCTACAACCTGGGGAGAACTAAGAAATGCCCTCATCGACGAATTCAAAACACAGACACCCTACGAGGAACTTCTAAGACGTTTATATAACACAAATTACAACCATAGTATACGTAAGTTCGGAGAAGAACTAGAATATAAGTCTTTTGTAATCTCAAATAAACTAATGTTAGAAAATCAGCCACAAAACACAATATTGTACACAAATGCAATGAATAACACAATTAAAGATGTAATTACTAGGAAACTACCCGACAGAATATTCATGACCTTAGCTAGACATGACATTACAACAGTTTCAAAACTTAAGCAAGTCGCTCAACGCGATGGACTTTACGAAAACAATTTCAATGAACGTACTAACCAAAGTACTGAAAACTCAAAACCCAGCAAAACTAATAATGATAATCGTGGAAAAGGAAATAATCAAAATTATTATCTAAGTCTCAATTATTCAAGCAATACAAACCAAAGTAATAAACCAAAACAAAATGCTGAAAATAATCAGACATTATTATATAAAGAATTCAAACAAAACCTTGATCAAGCTAGATCACAAAACCCAATGAATTACCAAAATCAAAGCCAAAGATCTTCAATTGCTCCAGTCAAAAGACAGCGAGAAAGTACCAGTGGTCACTCTAAGATGGAAACTTCTGAAAATTTTCATCAAGGAACCTCGGACCAAGAAGAACAAATCCCTTCATCAGATTAGTATTGAATGGGCAACATTTTAACTGTGTAATTGACACAGGTTCGTCCATCAATCTAATTAAACAAAACTTTCTAAATTTTCCTATCAAACCTTGCCAATTAAATGTACAAACAATAAATGGCATAGCTTTGTCCTACTAAGCAAATATTTTATTTACACAACTTTTCCGAAAATTATGATATTCTACTAGGTAGAGAATATCTAGAATCCTGTGAAGCAAAAATTGACTATAAACAAAAAACAGTAATTCTTAACGAGCATCCATTTCAAATGAGATATGATCGTGAGGATTCTGTCAAGGACAAGACCGCATTTCAATGCCTTGATCCGCCCCAAACAAATGACATAGCAGTAAATTACGCTATAAATAATGAGTTAAATGAAACAAATCAATTCCGATTAGAACATCTAAACGATGAAGAAAAAACTAAACTAACCAAAATTCTTTTCGAGTTTAGTGACATTCAGTACAAAGAAAGTGAAAATTTCACCAGTACAATTAAGCATGTCATCCAAACTAAACACGAAGACCCAATTCAAAAGCGTCCATACAAGTATGCGCAAACATTCGACGAAGAAGTCGATAAACAAATCAAAGAAATGATTAAACAAGGCTTAATTCGCATATCAAACTCGCCTTATTGCTCACCAATTTGGATTGTGCCAAAGAAACGTGATGCATCAGATAAAGAAAAGTTCCGTATAGTTATTGACTATCGAAACTTAAATGAAATAACAATCGATGTTAAATATCCTATTCCAGTCATGGATGATATACTAGACAAACTTGGAAAATGTCAGTATTTTACCACAATTGACCTCGCGAAAGGATTTCATCAGATACAAATGGACCCAAATAGTATACCAAAAACAGCTTTTTCAACTAAAAATGGACATTACGAATATACTGAATGCCTTTTGGATTGAAAAACGCCCCAGAAAAATATCAACGTTGTATGAACAATCTATTAGAAGATCTAATTTATAAAGATTGTTTAGTATACATGGATGATATAATAGTGTATTCCACTTCATTGGAAGAACATCTATTATCATTAAAAAGGGTATTCGCAAAACTGCGTGAAGCTAATTTAAAACTGCAATTAGACAAATGCGAATTCATGAAAAAAGAAACTGAATTCCTTGGGCACATAATAACAACAGAAGGAATAAAAGCAAATCCAACAAAAATCTCTGCCATACAAAATTTTCCAATACCAAAAACACCCAAAGAAATAAAATCATTTTTAGGTCTTTGTGGTTATTATAGAAAATTCATTCCTAACTTCGCACACGTTGAAAAGCCAATGACTTTAAAATTAAAAAAAGGTGCAAGTATAAATATCAACGAACCAAATTACATTTTTGCTTTTGAAAAATTAAAAGTACTTACATATATCGTCCGATCCAATTTTAGTTTATCCGAATTTCGAAAAGCCATTTTGTCTCGCAAGTGATGCCAGCAACATAGCCATTGGAGCTGTTCTGTCTTAAAATCAAAAACTAATTTGTTTCGCAAGTAGAACTTTAAACGAACATGAAATTAATTACTCAGCAATTGAAAAAGAACTTTTAGCCATCGTTTGGGCAACAAAATATTTCCGATCTTATCTCTACGGTAGAAAATTCGAGATCCTCAGTGATCACAAACCACTTGTTTGGCTTAACAATATTAAAGAACCAAATATGAAATTACAACGCTGGAAAATAAAACTAAATGAATTTGATTATTACATTAAATATGTACCAGGTAAAGAGAACCATGTTGCAGATGCTTTATCCAGAATAAAAATTGAAGAAAACTTGTTAGGAGAAACCTCTGACGTCACAGCAGCAACAATCCATAGTGCTCAAGAAGACAATCAATATTACATTTCATTCACAGAAAGACCAATCAATTATTTTAAAAGACAAATAGAATTTGCAAAAAGTAACTCAAATAACGTTAACGTCACTAACTATTTTCATAAAAAAAAATTTTAATAAATTATGTCGAAATGACATTCAATCATGCCAAAGAATTAATTAAAGAATACTTATGTTCAAAGAAGAGTGTTATATACTTCAGCAACGAAGCCGATTTTCTTACTTTTCAGAATGCTTTCGTTGAAATAATTAGTCCTAATAATATTACAAAAGTAATGAGATCTACTAAAAAACTAACAGATCTCCAAACTTATGCCGAATTCAAAGAATACATTATTAACACACACATCAAAAGCTACTATCTCCAGGAATAGAGAAAATGACATTATTATTTAAAGAAAAGTATTATTATCCAGATTACCAGAATTTAATTCAAAACATTATTAACGAATGCAAAGTTTGCAATGTAGCAAAAACAGAACATAGAAACACTAAATTAGCCTTTGAATTAACTCCAGAAATCCATAATCCCAGAGAAAAATATGTCATTGATTTTTATATGGTAGACAACAAACAATTTCTATCTTGCATAGACTTATATTCCAAATACGCAACATTAATCGAAGTAAATGGTCGAGATTGGTTAGAAGCCAAAAGAGCTCTCTTAAAAGTATTTAATGACATGGGAAAACCAATTGAAATTAAAGCAGATAAAGACTCAGCCTTCTTGTGCTCCGCACTACAAATTTGGTTAAAATCAGAAGACGTAAATATAACCATCACAACTAGTAAAAACGGTATTTCAGACATAGAAAGATTTCATAAAACAGTAAATGAAAAATTGAGAATTGTCAATTCTGACACGAATCAAGAAGATAAACTAACTAGATTCGAAATAATACTTTACACTTATAACCATAAAACTAAACATAATACGACTGGTAGAACACCAGCAGACATTTTCATTAACGCAGGAACTCCCGAGTATGAAACACAGTTAAATAAGAAAAATAAAATAGAAAGACTCAATGAGAAAAGAGCCGAATTCGAAGTAGATACTAGATATAGGGAATCACCATTAGTAAGGTCTAAATCCACAAACCCATTTAAGCAAACTGGAAACATAGCACAAATAGATGATAAACACTATGAAGAAGTAAACAGAGGTAGAAAGATAACACATTATAAATCAAAATATAAAAAGAAAAAAGTAGCTAATGAAAGTAAATACGATAATTCCAGATCAATCAATAACCCGAATCACGATGATAACTTATAATTTAACAGCTCTAATCATAACATTCATGCTACTTTACTTTATATGTCCAATAAAAGGTCAAAATTTGGAAATCAATCCAATTAATTGTAAAAACGGATATCTAATATTTCAAACAGGAACCATAAACTTACCTATAAAATACGAATATCATTATTTAACTATTAATATAACAAAAACTTATAATAATCTAATAAAACAAACAAAGGAATTTGATAGACTAACAAAAATTAAATATTTAATTGAAAAACTGGACCGAGAAATGAATGGTATAAGACTAGTAAAACGTAACAAAAGAGGACTTGTTAATTTCATGGGAACCTTTTATAAATATCTTTTCGGAACTTTAAACCAAGAAGATAAAGAAGAATTGCAATCAAAAATAGATAATCTTTCAGTAAATAGTGTGCAAGCTAATGAATTAAATGAAGTAATAAAAGCAGTTAATAGAGGAATAGAAGTAATGAACAGTTTAAGTATCGCCCATGAGGTAGATCAAAGACTTGAAATATTAATTTTCAATTTACAAGAATTCACAGAATACATTGAAGACATTGAACTAGGAATGCAATTAACCAGGCTTGGTATATTCAACCCTAAATTATTAAAATATGACTCACTATCACATTTAAACGCTGAAAAAATAATAAACATTAAAACATCAACTTGGTTAAAAACAACTACTAACGAAATTTTAATCATTTTCCATATTCCACGTGAAATTATAAATACCGCACAATTTGACATTATTCCTTACCCTGACAAAACACTTTAACCGAAATTATACATGACAGTTATTACATACAAAATAATAAAGCATTTACAGCAACTAGTAAAGATTTAGTAATGAACAAATGTATTACTGGAATATTAAACCAAGATAAAACAGAATGTAGATATTCAAAAATACATAAAAACTATGAAATTAAGTATGTAGAACCAAATATAATGTTAAATGAACTTACCTAAAACTGTGATAAATCAAAATTGTATTAATAGAGAAATAATTATTGAAGGAAATAATATGATAAAAGCCCTAAATTGTTCAATCCAATTAGATGAAATTTTAATAACCAATACTATGTTAGATTACACACAAATAATTTACATAAATAATAATGTAACCAAATTAGAACCATTGTCATATGTCCAAACTAAAGAAATTATCTTACAGCAAACAAAATTGTATAACACGTTCCAAATTGTTACTATAATCACTTTAATAATTATTTTAATCGCATTAATTACGTACATTATCTTTAAATATAAAAATATTCCAAGAAAAATTATTGTTAATTATAAGAACCAAAAAGAATCCACCCCAAACATACAATCAAATATTGAAAATGATATCGAACTAAATGAAAACAAAAAATGAAACCGAAGAAATTGTAACAGACCCAACACTATACCCAAAATTATCCGCCTGAGGACAGGCTCATTTCTTAAGGATGGGGAAGTGACAAATGTAGACACATATGTACCCATACACTACGCCTAGCACGCACTTTTATTTGAATTACACATTCTTCTCCCACAGATTTAAGCTAAACATTATAAAATAATCAAATGGTGACAATAACAATTCTGGCTTCCCACGAACTTATCAAATATCATAAACAATTCGCCAGAATCGCTATTCCCACCATTGGGGTTGAAACTGCTGACGTTGCACAAATCCTGGCCGACAGAATTCTCTTAAAGCTCAATCTCTTCAAGATCGAGAGCCCCTTTATTTACATAAGAGCCAAAAGCTCCAGAAGTCTAAAGTCCAATCAATAAAAGCTCAAAGCCGAGGTTTGCTAAACGTCTTCAGAACATAGCATAAGTTAGTCTAGATTTGTATCTGTACTCCGTAGTATCGTGTTGTGAAATAAAATTATATTTTTTTGAATAACCGATCTTCGAACTACGTTATTATATATAAATTATGTAAAATTATCTTTTGCCCAATCAGAAGTGAGGCCCATTAAGCCAAACTAAAAAAAAAAAATTTTTTTTTAATTACCCAGTAACAAATAAAAATTAGTCCAAATCTTAGTCCAAATATTATATTATCGAAACAAATTATGTAAAATTGAGCAGAATATCTTTTGCCCAATCGGAAGTGAGGCCCATTAAGCCAAACTAAAACAAGTAAGAAAGGCTACAGTCGAGCTAGCCGACTGTAAAAGACCCCGTACTCATAGTATTTGCAATAAAACACTTTGAAACGAAACCATCAGTTTGTAATAGGGATGCAAATCGCCAAGAAAATGCCGATATCGATATTAATTAAAATATCACATCAAATCAAATATCGATATTATCAACAACTGAATTCAAATACGATATATCGCTATAGATATAGACATAATGACCAAATATCGCAAGCGATATTATATCGCATTTATAATTACTATGGTATTGAATATCGATATATAATAAATCGTATAGTATGCATACATGTGCGTGCATCGTCCGCAAGCAGTGCAGTCGCTACACAAGTTGACGTTGCGTGTAATTGTAAACTTTGTTACGTGTCTAGCTCTTTTGTTTATTGTCCGATTTGTATGCAACTTTCAGGATAGTTTGTGATACTTTGTCTCCAAACGAATTTGAAATTACAATACCGTACGATAAGTGCAAATGCCTTAAAAATGGCATTGAAGTTTGAAAATTATTTCATTCTTGTGGGAAAACGGGGCGTGGCAGTCCAAAAATTTTAATGACAATGCATTTATGCTGTCTCTAGCAACTTACATACCAAAAATGGTATTCCTAAGTGCTATAGTTACTGAGATATTTGCTTAAAACATCAATTTTTCCGAGGTGACCATAGTTTTTTACAATTTGCGGGGGCGGTAAGGGGCGTGGCAAAGATTTGAAATAAACTTGATCTGCTCGCGAAGCAAACGGACTTACATTCCAAATTTGGTGGCTCTAGCTTTTGTAGTTTAAAAGATCCAGGTGTTCATACAGACGGACGGACAGACGGACAGACGGACATTGCTATATCGTCTCGGCTGTTGATGCTGATCAAGAATATATATACTTTATGGGGTCGGCCACGCCTCCTTCTGCCTGTTACGCACATTTCGCTTC
The DNA here is from genome assembly GCA_018903735.1 of Drosophila cardini. Classification (NCBI taxonomy): domain Eukaryota; kingdom Metazoa; phylum Arthropoda; class Insecta; order Diptera; family Drosophilidae; genus Drosophila; species Drosophila cardini. The sequence goes on from JAEIGM010000043.1 coordinate 150,530, forward strand.
AGACAAACTTAATAGACCCCTCTACTCTTTTTTAGAGTACGGGGTCTAAAAAAATTAGGCAGGTTGCTATGTATAAAAAATTTTTTTTTAAATTACCCAGTAACAAAAAAATTAATCCAAATCTTAAATTCCAAATAAATTTGAAATTTTAAAAATGAAAAAAAAAGTTTTCAGTTCAGTCAGTTTAATTAGAAATAAAAAAAAAAAAAACAAATTGAATTAAATTAAAGCCATAGGCAGGAAAAATTTTCTATTTATGAATAGTAATGCAATAAGTAAATTTTCCGAAGATTTTCTAATTGAATCAAATCATAATTCTGAACAGAACTCCAAAATGGGATTATTAGACGTTAAGACAGTAGATTCCACTGCTGACGTTATAAATAGAGTTGAGTCAAACAACACAGATTTAGAATTCACAAACATACTACTGGTAATCATAGTTGTTATAATGTGTGCAAATTGTTTTTATAAAATATATAAACTGCATAACAAATGCCTAAAGAAAAGATTCATGAGCCAAGCAAATGACTTGCACAAAATTTAAATTTGCACAGCACAAACAAAAATGATTAATCATAATTGACTATATCTTAATAACTATAAGATACCAATTAAACTAAATATAAAAAAAATATAAACAAAAACAAACAGAGAACATAGATAATGAATACACAGTATGATGAATAGTAAGAATATCCCAGAATAATCTTGAAAAACAAAGTAGCTTGTCAATATTATGGAATGGCCAGAACTTTCTGAGCGGATCCAATATTTAAAAAAAAAACGTTTGAAAAAGCATATAAATGTCTAACGCAAAATAGACAAACGCATATAGATACAGTTAATAAGCACTCCATAACATTGATCGACAGCTTTAACGAAGCTCGATTATTGATATATCAACATAAAGATGTATTAACCGATGAACATTGGTCAGAAACGTCAAGGTAGCTAACAAGACTGAGAAATAATATCAAAACAGTTAAAGACAAGCATAATTTAACTATATCACTACCTTCTATTTTGAATACACCTGCAAAGTTGGAACTCAATGAAAACCCTGAAGTTCGGACTGGGGATATTCAATGAGAAGAAGAAGATTTAACAAATCTAACAATCCCTGCTGTTATCACACTGGATTCCAAAGATATTTTATTAGAAAGCGAAGAAAGTGGCGATGATAGCCGCATAATGACCGACACAGCCGCTGCCCAGAGGGCATATATTAGGGAAATTGCACAAGCAGTCCCAGAATTTGACGGAAAGAAAAACCGTCTTGAAAAATTCTTAACGGCATTAAGACTTGTCAACCTAACAAAGGGAACTTATGAGGAAATTGCCATAGAGTTGATTAAATCAAAAATAACAGGAACAACATTCAACAAAATAAAAAACGAAACCACAATAGATGGAATTATTGCAAAATTAAAAGCCGTAGTTGTCGGTTAAACAACCGCCAACATAAAGGCAAAAATGGACACTTTAACGCAGAAAGGCAAAACAGCCACTCAGTTCACAACTGAACTAGAAAATCTGCGACAGCTTCTTAAAGCTGTTTATATTGACCAAGGCATACCATCTGAAAATGCTGACACGCTCAGCACTACAGAAGCCGTTAACACCATGATTAGTAAAACTAGTCACGAAAGTGTTAAAACCGTTATGGAGTCTGGTATTTTCACTACCATGGATGCTGCCGTTAGTGCATACATCCGTACTAGTACAAGACTTACTGGTAGTGTGAATACAGTGATGTACTCTAAAAGAGGCAATCAAAACTACCGCGGTAGTAACAATCGTGGTAACTATCGTGGTAGAGGCAATGGTAACTACCAAAACAGAGGAAATAATAACGACGGTAATCAAAACAACAATCACCATAGAGGCCGAAACAACCAAAATAATAATAATAATACTAACAATGTTAGAGTAGCCCAGAACAATCAGGGAAACTCCCAATAACCCTCAGATGTTCAGCAGTAGAAAGTTATGCGGTTCATACCATCAATCTTAGACTTTTTCAATGTGAAGACAAATAAAAAATTTGTACTTTTAATAGATACTGGTGCAGACATATCTCGGTTAAAGGAAGATTCTGATATCTTTCATTATATCCAAATAAATAAGAAGATCAATATTCAAGGCATAGGCCAAGACATAATACAGTTCAAAGGACTGATTTCAATAGAGATACAGACAGGTAAATACATAATTCCACACGATTTTCACTTAGTAGATTTGCATTTCGCAATACCTTGTGATGCAATAATAGGCATTGACTTCATTAAGAAATTCAATTGCCATTTAGATTTTAAACCAAATGAAGATTGGCTCATAATGAGACCAAATAATCTAAATTTCCCAATTTATGTTCCAATAATATACAGTTCTGGTAATAATTCCATTGTTCTGCCAGCAAGATCCGAAGTAGTCAGAAAAATTCACCTATCATCAGATGAAGATAGTGTACTAATTCCAAATCAAGAAATTAAAGAAGGCATTTACGTTGCAAACACAGTTGCAACAACCAAAAATGCATTTGTCCGATTACTGAATACGACCAGTGCCGATCAAGTAGTAGACTTTAAAAATTTGTCATATGAACCACTTTCGAACTACGACATAGTTCAAAACAGTCCAGAAAATAGAGAAAAAACTGTTTTATCTCAATTAGCTAAAAATTTTCCACCACAATTCAAAAACGAATTAACTAATTTATGCACCCAGTTTAGTGACGTATTCGGACTCGAAACCGAATCAATCACTACCAATAACTTCTACAAACAAAATCTAAGATTGAAGGATGATGAACCAGTCTACATAAAAAATTATAGAAACCCTTAAAGTCAAATAAATGAGATACAAGTACAAGTACAAAAATTAATCGACAATCAAATAGTCGAACCGTCTGTATCCCCTTATAACAGCCCACTTCTGTTAGTTCCGAAAAAATCTCGTCCAGGTTCTGACAATAAAAAATGGCGATTAGTAATTGACTATCGTCAAATTAATAAAAAACTGTTGTCAGATAACAAGCGGAAAGGCCGAGGAAAACGTTGCTGGATGGAGGACACCTCCGACAATAAGTACGAGAGCGATTGTGACAACTTTCTTTTTAAAAGCATTAATTTTTTAGGGCAAAATCCCTGCTGCCGTTCCTCCGGCGAAGAGTAGCGTCGGTCAGCTATAAGCTTTTAATAGGCACGGGCGCATCTAAAAATTATATCAAGGCGTTTCAACAACTCAAAGGTGTGCGCCCGGTCAAATCAAAATTCGTTATCGAGTCCATTCATGGTTCAGACAGCATAACCCAAAAGTGCGTGGTACCCATGTTTGGACAGATGGCAGCATTCTTCGTTTTAAATAACTTGTCAAGGCCGACGCTGCTATTAACCTGATAGAGGGTAAGCTGGTAGTAGGGGGCGTATCTGAAAAGATTCACTACTATAACTGCAAAGATGTCAATCACACAAAGATTCTCGACATCGAAGTTCCAGCCCCAGTTAAAACACAATTTCTGCAAGTACTAAAGGACTGTGTTAAGGCATTCGCAGGCCCTAACGAGTCTCTACCTTTTGACACAGCCGCTGTCGCCATAATAAGAACGGTAGATGAACAGGTTGTTCATTCCAAACTATACCCATACCCGTGAGGGGTAGATGACATTGTGGCCGCGGAAAGTCCCGTTCGCCATATATCAACCCAGTTTGGGTGGTGGATAAAAAGGGGTTTGACAGCGACGGCAATACCAAAAAACGTTTGGTGATTGATTTCAGGAAATTGAATCAAAAAACAATTGCCGATAAATACCCAATGCCGAGCATTACAATGATCTTGGCCAATTTGGGAAAAGCAAAGTATTTAACTACACTTGATCTCAAGTCTGGCTACCACCAGATAACTCTGGCGGAGCAGGACAGCGAACGGAACGAACAGGAACGGTGTTTTCGGTAAGCGGTGGAAAATATGAGTTCTGTCGTTTGTCCTTTGGCCTGAAGAATGCTGGCAGCATCTTCCAAAGAGCCAAGACGATGTGGTCCGAGAGCAGATAGGCAAATCGTGTTACGTCTATGTTGACGACGTCATCATCTTTTCAGAAAGTGAAGGGGATCATGTCAGGCACGTCGAATGGGTACTCAAAAGTTTGCGGTATGCAAATATGAGGGTAGCCCAAGAAAAGTCTCTGTTCTTCAAGAGCAGCGTAGAGTATCTGGGGTTTATTGTAACCAATAAGGGCGCAAGAACGGATCCGGAAAAGGTGAAGGCGATCCAGCAAAACGCGGAGCCCAACTCACTCTTCGCAATCAGGTCATACCTTGGGCTAGCCAGTTAATATACCTGCTTCATTAAGGATTTCGTCGCAATAGCGAAGCCGCTCTCGGACATTCTCAATGAAGAAAACGGCTCGGTGAGCAAATACAAGTCGAAAGGGATCCCAGTCAGACTGAATGGAAAACAGCGACACGCATTTGAGAGACGTAGGAACATTTTAGCCTCAGAGGACGTAATGATAATGAACCCAGATTACAAGAAACCCTTTGACCTGACAACCGATGCGTCAGCATACGGAATTGGGGCAGTTTTATCCCAAAACGGGCGCTCGATAACAATGATTTCCAGGACTCTAAAGGACAGAGAAGCAAACTACGCTACTAACGAGCGGGAGTTGCTAGCCATTGTTTGGGCTCTAGCTAAGTTTCGGCACTATCTCTATGGTGTTAGGGACATACATATTTTCACAGACCACCAGCCACTTACGTTCGCGGTGTCTGAAGGAAATCCTAACTCTAAAATCATGCGTTGGAAGGCACGCATTGATGAGACAGGGGCTAATTTGTTTTATAAACCCAGTAAGGAGAATCACGTAGCTGATGCCCTATCACAGTAAAACATTAACGCGCTTTACAGCGCCGAGCCCGAGTCGGATGCAGCTACGATACATAGCGAAGCATCTTTGACGTATACCATTGAGACAACTGAGAAGCCAGTAAGATGCTTCAGAAATCAGATTGTTTTGGAGGAGTCTCGTTTCCCTCTAGCGAGGAACTATATCATGTTCGGCGAACAAACGCGCCACGTGCTCAATTTCACCAACAAAGATGATATACTTGATTTGGTGAAACCAATAGTTAACCCAAATGTGGTGAATGCCATACACTGCGAGCCGCCGGTTCTGGTCCGGTTGCAGCATGATCTCGTGAAAAGCTTTTCCACCACAAAGTTCTGACATTGCAAAAACTTTGTCATCGACATTCTTAACAGCGGGGCGAGACGGGATGTTCTCACCAGAGATCACAATCGTGCTCATAGGGCAGCACAACAAAACGTGAAAAAGCTAATGACCGACTACTATTTCCCGAAAATGACAAAATTAGCGAACGAAACATTTCTAAATTGCCGCATTTGCTTAAAGAGAAAATATGACATACCCCCTAGGAAGCAGGAACTTGGCCAGACGCCGATCCCTTCGCGAGTGGGAGAAATGTTACACATTAACATATTCTCTACAGATCGCAAATTGTTCCTCACCAGCATTGACAAACACTCTGAATTCGCTATGGGCCAGCACATAGTGTCCCGCACCATAGAGGATCTAATACCGCCCTTACTTACGATCATGAGCATTTTCCCACAGACCAAACACATCTATTGTGATGACGAACCAGCACTTAAGTCAGCTTGCGAGCTACTAATTTTGATAGGCTTTTATTAACAAACGTCTGGCTAATATTTTTATACCCTTGCAGAGGGTATTATGTTTTTGTCACCAAGTTGGCGTTTTCAACACCATAAAGTATATGTATTCTTGATCAGCATCACAAGCCGAGTCCATATAGCCATGTCCGTCTGTCTGTCTGTCTGTCAAGAATCTTTTTTTTAGACACACCTCGGAAAAAATCGACGTTTTTGGCGAATGCCTGAGTAACTACGGCAGTTAGGAATATCAATTTTGTTAGGCAGTTTCCTATTGACAGTATAAATGTAAAGATACTAGAAAATGTGGACTGCCACGGCCCTTTTCACAAAACAATTTTCAAATTTTAATGACAATTTTAAGGCAGATGTACTTATCGTACTTTATTTAATTTGAAATTCGTTTGGAGACAAATTATGTCAAACTATCTTGAAACATATAAATCAACGTTAACGCTTCATGGGTGGTGGCAGTGCTGCCGACCAATGCTTTATATATTATATTAAATCGGGAATAAAATGCGGAGAGTATTCTACGGTCCGGCATGCTCGACTGTACTTTTCTTTTTTGTTTTCAAAACAAATTAAACAAAGTGTATTACACAGTGTAATTCACATAAACAGGTGATCTGTAAAGTGCATTTTTTAAATCAGCTAGGTCACTATTATTTAATTTATTTTTGGTACGCATTGTTTACAAATATTTTTATTTTTTACAGAATTTGAAAACAGTTTTTTTTTATAATATTTTATTCAGAAAATATCATATTTGCCTTTGTAGAGCAGAGGAACGAAGAAATTAGGCAGAGACAACAGGTAGAAAATACACTACAGCACAGGACTCTTAGGCAGGCCGAGGAATATCGAGCAGCAGATCGAAAACGGGATGCGTTAAATCGGCGTAACGTTCGTAACAACCCAATAATAAGGCGCCGCGAGCATGTAGTAAATTCTTTCAAAATCGGGCTTTAGAGCGAGAACGTCAATCTCAACGAAATAGGGAGGCAAGAGAGAAAAAAAGTGAACGCCAACGAGACTTACAAGGGCAGAATTGAATGTCAGCTGCTAGAAGTCAGTATTTAGAAAAAGAAATTTCTATTTCTTGTGGAGGAACATGGTTTCCAAATCAGGTTAGGGGGTTGAATTCGAATGCTATATCAATAAAATTTCCACGTTTATATATTATTAAAGTATTTAATCATGCCGAAAAATTCCCTAATGAAAATAACAACTATTTAATGTGATTCACGTGTCGAAAGAGTATTTCTTCAGGTGAAATTCCCAATGTCTGGCTGTCCGAAAGGTTCGACTTTCCCGCTATACCGGATTGTCTGCAAAATCTAACCTGCTTCGAAGAGCTCCTTGTTTCACCAAGAATTCCTTCCATGAGGATATTTTCCCTTGGGGATGAAAGGCAGTGTGCAGTTATGTGCCAATGTACCTATTATAGTTCCAGAAACTGTAACAGCACTTCCCAGAACCTTTGAAAAAGTCATGTTGTGCACATACATTTGGAACGCAAATTGGAATACACACATGATTTCATAACAGAAACAATTAGGCCTTCTCGGGTTCTTGAGGCTTTGGGTTTTTAGAAAAAAACACAGAGCTATATCGAAATCAAAAAATAAGTATTTCTTCTGATAGGTTGCATTCACTTGGTGATCGAGAAGAAGTCCCCTTTGCTGCTGATCCAGCAGAATCGACAACTGTAGAGCAAATTCTTCGTTAAAGAACAGAACGTAATAGGGAAGCTCAAAATGTTTCAAATCAAGAGAAAAATCTAAATCCTGGTGGTTAAGAAACATTATTAGACGAGCTACCATTATTGGGCGTATAGCATTCGCTTCCGGTGAAGGCCGGCGACCAGTAGACAAGACTACTGATGAAGATGCTGAAGAGATTTCATTTCCAATAATATCTTGTGGCAAACTATTTAGATGTAAAACGACGTATGAACGAAAGGCAAAATCACAAATTAATTTCATATATTTGTATAAAAGCTATGAGCTTACGCGCATTGCGAAAAAACGGGAAATTCGAATGTGACAGTTCGCGATATGCAGGACGAAAGTTTTGTAGATAACCTTGTACAACAAGATGATGGTTATTATATTATTAAGGGACTTCGTTCGTCATTGGGAAGCTTAAAAGAAAAAGATGCATGCAATAATTCGCCAATTCGGCTTGCCAACGTTTTTTATTACCCCTTTTGCAGCTGAAACTAAATGGAATGAATTTTGGTAATTCTGTCCCTTATCCTCGATAAAAGAGTTCTTAGTGAGGATGAAGCTGCCTATCTTTCAAGTTCAGAAAAAGCCCGTTTGAATAGGTCCGACCCTGTTACGTGCTATAGATACTTTGACTACAGATTCAGACAGTTAATGAAATTATTTAAGTCTTATATCTTTGGGGAGTATCAACTTTCAAATTTTTAATGGAGAATACAAATTCAACACCGGGGCTCTCTACATACACATGGAATGTATTGGCTTTATAATGGTCCAAAATTAGAAGCAGGCAATTCCGAAAGCATAGAAGAAGTTATCCAATTTCTTGACCGATTTATAACTAATCAAGATGATAGTGAGGATACTCATCTTAGCGAACCTATTCAGTATCAACGTCATCGGCATACTGCTTCATGTTAAAGAGAAGTTAATCGGCAAAAAATATGTCGCTTAAATATGCCATATCCCCCAATGCCACAGACAGAAATATTGTGTCCATTGAAAGAGCGTCACCCAAACTGTAGCAGGCATAAAAATGTTTGGAAGAACTGAACAGCTAAATGATTTTAATTTTTAGACCCCGTACTCTAAAAAAGAGTAGAGGGGTCTATTAACGGTTTATTAGTCTGTGATGCATATCTGCAACGGGTAGGCTTTTATTACGCAAAAAAAGTGTGGACCTTAAAGAAATGTTGTCTGGAATGTTGGTTCTTTCTATTTTTAGAGGTTTGGTGTCACATTTTATCATATTTTTTTTGTATACTTTTCGACAATTTCCCGCCAATTTTGCGATTTATAAAAGTGACCCGTGTAGAAAATTTTGCATTGCAAATTTAAAAAAAATTAAATTAATTAATTTATTTTTGTTAAATAATCTATGTTTCTTACGTTTGTTTTGTATATTTTGTTTCTTTTGTTTAATTCATTTACTGTGCAAATTATAACCCTTTGTGCATATGTTAAAAATAAGCAACCCATCCTTTTCTTTCATCTTAAGCCAAAATACCCAAAAATTGAAAAAAGCAAAATAAAGTGTATTTTTTATTTCATTTACCCTATCAAATAAAACAAACCGCGTCAAAATCGGAGAAAAAGTACAATGAAGGGTTAAGTTTGTCTGGAGCGAAATGTGTATAAGAGGTAGAAGGATACGTTTCCGACCCCATAAAGTATATATATTCTTGATCAGCATCAACAGCCAAGTCGATATAGCGATGTCCTTAGATCCTGCTGTCCGGCCGTCCATCTGTCCGTCCGTCCGTATGAACACCTAGACCTCAGAGACTATAAGAGCTAAAGCCACCAAATTTGGAATACCAGTTCGTCTACTTCGCGAGCTGATCAAGTTTATTTCAAATCATTGCCACGCCCCTTACCGCCCCGCAAGTTTTAAAAAACTATGGTCACCTCGGAAAAAATCGATGTTTTTGTCGAATATCTCAATAACTATGGCACTTAGGAATACCAACTTTAGTACGAAGGTTCCTAAAGACAGCTTTTATGCATTGCCGTTAAAAATTTTGGACTACCACACCCCGTTTTCCCACAAGAAATCAAAAATTTTTTCAAACTTCAATGCTATTTTTAAGGCATTTGATCTTATCGTACGGTATTGTTATTTGAAATTCGTTTGGAGGCAAAATATATCAAACTACCCTGAAAGTTGCAAATAGTTGCTGTCTTCATTTATGTTTTCTGTTGAGCTCTTTTCGTTGAGCTCTTTGTATGTCGCTCTATCACTGAGCAGTGCGGAAAGTGGAGCATGTTATATGGGCATTTCCAGAAAAAGGTCCACCGCGACGAAAAAATTAGAAGTTCTTAAACAAATGATTTGTTCATTTAAAATGATTAAGAAATGTATAAATTAAAAGAATTTAATAAGTTTACATCATATTTTTGTAGCTGTTTTGAAATATTTGCACAGAAAGTTACAAAAATGTTCTTTCCATTTTGGGCTACTTTTAATGCAGGTTTTGGTTTATGTTGTTATTTATTATACATTCGTCTTTTGGTTGCAATCTTCTTTCGAGATTTTAGTAACAACAACAATCTAATGCGAGAATAGAGAAATTGATGAGGCAAGCATCGAACAACGGTAAATTTTTGAGTTTCTTCCACCTGCTTTTCCTTTGTCACGTTGGCGAGCAAAAAACTGCTTTTTTCGTCAATACTGCACTTCTAATCGAACCAAGTAGATGGAAATTTATATGCAAAGAAATTTATTAGCATTGAACTCAAAAAAAGAAACAGAAATGTGCTACCGCTTCTGAGAAAATTTTTATTGGATTCAAAAGTCTGTCTCGTTCGCCATCCCAAGTTTGACTCTTTAGGAAAAAACTTTTGTTTTTTGTTCATATGAGCTTATTCTTATGCAGATGAGTAAAATAGCAATAAAGAAGCATTACGACGGTATCTAGAAAAATTAACACGCCAAAAATACCTAGACAATGCTGCAATATGAATGAGAATACGGGGAGCAAAATCGATATAATTAAAAAACAAAAATTGGAGGCTTTTCGAAAGTAATCGGGAAAATAGATGGAATCCGGCAACAAAACCACAGGAAATACTTAAGAATACACTAAATAAAGAAGAAAACATTGTTGAACCTTATGGTTGTAATCAAACGCTTCATATTACAAGTATTTCAATCAGTATATTCAAAAAAAGATACATTTTCTAATTCTTTTTCGTTTATAAAACAAGTATTCCCTATTATAATTAGTTTATAATTGTTATATTTCTAAGATAAAGTTATATTTATGGTTTAAAAAAAAAACTTAATGAAAAAATTTCTTTCACCAACTGAGTGGAATCTTGTCACGTTCGCCATGTCACGTTACAAATTTAGTATAAAACTTGTAAAAAAACTTAAAAAAAAAAAGCAGTAACAGATTAAAATTTTTTCTTTAATGGAAAACTACAATATTAAGTTACCGTTTAAAACAATTTCCTATCAAATAACTTGCCAAAATTCGCAGACTTTCGCATTTATCAAGACAAAGTCAAACAAGACTTTTTGTCGCGTTCGCGATGCATTGTTTTTTATTTACAACTCGAAAACGGTAATTCTTTAAGGGTTGTCTTTAGAATATAAATTGTGTTAATAAAATGTTATAAACACGTATAAAAAGTTTTTTTTAAATGACAACTTTTGGCTTGTTTTTAACATGTAAAGACGTACAAATGTCGTGTTCTCGATCCTGGAAATGCCCATATGTGTACTGTTTTGTATTGTCCAAAAAGATAGAAAACTAAACATATGTGATCGTCTTCTGCGTGTTTCTGCGATATGTAATGTATGTGAAAACAAAGTAGAGAGTGTGTATAAAAAGTTAGTAATAATCGTGTTTGCGGCTTTGGCGGTATTTTGAACTTGTAGATCACATTGAGTTCTGTCATTCAACGCTGCTGGACGTATGGATCGACAGCGGCCGCAACTCTGCCGTTCTTGCAAACTGGATATTTGGCCAATTGACGGAATGTTCGCTAACCAATGTGGTGCAGGCCCAAAACAAATTATGGAAACCTATGACACAAATTCTTTTAAACCAAACCCTCGGCATCTTCAAAATGAAATAAGTCCACTTCACGCTTGAATACGCATTTTTGAATTGCTGCTCAAAATATCATATAGATTGGGGTTTAAAAAATGGCAAGTAAGAAACGAAAAAGACAAATTAGAAATGATTGAAAGAAAAAAACATATACAAAGAAGATTGCGAGAAGAAATGGGTTTGCATGTAGATAAGCCAAAGCCGAATGGAAGTGGAAACACGAACGATGGCAATACTGCGAGAAAAGCATTTTTAAATACGAAGTTGTTTGCATCAATTTTAGAACTCGACTTGGAGTTACTTGAGAGTCTGTATACTATTCTAATAGCTATTAACTGCGAATTTGCAATCGACGCTGTAAAATTTTAAAATTTCTCAGATAAAACTATTAGATCATACATGTTACATTATTTATGGTATCCTATGTCAGCAACTCTCCATAAAATTTTAGTTCATGGATCACAAATAATAACTGCATCAGTAATGCCGGTGGGGTGTCTTGGAGAAAACGCGTCTGAAGCGAAAAATAAATTTTACAAGCGTGATCGGATACTGCACGCTCGACACAATTCGCGGGTAAATAATATGATGAATGTATTCCAAAGATCTATGGACACTTCAGATCCCCTCATCTCAAGTATATCCATTAAGAAAAGCTCGACATAAAAAAAACGCCCTTTCGCGAGATGTCATTGAACTTTTAGAAACACCACATTTTAATTTTCCAATAAATGTTCAGTCTTTAAGTAATGATTACAGTTTTCATGACGACTCAGAAATAGATGATATAAATCCATATGCGTTTGAATTAGATGTGGAAAACAATTAAAATATGAATTTTTCTAAAATTTTAGTAACTAAGACCTGTCTTTAAGTACGAATTTAATCATAATAAATATTATATTACTACCACTAGAACATAAAAAATATTAAAATTTTTTTACTTTATATATAGTTCTCACACTTTCCTTTGTGATCACGTATACGCACTGTTGCCTTATATGGGCTATTGGGGTAGGCGTAGTCAAATGAACTTCAAATTTTGTTTCAATATTTAGAGTGCTATTCTTATCAAATATACCAAGTTTCAGCTCGATATCTTCGTTATTCGACTTTATGAAACTTATTTGGCAATTCAGCCCAGTGTGCATACATCGAAAAGGACATAGGGAACGGACTAGTTCTCAAACTACTAATTGATACCGGAGCATCCAAAAATTACGTAAGCCCCTTGTCCGATTTAAGAAATGTGACCCGTGTAGAAAAAGCTTTCTATTCACGGAGGCACACAAATTTTACCAAAATGGCCGCTTAAATTGTTTAACGAAACAACTTCCTTTTATTTTCTTCCAACACTAAGGGATTTTGATAGTATAGTGGCATTAGATTTTCTTATGCAAGTCGATGCACGAATTGACTTAAATATCGGTACAATTAAATACAATTGCGGCACACAGTTGCTTATATTCAAAACATGTCCGCAAGTTAATCTGAAGTTGAACAACTTCTCGAAAATGGCATAATTCGGCCATCACGATCACCATACAGCAACCCTATTTGGGTAGTGGATAAGAAGGGTGTTGCTGAGCTTGACCACACAAAAAAACAAGAAAGAAAAGTACAGTCGAGCACGCCCGACCGTAGAATATTCTCTGCATTTTATTCCCGATTATATGGTTATATTGGTATATATTTATTACATATATATATACATATACCAGTGCACTGCAGTGGTCGGCACGGCCAGCATTCGCTGGCCTCGCTTGCACACATGCAGTGAAATGGCCTTTAATTATAAACTTTTTATGTGTCAAACTTGTTTGTTTATTGTCTGATTTATATGAAACTTTCAGGATAGTTTGATATATTTTGTCTCCAAACGAATTTGAAATTACAATACTGTACATATGCCATAAAATCGGCATTGAAGTTTAAAAATTATTTTATTTCTTGTGGGAAAAGCGGGCGTGGCAGTCCAAAAATTTTAATGGCATTGCATTTGCGCTGTCTCTAGAAACCTGCATACCAAAATTGTTCCTAGCTGCCATAGTTACTGGGATATTCGCCTAAAACATCAATTTTTTACGAGGTGTGTCTAGTTTTTTGCTCATTGTGAGCGAACGGGGCGTGGCATCGTAAAAAAAAAGATTCTTGTATTGACTGACTTAAAATCGAGTCGATACTGACCAAATTTAAACATGTAGCTCTTACCATCTCTGAAATCTGTTTGTTCATACGGACAGACAGACAGACGGACAGACGGACATGTCTACATCGACTCGGCTTGTGATGCTGATCAAGAATACATATATACACTTTATGGGGTCGGCCACGCCTCCTTCTGCCTGTTACATACTTTTCACAAACCCAATATACTCTCTCTTGCAGAGAGTATAAAAATGGTCATTGATTTCAGGAAACTGAATGAAAAAACTGTGAATGACAAATACCCTATACCCGTAATTTCGATAATACTATCGAAAATGGGCTAGGCCCAATTTTTCACAACATTAGACCTTACGTCAGGATTCCACCAAATAAAATTGGCGGAAAAGGACAGAGAAAACGCGGATTTCTCTGTAAATAACAGCTTGTAACGTTTATGTTGTTCTCCGAAAGTAAAAAGGACCATGTCAAGCACATTGACTAGGTTTTAAAAATCTTTACGAAGCTGGCTTGAGAATATCCCAAGAATAGTCGTTCCTAGCGTTAAACAGCTATTATCGGTGTTTCATAAAGAATAACGCCGCAATAGCAAAACCGTAAGCCGAACTCTTGAAAGGAGACCACGGTAAGTTAAGCGGTAATCAGTGGAGAAATGTCAAAATTGACTTAAAAGCTGCAAACTTTCGATAGACTGAAAAACCTTCTCATGTCTGATGACGTGATTTTAAGATACCCAGATTTCAAAAACAGCTAGTATTTAACAACTGGCGCTTCAAAACAAGGCCTTGGCGCCATTCTTTCGCAAGAAGTTCGCCCGATAACAATGATTTCAATAACATTGCGGGATTAAGAGACAGATTTCGCTAAAAATAAGCGAGAACTGTTGGCAACAGTTTGGGCACTCAAAAATCTCCGGAACTACCTGTACGGAGTTAGAGATCTAAACATATTTACCGACCATCAGCCTTTGACCTTTACGGTATCCGATCGCAATACAAACGCCAAAAAAAGCGCTGGAAAGCGTTTATCGATGAACATAACGCCAAACTGACGTACAAACCTGGCAAGGACAACTACGAAGCAGATACAAAACGTGAATGCCTTGGACTCGGAGTCTCAGTGTTCAGATCTAGCTACAATCCATAGTGAAGAAACAACTTTCTAACTATTTCAGAACACATCATCACACATCATAGGACTCTCAGATCGTAGCACTCTTCTGCGAACATTACAAGATGTAGTACACGCAGAAGTTGTCAATGGAATTCATTTCGAATTACCAATCCTTGCCTTTATCTAACACAGCCTGATTGAACTTTTTCCGTTAAAAACTTTTCGAAACTCTAAGTATCTAGTGGCGGACATTGCCGACAAAACCGACCAAAAAGAAATCGTATTACGCAAGCATAAAAAGGCACACCGAGCGGCACAAGAAAATGTTAAGCAAATAATGTGCGATTATTTTTTCCTAACATGACAAAACTTGCAGCAGAAGTTGTCGCAAATTGTTAAACATGCGAGGAAGCCAAGTATATCAAACATCAAAAAAAAAAAAAACAGGTGTTGGGCGAAACACCCATTCCCATCTTTGTAGGGGAACGTTTACATGTCGATGTATTTTCCACAGATCAAAATACTTTTTCACGTGTGTCGATAAATTCTCTAAATTTGCAGTGACCCAGAAAATTTGCTCAAGAGTTATTGTTAATATCAATATCCCACTTCTGCAACTTGTAAACCTATTTTCCAATATTCATACCATTTAATTCGATAATAAAAGATCTTAAAATTCAGAAACAGTTAAGTCCATTTTGTCAAACTTTAATATTCGAATTGCAAATGCACCTCTTTCCCACAGTGTCCCGAACGGTCACGTCGAACAATTCCACAGATAAACAAATAAGCGAAACCGTCGATCTGATTCTTCTTTCCACAATAGAATACAAGAGAACTATTCACTCGGTAACTAAAATGAAACCGTTTGATATCATTCACTCAAACAACATAGAAACAGAAATAAAAATAGCATAAAGACTCCAGAATGCACAGTTAAAAAAAATGACACAGGGAAATAAATATAGAACCAACAAAGAGTATGAAGTATGTGATAAGGTACGTGTAAAATTAAACAGGCGCTTAGGTAATAAGCTGACACCACTATGCGCTGAAGGCATAGTAGAAGCAGACCTTGGATCGACAGTTCTTTTTAAAGGGAGGGTGGTCCATAAGGACCACCTTAGAGAGTAGGCAACTGAAAATTAAAATTAGTTTTTCATTTCAGGATAGCATTAATATTAGTGACACTTCTAATGACCTTTTCGACCGCAACCGTTAATTTCAAACTACACACAGTCGGGCTACATACCTGTAACTGACGGAGACGTTACTATTTGGAACGAATACGGAGACATAGGACATACGACAAACGTGTGAACGGGCTTTCTAAATCAAATCATTCTAAATGTTTTTTTACGTCCGTCTCTTAATTCCTTCGCTTAAGAACTAACTTCTTCTTCGATTACTTCTGCTATCTATATCTCATCTTTACATTTATGTTACGCTTATGTTATGTTAACCTACTGTATACTTAACATTATTTTTTTTTAACTTAATCTAGTATTTTACAATTTTATAGTTTAACTTATATTTATATTTACAAACAAGTGATATAAAGTTTATTTTTTTACCCAATGTCTTATATTACTGGCACTCCAAACGCCCTGCTACGGATGTCGTAATAGTTGAAAACCGTCAATGTCTTTGATTAAGTATCTGTCGTTCTTCAATATTTTGGCTATTACGTATGGCCCATTAGATTAAGGTATTCATTTTCTTGATACTCCTGCAGTGCTGTCAAAATTCTTTACCATTATGTAATCTCCTGTGTCATACTTTTTTACTAACTTTCTATTTTTATTAAAATACTCATTCTTCTCTTGTGATACTAATTGATTTTGTTGAGTTTTTTCTCTAATATTTTCTAAGTTTCGCTTACTAATTTTCCTTGCCTGCGTTGTCTCTTTTATTTTTTCTCCAATACTCCCTTCTGTGCTAATCCAAAGAGCATTTCTCTCGGAAACTGTTTCGTGCTGCGATGTTGCGCATTGTTTGAAGCGTATTCTGCACTCTCTACTACAACATCCCAATGCTGTCCATTTTCGGATTCAGTTAATTTGGCTGTCATGGGTCCTATGCTCTTATTAATTCGTTCTACTTGACCATTGGCTTGTGGTGATCCTGTCGCAATCTTCATGTGCTTTAATTTGGACTGCTCTATGAACTCATCGAACTCGTCTAGTTTTTTGCTCATTGTGTGCGAAAAAAAAAAGATTCTTGTGTTGACTGACTAAATATCGAGTCGATACTGACTAAATTTAAACTTGCAGCTCTTACCATCTCTGAAATCTGTTTGTTCATACGGACAGACAGACAGACGGACATGGCTATATCGACTCGGCTTGTGATGCTGATCAAGAATATATATACTCTGTGGGGTCGGCCAATTATTAACTTTCTTAAGTGTCTAGCTCTCGTGTTTATAGTTGGATTTTTCTGCAACTTTCACCATAGTTTAATATAATTAATCTTCACCTTCAAATTACAATACTGTACGACAAGAACATATGCCTTAAAAATTACATTCAAATTTGAAATTTTTAAACGACAGTAATGAGAGAACCTTTCAATGCAATGATCAATAACAGGTCAAAAACCTTTGCAGAGCCAAACGATATCACTATCCGAACGGATGATGAGCCAGTGTACTCAAAATTTTACCCTTACCAAATGGGTGTAGCCGACTTCATAAATTCTGAAGTTCAACAACTTCTCGAAAATGGCATAATTCGGCCATCACGATCACCTTACAACAACCCTATTTGGGTTTCGACAAGAAGGGTGTTGATAAGCTTGGCCATAAGAAAAAAACTGAAAACTGAAAACGACAAATACCCTACCTGAAGTCAGGATTCCACCAAATCGAATTGGCGAAAAAGGACAGAGAAAAAACGGCTTTCTCTTTAAATAATTGCAAATATGAGCTCTGCCGATTCTCCTTTGGCCTGAAAAACGCTCCAACCATTTCAGAGAGCCATAGACGATGTATTAAGGGAGCAAATGGGAAAAACTTTTTACTTCTACGTTGACGACGTAATAATTTTCTCCGAAAATTAAGAGGATCATGTCAAGCACATTGGTCTTAAAGAGTCTTTACGAAGCTGGAATGAGAATATCCAAAGAAAAGTCCAAGTTTTTTAAAAGCACCGTGGAATATTTGAGTTTTGTAACTAGAGGCGGTGTTAAAACATCTCCCGAAAAAGTACAGGCAATTTCAAACTTTAAGCTACCTTCAACCTTTTATGATCTTGCGTCGTTCCTAGGGCTATCCAGATATTATCAGTGTTTTATATCTGGATGTAGAATCACGCCGCAATAGCAAACCGTTAACCGAAATCTTGAAAGGAGACAACGGTGAGTTAAGCGCTAATCAGTCGAGAAAGGTCAAAATTGACTTAAAAGCTAAACAGCTGCAAACTTTCGATAGACGAAAAAACATTCTCATGTCTGAGGATGTGATGTTAAGATACCCGGATTTCAAAAGGAGCTTTGATTTAACAACTGACGCTTTAAAACAAGGCCTTGGCGCCATTCTTTCGCAAGAAGTTCGCCCGATAACAATGATTTCAATAACATTGCGGGATTAAGAGACAGATTTCGCTACAAATAAGCGAGAACTGTTGGCAATAGTTTGGGCACTCAAAAATCTCTGGAATTACTTGTACGGAGTAAGAGACCTATTTACCGACCATCAGCCTTTGTCCTTTGCGGTATCTGATCGCAATACAAACGTCAAAATTAGGCGATGGAAAGCGTTTATCGATGGACATAACGCCAAACTGACGTACAAACCTGACTAGGAAAACTACGTTCCAGATGCATTGTCACGGCAAAACGTGAATTCCTTGGACTCGAGTCTCAGCGTTTCCATAGCGAAGAGTCCTTAACCTACACTATTGAGACCACCGACAAACCTTAAAAACGTTCTTACTATTTCAGAACAAATCAAGACACATCATAGGAATCTCAAATCGTAGCACTCTTCTGCGAACATTGCAAGATGTTGTAAACGCAGGAGTTGTCAATGGAATTCATTGCGAATTACCAATCCTTGCCTTTATCCAACATAGCTTGATTGAACTTTTTCCGTCAATAACTATTCGATGCTCCAAGTATCTAGTGGCGGATATTACTGACAAAACTGACCAAAAAGAAATCGTATTACGCGAGCAAAAAAGATCACACCGGAAATAATGTGCGATTATTTTATTCCAAACATGACAAAACTTGCAGCAGAAGTTGTCGCAAATTGTAAAGCATGCTCGGGGGCCAAGTATAACCGACATCCAAAAAAACAGGGGTTGGACGAAACACCCATTCCCACCATTGTAGGAGAACGTTTACATGTCGATGTATTTTCCACAGATCAAAATACTTTCTCACATGTATCGATAAATTCTCTCAATTTGCAGTGACCCAGCCAATTTTCTCAAGAGCTATTGTTGATATCAAAATCCCACATTTGCAACTTGTAAACCTCTTTCCCAAATTTCATACCATTTACTGCGATAATGTAAGATCTTTAAATTCAGAAACGGTTGAGTCCGTTTTGTAAAACTTTAATATTCAAATTGCAAACGCACCTTTTTCCCAGTGTCTGGAACGGTCAAGTCCAACGGTTCCACAGCACCTTAGCTGAAATTGCGCGCTGTATCAAATTAGACAAACAAATAAGCGAAACCGTATATCTGATTCTTCTTTCCACAATAGAATTAATAGAATTATCCATTCGGTAACGAAAATGAAACCAAACGATATCATTCACTCAAACAATGTAGAAACAGAGCTAAAGATAACAGAAAGACTCCAAAAGACACAGTTAGAAAAAATGACACAGGAAAATTAATATAGAACCAGCAAAGAGTATGAAGTAGGAGATAAGAAATGGGTAAAACCATACAGGCGCTTGGGTAATAAGCTGACACCACTATGCGCTGAAGGTATAGTAGAAGCAGACCTTGGATCGACAGTTCTTTTTAAAGGGAGGGTGGTCCATAAGGACAACCTTAGAGAGTCAGCAACCGAAAATTAAAATTAGTTGTTCATTTCAGGATAGCATTAATATTAGTGACACTTCTAATGACCTTTTCGATCGCAACTGTTAAACTCACAAGCTACACACAGTCGGACTACATACTTGTAACTGACGGAGAAGTTACTATTTGGAACGAATACGGATACCTAGGACATACGACAAACGTGACATCACACGAGACTTTCGTGGACGAAACCAGACAGATGATAGACTTATTCAAACAGCAACATATAAAGGACGTACTGATCACGGACCTCGGACACATAGAGACGCTCATTAGAACGCTTAAAATAAACCATAGAATGACCTGTTAGGGATAGCCCTTAAGGTGATAGCAGGGACTCCTGACTTTAATGACTGGGAACAGATTAAGTTTAGATAAAATTAATTAATAAACTCCGAAAACGAACAAATCAAACTAAACTCCAAATTTCAATCACGACTCAACGAACTGACAAAATTACTTAATTCAATAAGTAAAACGGCCCAAACCGACATTGATTATTTATATAAAACTATTTTGGCTAAAAACAGAATGATCATATCAGACTGACAAAATTTAATTCTTGCTATAATCCTTTTGAAAGTAAACTTGATCAGTCCTGCAATGCTAAACAACATCGATGCTCAAGAAATGGAATTTAAGCAATTTACAATTATTAGCATATCAGACGTATTAGAAGTAGCTACTATTAAGGCTTTCCAAAGTAACGATATCTTGTATTTCTTAATTAAATACCCTATACCTTAGTTAGTATGTAAAAAGATCCACGTTTTTCCCGTACAACATTCTGGCAGAGTTTTGGACTTTGAAGACACCAACATTGTTGCAGACTGTGGTGAAGACATCTTTGAGGTTGGAGAATGCAAAGCGACGGTAGGCACTACATTTTGAAGAAACTAAATTTATCAAGCAGCATTCAACAACTAGTGGCTGGTACGCAGGCACAATGTACCGCTCGACCCGGACACCTGGAGGAAGTAATGGTGATAGGCGACGGTGACATTATTATCAATGACGCAACTGGAACTATAACAGGTTACGCAACTTCAGCGAGGCCTATGTCTGGAACAGATCTGGTGAACTTTGACGATAAAATCATCGTGAACAGAGCGCAGTACGTAAACAACTATGGCGTGCTTAGAGATAAACCAGCAGTTTCAGCAGTCACCCAAGTTAACGTCATCCAGCACAGAGAACATCTTAGTTTGCCATTCTTGCACGAGCTAAGCCTGACGAATCTCCAATATAACGGTCAGCTACAATCTGCATTGACTTACAGGCCCATATGGAGCTGTGGTTCTACCTTGGCTATCGTCTTTATTTGTTGGGGATTGGCGTTCAAGATTTATAACCGAGCTAAACTTCGAGAAAGGAACGGCTATCAAACACTAAGAGTTAATGCTAAGGAAGTAATACAAAGTAGTTGAATTGGGCCAACCGGATGCGTGTGCAACAAAGTTGCGCCACTCAACAGAAGTCGCTGATACAAATGTTAACTGATCCATCGCGATGGACCGCTGAGGAATGTCACGAAGCGCATGGACAGTATTCTGTCGGGAAGTTATGTTTAGGGAATTATGTTGAAGTAAGTTTTATAAGAAAAGATGAACGATCCACTCTGATCCCTAATAAATAATCTAAAAGTTATTGGAACACTAAATTTATTTATAATTTACATATATATTCAATGGATTAAAAAAAAAAACAAAGTAATTAATATTTTTGTGTATTTTCAAAGTTTAAAAAAATCGAAAATTTAAATACGATTGACAATAATTCTAAAGTAGCGGATTTAACCACTAATTTTATTAACAATGTCGAGGCATCGTCTCCCGACTTAAAGTTAATAACAGTCAGGCTCATAATAAATGTTATTGTTGTTTTGCTACTGGCAAACACCTTTACAAAACTATATAAGTTACATAATAGATGCATTAAGAAAAAATATATGAGCAAAGCTTATAATCTAGACAAAGTCTAAATAAAACAAGTAAGAAAGGCTACAGTCGAGCGAGCCGACTGTAAAAGACCCCGTACTCACAGAAGTGCGCATTTTCCATACGAAAAAGAAGAAAAAACGGAGTGATTCACATTTCGTATACATACATATTTATTTACAAATGTATGTAAATATATACACAATTAAATGCACAATTTCCTTACTTGACTTATTTAAAAAATAAACCGTGGTTTACAATTTGGAATAATTATTTTAAATTTAAATTGAAATAAAAAAAAAAAATAATCAAGATAATTCACTGACGGGCTTCGAACCCGCGACTTCACGCACACGAGTCAGAGCCCTAACAGTTGCACCACGCCCCTCTTTTAGAAGTGTTCGACTATCTGCATTTACATGTAATATTTTTTTGTTATATAACAAAAATTAATAAAATGTCCCTGACGGCGCTCGAACCCATAATCCCGGGTTAACATACAAGTGCGAAGAATAATATCTGTCATCTTTACTACTTAGACCACACTCCTCATTGAAGTTGATGTAAATAATTAACATTTAAAAAGTAAATAAATAAATTATGTCTCTGACTGGATTCGAACCCGCGATCCCGGGTTAACACACACGTACGAATAACGAAGCGCGCATCTCTACTACCTAGACCACGCTCTTTATTAGAGTTGCAATAGCTAAACGTAGAGTTAAATCCTTTATTACAAGCAATTGTAAACAAATAATTTGTTCATAAAGTTCAGCATTTTTGATTAATTTGTTTTATACGTTGTTGTTGTCCGATTTGGTGAGGATACTTTTAATAATTATACACACATCCTGTGTGAGTTTGGTTGCGATCGCGCAACTAACATTACATGTCTTCATAAAAAATTTTTATTTTTGAGCGATTTGTCCTATGGGAGCCATATGCTATAGTTGTCCGATCCGGACCAAACTTGGTGAGGATAGTTATAATGGTACCATACACATAATGTGTGAATTTGGTCTAGCTCTGGTCGGTTTCAAGTAATAGGGGCGTGGCAAAAATTTGAAATAAACTTAACCTGCCTGACATATAGACGGACTTTTATTTCAAATTTGGTGGCTCTAGCTTTTAGCCTCTGAGATCTGGTGTTCATACGGACGGACGGACAGACGAACATCACTATATAGACTCTGCTGTTGATGCTGATCAACAATATATATACTTTATGGGGTCGGATAAGCATCCTTTTGCCTGTTAGGCACATTTCGCTTCAGACAAACCTAATAGACCTCTATACTCTTTTTTAGAGTACGGGGTCTAAAAAAATGGCTATCAGTAATAGACTATCGTCATATTAATAAAAAGTTATTTATCAGAATTCCCACTTCCATGAATCTATGACATTCTTGATTTTGAGAAAAATTGTTTTCATGTCTAGACTTAATGTCTGGATTTCATCAAATATAGTTAAAAGAACACTCCGGAAATTTAACCTCGTTTCCAACGAGTAATGGCTTATACCGTTTTACACAATTACCTTACTGTTTAAAAATAGCGCCAAATTCTTTTCAAAGAATGATTTCAATAGCTTTTTCTGGACTAGACCCTTCACAAGAATTCCTGTACATAAATGACTTAATTGTCATCGGATGGTCCGAAAACCACATAATCAAAAACTTAAGAAATGTTTTTGACTTGTGCAGAAAACGCAACATCCAGTAAAATGATGTTTGTTTATGCACGGAGTGACATTCCTAGGTCATAAGTGTACTGATAATGGTATTCTATCCGATGACAAAAAGTATAATGGCATTGAAAAATATCCAGTCCCCACGGACCCTGATAGCGCTAGAAGATTTGTTGCATTTTGCAAATATTATAGACGTTTTATAAAAATATTGCCGATTATCACGTCACATAACACGACTATGCAAGAAAAATGTAGAGTTCAAATGGACACAAGAATGTCAAACATCACTTATTACCTAAAACAAGTAAGAAAGGCTACAGTCGAGCGAGCCGATTGTAAAAGACCCCGTACTCAGAGTAATGCGCATTTTTTTCATACAACAAAGAGAAAGAAGAAGATCTTGATTGACTCCTATTTTACATGCCTTGTTTTAAAAATATGTATTGCGTAAAAAGAAATCTCGTATTATAATTTAAAATTAATATGTTAATAATTCAATTTAAAAAAAAAAGGTAGCAATACTCTTAGCATTTTATACCTGATTATATGAATTTATTAATAAATCGGTATTGGGGCATTTCAATGGATAGCATTTGCAATAAAACACGTTAAATCAAAAACATCAGTTTGTAACAGGGATGTATATCGCTAAGAAAATACCGACAGCGATGTTAATTAAAATATCTCATTAAATTACATATCGCGTTGGATATATCGCTATGGATACCGTCATAATGACCAAATATCCCATTTAATATTGAATTTTAAAATCACATCGCATTTATAATTACATATCGTATTGAATATCGATATATGATATACCGCATCGTATGCATCCATATGCATGTATACATATATACATACATACAGTATGTACGTACATATACCACTGGTCGGCACGGCCAGCGTCCGCGGGCAGCGCTATCTCGCTGTCTCGCTATAGCTTGATGATAGTTTGATATAATTTGTTTCCAAACGAATTTCGAATAACAATCTTGTACGATAAGAACATATGCCTTAAAAGTGTCATTCAAGTTTGAAAACTTTTTGTTTCTTTTGAGAAAAGGGGACGTGGCAGCCAAAAAATTTTAATGACATAGCATTTGCGCTGTCTCTGGGGACCTGACTACCAAAATTGGTACTCCTAAGTGTCAAAGTTACTCAGCTATTCGCAAAATCATCGATTTTTTTCGAGGTGTTTCTAGTTCTTTGCTCGTTGTGGGCGAATGGGGCGTGGCATTGAAAAACAAGAAAGAAAAGTATAGTCGAGCACGACCGACCGTAGAATACTCTCTGCATTTTATTCTCGATTATTTTAATAAAATCGGTAGCCGCGTATATCAGTTGATAGTACTTGCAATAAAACACGTTGAAACAAAAACATCTGTTTGTATGTATGGACATACATATACATTTGACATGATATGCATGCACGCACATACATATGTATGTGTGAATATGTAATACATATACAAATGGTCGGCAAGGCCAGCATTCACGAGCAGCGCTGCCGCTACACAAGCAGCGAAAACGTTCGCTCACATGTTTGAATGATTCTATCACGCTTGCACACATGCGTTGACATTGCGTTCAATTATAAACATTTTTACGCGTCTAGCTCTTTTGTTTATTGTCCGATTTATATGCAACTGTCAGGATAGTTTGATGTATTTTGTCTTTAAACGAATTTGAAATTACAATACTGTACGATAAGAACATATGCCTTAAAAAAGTTTGAAAATTATTTTATTTCTTGTGTTTTAATGACAATGTATTTATGCCGTCTCTAGGAACCTGCATAACAAAATTGGTATTCCCAAGCGGCATAGTTACTGAGATATTCACCTAAAACATCAATTTTTTCTGAGGTTTGTCTAGTTTTTTGCTCATTGTCGGCGAATTGGGCGTGGCATCGAAAAAAAAAATTCTTGTATTGACTGACTTAACATCGAGTCGATAGTGACCAAATTCGAACTTGTAGCTCTTACCATCTCCGAAATCTGTTTGTTCATACGGACATCGGTATATCGACTCGGCTTGTGATGCTGATCAAGAATATATATTCTTTTTAGGGTCTGCCACGCCTCCTTTTGCCTGTTACATACTTTTCACAAACCCAATATACCCTCTCTTGCAGAAGGAATAAAAAGTTATAGCAAGAATTGATGTTAGCGATCTTGACTTAGGTCAGTTCTTCCAAAGGCTTAAAAGCAAGCCGGTATACTTAGGATCAGCCAACTCAAATTGGCATCGAGTGAAAAGACCTTTGAAAAAATTGTAATACAGTTTTTAAAAAAAATAAGCAATGAAATATTAAAATTATAGCGCTACTCCACCGGTGACCATTATCGAGAAAGATAAAAATAATGAAGCAATAATGTCTACATATCATGATGATCCTATACAAGGTGATCATACTGGCATGTCAAGAACGTTGGCCAAAAAAAAAAGATACTACTATTGGAAAAACATGACTCGTCATGTCAAAGAGTACGTCATAGATGTCCAAAATGCTAGAAGTCGAAAACGACAAAGCATACCAAGATACCATTAATAATTACAGAAACCCCAATATACGCTTTTGACAAAATGATAGACACAATTGGTCCATTACCGCGCACAGAAAATGGCAATGAATACATAGTCAAGATGTAATATAACGTCTACTGCACACCACCACCAGACCTTAGAGACAAAAGAACGAAGTCATAGAATATTAAATGAATACGTTGGTTCATACATATCAGCGGACAAAACCAATTGGGACGTTTGGATACAATATTTCACATATTGTTTTAACACAACACCCTCGCCCATGAATATTGTCAATTTGAACTAATCTTTGGCAGATTACCAAGACGGTTCATAGATTTTAATAAAATATCTAGAATAGACCTTTTATAAAACATAGATGATTACGCTGATTACGAAATTAAGTTTCGATTAGAACAAGCGTATAAAGGAGCTAAAATAATAGAAAAATATAAAGCTCAGAACAAAAAATATTATGATAAGCCAATGATTAATTTTAAATTAAATGTAGGAGATAAATTTCTAGTTAATAAACGAAACGTGTCACAAGTTAGATCCAGTTTATTTAGGACCATATACTGTAGTAAAAATAGAAGATAAAGAAAATATAATAATTAAAGATAAGAATAAAGATCAAAAAGTTTAGAAGGATAGGTTAACAGAATTTCATACTTGAAGGAATACATGGAATACTTCTGATAAATGAAAAAAAATTATATACAAAAAAAATAAATATATTATAAAAACAAGTAAATTTAGTTTTCCAAATATATTTTAACAATACAACATAAAGAGATTCAAAATTAAAAACAACATAACATATAAAAAAAATAACACAAAAAATTATTTTAAATTACTTTATATTAATAAACCGTTATTTCTTTAAAAAGGGAGGTGTAGTAGGTAGTAGGTAGTAGTAGTAGTAGGTAGTAGTAGTAGCCTAGTGCCAATGAACATTTCAATGTACATGCCTTCTGCAAGCATACGTACATATATAATAATACTACCGCTCTACCGCTGTCTTTAGCGATAGAACTCTTTATATATATTATGTATATTGGCTAAGAGACTTTAATATAAAATATATGGATCCATTAAGAATCCGACCAACAAGACGACACAATGCATCGGGCAAACAAAAGTTACGAACACTAATTGACTATAGAAAACAAAACGAAGTAACTATTAATGACAGATACCCAATACCAAACATAGACGAAGTTCTAGGCAAGCTGGGTAGATGTTACTATTTTACCATAATCGACCTTGCGAAAGGGTTTCATCTTCTAGAAATGCATCCAGATGCAATACATAAAACTGCTTTTTCTACCAAAACTGGTCATTTGGTCTAAAAAATGATACTGCAACTTTCAACATTGTGTTGCGACCATTACTAAACAAGCATTGTTTGGTGTATCTGGACGATATTATCGTATATTCCATATCCCTAGAAGAAGCTAGTCTTAAACTACAACCTAATAAATGCTAGTTTCTAACCCAAGAAACTACATTGAAAAACTAAAACAACTCATTTCCAACGATCCCATTTTAAAAATACCAAGTTTTATATATAAATTTGTACTAACTACAGAAGTAAGTAACGTAGCTCTTGGAACGGTACTCTCTCAAAACGGACACCCACTTAGTTACATTAGCAGAACATTAAATTATCACGAAACCAATTACAGTGCCATAGAAAAAGAACTCTTAGTCATAGTATGGGCATCAAAAACTTTCCGATTGTACAAAATGAATAAAGCAAATTCGAAATTAACTCGATAGAGAGTCAAATTATCAGAATATGACTTTGACATTGAACACATAAAAGGAAAGGAAAATCACATAGCTGCAGCTTTATCACAAATACTATAAAAATAAAACAAGTCTATTTTGGTGAAGAGACACAGCTTAGTTCTGATGAAGACAATAGTAACTTAATATTGTTACCGAACCAATAAACACATTACCAATTTTCGGCCGATTTGTCCTATATGAGCTATAGTATAAAGTTGTCCGGGCCAAACTTCGTGAGGATAGTTATAATTGCTCCATCCACATAATGTGTGAATTTGGTCCCGACAGCTCCAGTCGTTTTCAAGTTATGATAATGTGAAAATATATTTACACAATTTGCGGGAGCGGTAGGGGGCGTGTAAAAAATTTTAAATAAACTTGATCTGCCTGACATATAGACAGACTTTCACCCCAAATTTGGTAGCTCTACCTCTTGTAGTTTAGAAAATCCAGGTGTTCATACAGACGGACGGACAGACAGACAGATGACCAGGCGGAAATCGCTATATCGACTCGGCTGTTGATGCTGATCAAGAATATATATTCTTTGTGGAGTCGGCCACGTCTCCTTCTGCCTGTTACGCACATTTGGCTTGTGACAAACTTAATAGACCCCTCTACTCTTTTTTTAGAGTACTAGGTCTAATAACCAGTAACCGACAAGAATACGAAGTCGATACAAGATATCGAAAAGGCTCATTACAAAAAGGAAAATTAAAAAATTCATTTAAAGCTAATCAAAATGTCACACAAACAGATCCTAAGCATTAGCAAATTACTAACAAAAATAGAACCACACACTATTATAAAACACAATTTAAAAAACGCAAGAAAACTAACCAAATTCAAACTCCACAGGTTCCTACTTCATAATCATATTGTCGATCAAATTCTATACCACATGTCATGCTCAACAAATCCAAATAAATAACTTGGATACGGATCACGTATATTTTTTGTTCTCAGATAAATCATTAGAATTACCAATTAGATTTGAACACCACTCTTGGCAAACTAACGTAACTGAAATAATAATAACTAACGATTATTTTTGTAGAAATATTCCTAACTTTCAAATATCATCAAAAATTAATTATTTATACACTAAACAATAATAAGAATTAAATGGTCTAATTTTTCATCATGAGAATCGAATTAAACGCGAACGGTTCAACATTGTAAGCTCATTATACAGATTACTTTTTGGCACACTTGACGGCAATGACATAGTAGAATTGGAAAAAAATATTGAAAACTTATCTTTAAATATTGTCCACAATAAAGACATAAATGACATAACAAACGTAATTCATATCGAAATGCAAAAATTTAAGGATCATCAAAACAATGAACACTCTAAAATACATTAACATATCAATAATCACAATTTATAGAATATGTAGAAGATATTGAAATGGACATGCAGTTGTCAAGATTAGGACTTTTCAATCCAAAATTACTTACCTATGACAGACTTGACAGTGTTAACAGCCGAAAAATTCTTTTAATTAAAACTTCCACTTTGATTAATTACCAAGATAATATCATACTAATTGTATCCCACATCCCAATCGACTTTTAATCTACTAATACCATTAATATTATTCCATCAACTCGATAACACTAGTACCTCTCATTTTGAAAAAGACAATAAAATATTTAAAAGAGAAAATGAACCAATAATCGATGAATGTCTTACAAATATTGTACAGCACACAAAACCAATAAGTAATTTTGAACGCATAAAGGCAAAAGAAATTATCAAATATATTGAGCATAATACTTTGTAACTTAGAACATATCCAATACAACTATAAAAAAAGTGTCCGAAAAGTAATGTTGATCTTAATATTCAGGGTAAAAAATTATCAATGACAATCAATGTAAACTACAAAATAATGACATAATTTTAAGCGATAATTACTTACAACCAGAAGTTGACCTTACGCCTTACGCCAATAGAAATAATCAAAGTGAAACCTATTAAACATGACGATATTATAAAACTAGTATCCCAGAATAATATCTTTACATATAAGTACAATTATAATAACTATTATCATTATATTCATAATAGTATTCTTATATTTAAAATATGTATCTTGTAGTCCCATAATATTAATCCATAAAAAATTTAAAAAACAAATTCAGAAAACCAACAACGAAACACCGCAATCAGTTAAACCAAAGGAACAACAATAAGAAGAAACAATTATCGAGATGATACAATCAAAATTACCAAAACATTATCCTTCAGCTTTGCCATGACTCACAGGCTCGCCCCTTAAGTAGAGTCTAAACGCCGAATTCCACATTAAAAGCTATTCCCACAATTATAAACATTCCCAAGCTGTACTTTTAAACAAATTCGGTAATCGTAAACAAAGAGCAGCTTAGCCGGCGCATTCAGAAAATGCGCTCATTTATGACTATTTCAATGAGAAAGAGGACTCATATAATACACTGATATAAAATGCTGGGTGGGTAGGGTATATATTTAAACAACCATGATACCAACTGTTGTATTAAAAAAGAAATCTTTTAAATCTTCTGTAGACTATAGGAAATACAAATATATCTTAATTTAAATTTAATATAAAGCTATTTACTTACGTCAGCATATTTGGCACAGTCTGCCGATCCAAATTTTGCACATTGTCTTGACAGCTTGACATACCCCAGGAATATACAGGTTGTTGTTTCCCAGTACGATCGAAAATGTCGATTAAGTTGTAAAGATCTGAAGTCGATTCTGAAAATATTGGGCGACTAGGGGCGCGCAGTAAGCGGAGTTGTTCATAGCCTTTAATAGCTGAAGAGCTATGTGTGGGCGGCAAACAAGAGTGACGTAGAAATTTTTCTACTTGTATAGGTGGCAGCTTAATCAGGTTAGACAAGCTAGGTATTGGACTCAAGGGAAATTGTTGAAAGTCGCTTACGTATGTAGCAGCAGTAGCAGCCGCCGTTCTGCCAGTTACCGATTCACAGCTACTAATGCCTGATGTGTTAGAGTCTGTGCAAGAATTGTAACGTACGCGATGTTGATAATGCATTGGGTAGAATATAACGCTTGAAGTACTGCCTCCACCGTTCAGAAGGCTACAGGCATCCATTGTTTTAGACTCAGATACTGATCGCTGATGATTGTATTGGCGAATATTGTTTCCTTCCGGAATCGTTTTTGACTTGACTGTGACGTCGTCGTTCATTTGCGACCAATCATTAGGCAACTGCAAACATTTGATATTTAAGTATTAAATATAGAAAAAATTTGCAAGTAGTACCCACTGGTTCAATTGTCGTCTGGACGCTGACTGTCGGTGGTGTTGTGTTTACACTCTGTAATTGTTGATGTATGGAGCTGCTTCCAAGCAGTAAGTTCCAGTAGCTATCAGCATTATACAAACTGTCCAATTGATTTTCGGTGACTGTATATTTGTAAAGCGATATATCCTCAAAATTATGTCGCATCGGCGTATATTTAGTTGATATCCTAGATAATTGGATATCTTGATGTATAGGCCACATTGTGTTTCGATCGTGCCGTACGCTGAGCCAATCTATCATTACAAAATTTTTTAGAACTTTATCCATTAAAAATTAAACATATAAGTAGGGTATCAATTTAGTCACCAAACCAAAAATTCAAGTCATAACGTTTTGCCAGTAAATTTTGTAAAAAAGCGTAAATTTTAAAAATTCGATACCGAACATTATTTTTGCGTTCTGTTGACACTTAAAAAAATTTGCACATTAATCCCATGAGCCCACCAACTAAGGCGTAAAAAAATGAGCCAACCAGGTTCTTGGAGCCACACGAGCCTAATTGTACAGTTGATGGTATCAAAGCCAGTAAAGCAATAGAGAGATAAAGGAAAGGAGGCAAAAATAAGTATTGCCGAGTTGCAACACTTAATGTGCGCATTAGGTTGAACTCACTAAGATGGCCGTCTATAATGGGAGCTCTATAACAGCTGCGCGTCTTAGAATATTTTTTGAACATATTTTCGCAAATACTTCCAGGACAGTTACTTTGAACTACGTGTGACCACTGAGTGTGGTTAGCTCAGGGCTCCGTATTAACGCCGACTCTAAAGAACGTGATGCACGATGCGATACTCCGATAGGAAACGCCACACCGCATACATGTCCTCGGCTGGGTGCGTCGATACTACAAGAGATAGAGCAACCAAATTAAGAACAAAAGTCCGTCTATGGTGTACGCAGATCAAGTCACTTAAAAGTTTATGCCACTCACCTTGCCGCCCCCGCAAATTAAAAAAGACTATGGTCACCTCGGAAAAAATCGATGTTTTTGGCAAATATTTCAGAAACTACGTCACTTAGAAATACCAAATTTGGTACGAATCACTAAAAATTTTGGCCTGCCACGCCCCGTTTTCTCAAAGGAAGTAAAAAATGTTCTAATTTGAATGCCATTTTAAGGCATATGTTCCTATCGTACAGTATTGCAATTTGAGATTCGTTTAAAGACAAAATATATCAAACTATCCTGACAGTTCCATATAAATCGGACATTAAACAAAAGAGCTAGACGCGTAAAAATGTTTATAATTGAACGCAATGTCAACGCAAGTGTGCAAGCGTAATAGAAACATTCAAACACGTGAGCGAACGTTTTCGCTGCTTGTGTAGCGGCAGCGCTGCTCGCGAATGCTGGCCGTGCCGACCATTTGTATATGTATTACATATTCACACATACATATGTATGTGCGTGCATGCATATCATGTTTAATGTATATGTATGTGCATACATACAAACAGATGTACATATTTGCTTCAATGTGTTTTACTGTAAGTACTATCAATTGATATACTCCGATTTTATTAAAATATTAGGAAATGTATTGCAGAGAGTATTATACGGTCGGGCGTGCACGACTGTACTTTTCTTTTTTGTTTTATATTATAAAGGGTATAAACTGTATCATCATACACAATTACAGTTTTGTGTTTTATAAATTTTAAATTTGTATACCGGTTACACGTAGAGTAAAAGGGTATATTGTAATCTTTGGAATGTATGTATGTAACAGGAAAAGGAGGCATGGCAGACCCCATAAAGTATATAATGTATATAGTATATATATATATATATCGATATAGCCATGTCCTGTTTGAAGAAAAGGATCTCAGAGACTATAAGAAAGGCCCGAGGGGTCGCAAATGAAAGATAAAATGCCCAACTTTAGGGCGTTCTATGTTCATACAAAGGTAAAAATAGCATTGTTTTAGTATAGAAAACTTTTTTGTTGGCAATGCTATCTAAACCAAATTTACACAGAAAGTACTCGTCTAGGGAGTACATATACTGACCAAATCGAACAACTACATCGTATAGCTCCCATAGGGACGATTGGTCAAAAATGCGCTCCAAATATGATTTTATATGAATAACTTTTTCTTTGACAAAGCAATCTTAGTGAAACTCACACAGATTATATTTGTCAATAATAAAAACATACTGACCAAGTTTCATCCAAATCGGACAACTATATCGTATAGCTTCCATAGGGAAAATGAAAAAAAATATATGAATTTATATGAAAAACTTTTGCGTTGGCCAAGCAATCTTAGTGAAACTCACACATAATATAAACATACTATCCAAGTTTCATCCAAATCTGGGAACTATATCGTATAGCTCCCATATGGACGATCGGTCAAAAAAACGCTGTAAATCTGAATTTGTATGAAAATTTTCTGTGTTAGCCATCTTAATTAAACTTACTAGGGTCGATTGCCTAAACGATTGTAATATTATTATTATCTCATTGTTAATAATATAATAAAACTGTGTAATGGGTATCCTAAAGTCGCGAGGCGACCATAGCATTTTTTCTTGTTTTTGTTTTGTTTCTGCTTCTGAATTTATATGTAATATATACAGAGGTGGTCAAAAGTATTTACACAAGGAAAAATTGTGTGCATGCTGTGCTTAATAACCTTTTTATTGTTATAGTTGTTTGTAAGCTTTTAAGAAAAGCTTTATTGTCACAAAGCTCTATCTGTGTAGAAGCGATCGAAAGAAGAAACTGCCAAAATAACGGAACATGCGAATTAATAGAAGCATATGAAAAGATGCTTATCAGTTGTGAAAAGTATTTACACACATTTTTATTGTGTCAAAAGTATTTACAAAATGCAAATGTGCATTTAATTTGGATGAACGTCGAACAAGTGCGGTCATAGATTTGAAACGCGGTGTCAACAAATTAGTTTTATTATTTAAATTGAGAACCTATAAGTAAAATGGTAAAAACAAAAGAATTACCTATTGAAATTAGATCCGGGAAAGTAACCAAAGTATGACTTACACCCCCAAAACATTACCGTTCCGCCTCCAAATCTTGTCAGAGGCTGCACCGGATTTCGTTAAGTGCATGAATCGCTTACTAAATGATCCATAGAATTGAAAAGCTCCTCATATCTTTTGAATATACTCCAGTGCAAAAATAAGGCGTTTAGCTTGATTTGTTTCGGAAATATCAATTATTTTCCGCACCACATAGGTTTTTATGTCAATACTCTTTAACCTACGATGAATTGTAGCATCACTTACTTGTTTACCTACTAACTGTTTTGACAGACACCTTAACTGTACTTACTTCTGGGTTCTCTACGAATGTGCTTATTAATCTTCTACCTTTTTTTTTCGTCCACTTCGTCTCAAATTTTTTAAATTTCCATATGTATTCATTTCGAAGTTCATCCAAACTACATGCATTTGCATTGTGTTAATACTTTTGACACAATAATTAAGTGTGTAAATACTTTTGACAACTGATAAGCACCTTTTTATTTGCTTCTATTAATTCGCATGTTGTGTTATTTTGGCAGTTTCTTCTTTCGATCGCTTCTACACAGATAGAGCTTTGTGACAATAAAGCTTTTCTTAAAAGCTTACAAACAACTACAACAATAACAAGAAAGAGTGCTATAGTCGCCTCGCGACTTTAGGATACCCGTTACTCAGTTTAATTATATTATTAACAATGGGAAATGATAATAATAATAGTACAATCGTTTAGGCAATCGACCCTATTGATTTTAATTCAGATGGCTTGGGAAATACAGAAAATTTTCATACAAATTCATATTTACAGCGTATTTTTGACCGATCGTCCCTATGGGAGCTATACGATATAGTTGTCCGATTTGAATGAAACTTGGTCAGCATGTTTATATTATTGACAGATATATTCTGTGTAAGTTTCACTTCGATTGATTGGCCAACGCAAAAGTTATTCATATAAATTCATATTTGGAGCGTGTTTTTGACCAAATGTCCCTATGGGAGCTATATGATATAGTTGTCCGATTTGGATCAAACTTGGTCAGTATATGTACTCCCTAGACTTGTACTTTCTGTGTCAATTTGGTTTAGATAGCATTGCTAACAAAAAAGTTTTCTATACTAAAACATGCTATTTTTACCTGTTTTTACCTTTGTATGCACATAGAACGCCCTAAAGTTGGCGTGTCAAAAAACAAAAACAAACTTGTACTGCTTGGGCATTTTATCTTTCGTTTGCGAACACTCGGGCCTTTCTAGCTTTTATAGTCTCTGAGATCCTTTTGTTCACACAGACGGACGGACGGACAGACGGACGGACGGACAGACGGACGGACGGACAGACAGACGGACGGACGGACGGACAGACGGACAGACGGAGATGGCTATATCGACTCGGCTAGTCATGCTGATCAAGAATATATATACTTTATGGGGTCTGCCATGTCTCCTTCTCCCTGTTACATACATTCCAACGAATACAATATACCCTTTTACTCTACGAGTAACGGGTATAAAAAGGTTATTAAGCAAAGCATGCACACAATTTTTCGTTGTGTAAATACTTTTGACGACCTCTGTATGTACATATGTATTTTGATACGATACTTATTTTCTCCTTTCTCAAATTAATAACTTCATATGTACTATGTAATAGGGCATTTCCAGTATGGGAGCGTTAGCGTTAGTGTGAGGAAATTAGGAAACATTCCATACAAAATCATAGGCAGCTTTGAGTAGGGAAATTTCAGCGTTAGAAACAAACGCGGGGACTACCAACATGTTTTTTGTTAGTATATACTCGTAAATTCTAAAACGTCGAGTAAATTCACAAAATGCATCGAAATTTTTATAAACAACGAAAAGCTGATTGTTAATCGAAATAAGGTCAAAATGAGTTTGAAGGAATGTATGCAGGAGGAATGTAATTATCTGTTCTAAAAAGTGTTTGTTGAATCATAAGCAAAGGTTAATATTAGAAGATATCATTATGAATTGTTAGTATAAGTAATTAGATGGAACTATTGAACTGTCTAGAAGTGTAAGCGAATCTCTTATATTTAAGCTAGCGAGTAAGTTCTGGTTTTCGGCAATGCAGTTGTCGCGAGCAGCAGCCAGTTCGTTGTTTGATATCGCTGTAACCACACGCACGCTGCCAAGCCTTTCCGCAATTGCTAAGTCCCAAATAAATTGTTAATTTAATGAAATTGCAATTTGTTTTCATTTGTTTGTTTCGCTTTTTTAATGGCGCCTGAGCAGGGACTTTCAATCGTTCGTTAGTCTATTAGACATTATCAAGACTTTGGTTTGCTGTGCGTGTCAGTTTTCGCGTATATTTGTTATTGGATCGTCCCTGAAGCTGTTGGTCGTAGTGGAAGTTTGGATTTGAACCGCCTGGAGTTGAAGACACTTGAGTCCCCACCCATAGTCATTTTTGATTATACCCAGAATTGAGCCCATGAGCGACTCTTCTGATGATCAGGTAACAGTACCTAAACGAGTAAGTGCATAGGAGAATAAAGAAAGTGCAAGCGTAGAAGCGGCACATAATACATATGAATGTACATATATAAGTACTGCTCCATTTGTTGCACATTAAAGACATTGCGTTTCGGCACTGATATATATGTGGTTTATTGAAAAGCAGTTTAAAGCAAAACGTACTAGAGCATTTAATAAATATACACAAATAAAATAAAACAAAAGGAAAAATAAATCATTTATTTAAATTGTGCATATATTATGCATATGTTCGGTAGTGGGTTTTGTACGAACAGCAACGGTAGATCACAAAAAGCAATGCGCAGTAATGTGGTGTGAGCGAAACACTCATGTTTTACAGTTATGATTTCGAGTGTCTTCAACTTTTATGCATGAGCAGGGCATTGAGCACTGATCGCTGGTTTGTTTTTTTAGACCCCGTACTCTAAAAAAGAGTAGAGGGGTCTATTAAGTTTGTCAGAAGCGAAATGTGCGTAACAGGCAGAAGGAGGCTTTTCCGACCCCATAAAGTATATATATTCTTGATCAGCATCAACAGCCGAGACGATATAGCGATGTCCGTCTGTCCGTCTGTCCGTCTGTCTGTCTGTCCGTCTGTCCGTCCGTCTGTATGATCACCTAGATCTTTTAAACTACAAGAGCTAGAGCCACCAAATTTGGAATGAAAGTCCGTCTGCTTCGCGAGCAGATCAAGTTTATTTCAAATCTTTGCCACGCCCCTTACCGCCCCCGCAAATTGTAAAAAACTATTTTCACATCACCATAACTTGAAAACGACTAGAGCTAGGGAGACCAAATTCACACATTATGTGTATGTTACCAATCTAACTATCCTCACTAAATTTGGTTCGGATCGGACAACTATAGCCTATAGCTCCCATAGGACAAATCGGTCGAAAATGGGTGATTTGTATGGAGACATGAAGTTTTAGTTAAGCGATTGCAACCAAACTAACACATTATGCGTATGGTACCATTATAACTATCCTCACCAAGTTTGGTCCGGATCGGACAACTATAGCCTATAGCTCCCATAGGACAAATCGGTCGAAAATGGGTGATTTGTATGGAGACATGAAGTTTTAGTTGAGCGATTGCAACCAAACTAACACATTATGTGTATGGTACCATTAAAACTATCCTCACCAAGTTTGGTCCGGATCGGACAACTATAGCCTATAGCTCCCATTGGACAAATCGTTCGAAAATTACTTATTTGTATGATAAAACGCGTGGGGGAAAGGGGGAAAGTACACAAGGCAAAGCTCCTGATTGCGTCCAACTTGGTGGGCGCCAGTGTGATCCTTGTCCCTGCTCTCTTCAAGTCGACTCACTACCTCCACGTGGTTTCTCCTGGATTGTAACTTAGCACCCGCTGAGTTATAAACCAAAGTGTGCGGCGGGATCCTAATCCTTAAATTAGGTTGTGGCGTAGGACTTGATATCCACCCATGGAAAAAAGCAACTTCAGTGAAGGATGTAAGAGGAGCCTCGGATAGATACCCGAATAACGTTGACGACCACGGCAAATACAATAAGGACAATGATTTGAGAGTATGCACTTGGAATGTACGGACACTGTACAGACCCGGTGCCACCCAACAACTGGTGGATACTCTCAGGAACTTGAAGGCTGACATTACAGCTATTCAGGAAATGCGATGGAAAGGAAAGGGATGCAGGAAGAACAAGGATTGTGACATTTACTACAGCTGTCATACAGATAGGCATGAGTTTGGTTGTGGATTCGTCGTAGGAGTCAGGTTACGGCACCGAGTCTCACAGTTTACACCTGTGAACGAGAGACTTGCGACGATCCGAGTAGCTGCCAAATTCTTCAACATCAGCCTTATCTGTGCGCACGCCCCGACGGAGGAGAAGGACGACGCTACCAAGGATGCTTTCTATACAGAGCTCGACCGAGCGTATAGCCGCTGCCCGTCACATGACGTTAAGATCCTCCTTGGAGATTTTAATGCCAAAATCGGGCGTGAGGGCATCTTTGGAGCAACCGTCGGACAGCATAGCTTACATGAGTCTACCTCGGAAAACGGGCTTAGACTTATAGGCTTTGCTGCTGCGCACAATATGATAGTTAGTAGTTCAAGATTCCGTCATCTCGACATCCACAAAGCAACCTGGCTGTCACCTGATCGTCTGACTTGCAACCAGATTGATCATGTTGTGATCGATGCAAGGCATGCGTCTAGCATCCTTGATGTGAGATCGTGTCGGGGTCCTAACATCGACTCCGACCACTACCTCGTCGCAGCCAAGGTTCGCGCACGACTGGGTGTCGCGAAAATCTCACGTCAAGGTTTGCAAAGAAAGCTTGACATCGGAAAGCTGCAATCACAACAGCACAGGGATGCCTTCTCCACTCGACTCTCAGGCCGCCTCGGCCAGCTCTCTCCAACTCCTATAAATAGTTCAGATATGTGGACGTGCATATCTACTGCCATCAACACTTCTGCTGTGGAAACCCTTGGATTCCAACGTCCTCCAAAACGGAATCCATGGTATGACCAGGAGTGTCGGGAAGCGACTGCTGCAAAAGACGCCGCATACAGACGAACGCTGCAAGCAGGAGCCACACGAGCAGTGGTAGATATTTATAGGATGCGGAGACGAGAAGAGAAGCGCCTTTTCAGGAAGAAGAAACAGGAGATGGAAAGGCTTGAGTGTGAGAAGTTGGAGAACAGCAGGAGCAGGAATGATGCCCGTGATTTCTACCGGAGAGTCAAACGCATGACTCAAGGGTATAAGTCTGGATCTCTTGCCTGCAGGAATGATGATGGAAATCTTGTCACAGATGCAGGGATCGTACTGAGGTTATGGAGGGATCACTTTGAAGGTCTTTTGGCTGGAGACAACCAGGAGTCCGACGAAGAAGATCCACTAACCCCAATCAGAGATGATGGTGTTGAAGTTTCCATCCCTAGCTATACGGAAG
The DNA here is from genome assembly GCA_018903735.1 of Drosophila cardini. Classification (NCBI taxonomy): domain Eukaryota; kingdom Metazoa; phylum Arthropoda; class Insecta; order Diptera; family Drosophilidae; genus Drosophila; species Drosophila cardini. The sequence continues at coordinate 190,060 of JAEIGM010000043.1, forward strand.
TCGAAGTCGCCATTAAGCGCCTTAAAAACAATAAAGCCGCGGGAGCGGACGGTCTCCCGGCTGAGTTGTTTAAGACTGGAGGCGATGAGTTGGTAGGGTGCATGCACCAGCTCATTTGCAACGTATGGCTAGCGGAAAGCATGCCCAATGATTGGAACCTCAGTATGATCTGCCCCATTCTGAAGAAGGGTGATGCGACACAACGCACCAACTATCGTGGCATCAGCCTTCTTCCCGTCGCATACAAGGTTCTCACGAGCGTAATGTGTGAGAGACTTAAGCCGTATGCTGAAGCATTGATCGGACCATATCAATGCGGCTTTCGTCCTGGTCGGTCCACAGTTGACCAGATCTTCACACTGCGCCAAATCCTGGAAAAAGCGTACGAGAACCAAATCGACACCTACCATCTGTTTGTCGATTTCAAAGCTGCTTTTGATAGCCCGCGGCGAGGGCGCCTGTTCGCCACCATGTCTGAGCTTGGTATTCCTGCAAAGCTAGTACGGCTTTGTAGTATGACATTGAGCAACACCACCAGCTCTGTCAAGGTAGGAAATGACCATTCCGAAACCTTTAATACCAAGCGGGGTCTCAGACAAGGCGACTCGCTGTCTTGTGTGCTCTTCAATCTGCTGATGGAGAGTATCATAAGAAAGGCTGAAGTACATCGGATGGGCACAATTCTGGGAAACAAATGTGTCCAGCTCCTTGGCTACGCTGATGATATTGATATCATTGGTCGAACCAAGCGTGATGTTACTGCGGCTTTTGGAGCTATTGAAAGAGAATCAGCTAGAGTTGGACTTGCAGTGAATATGGGCAAAACAAAGTTTATGGTGTGCAGTAATAGAGAGTCGCGGCGTCTTGACTCACATCTTACTGCTGGAGACTATGACTTTGAGTCCGTCAAGGACTTTGTCTACCTAGGAACTGCAGTGACCAGCAAAAACGATGTCAGCCTGGAGATCAAGCGGAGGATCACACTTGCTAACAGGAGTTACTTTGGGCTCAGTAGGCAAATGAACAACAGAGCTCTCTCTCGAAAGACGAAGATCACACTATACAAGACACTCATCATTCCAGTGCTTCTTTATGGTGCGGAAGCCTGGACAGTGACGCAGTCGGATGCAGCTGCTCTTGGTGTCTTCGAGAGAAAGATCCTACGCAAGATCTTCGGACCTGTTTGCGTTGGCGGAACGTACCGTATTAGATGGAACGACGAGCTGTATGAGCTATACGGGGCTGTGGACATAGCTAAGCGAGTTAACATTCAGCGTCTTCGCTGGCTTGGTCACATTGCCCGTATGGAGGATACAACTCCAGCTCGATCAGTTTTCGATACGGTGTTTGGCGGACAACGTAGAAGAGGAAGACCACGCGCACGTTGGAGGGACCAGGTGGAGACCATTCTGGCGACATACGGGGTCACCAACTGGCGGAGTCGCGCACAGGACAGAGGAGCGTGGAGGCAAATTGTCCATCAGGCTATACCCCGTTAGGGGTGTTTATGCCAATTATATATGATAAAACGCGCACTAGAATGAGTACGGGGTCTTATACAGTCGGCTCGCTCGACTGTAGCCTTTCTTACTTGTTTTTTAGTCGCTTTGTTTCATTTTTTAATTGATGCCTTAGAAGCAAATTGACTGAAACGCCGGACTCTATTAAAAGTCGTTGAAGACGCATTCGATTGTAATAATTATAAGCATTTGTTATTTTAATATTAGTCACTGAAGACTCCATTTACTTTTATTTTTACGAACATACTAGTCTATGATTCAAATTTATCCAAAAGGAAAACTATTAATGACTGAAGTATCTGTTCCTTTACCTGTACGAACGATCTCAAATACATATAAAATATGTAATGCCTTTGTTGTAACAATTAAAATTAAATACATAAGTACATATAAATATATAACACACAATGAGACAGCAAAACACGGCTTTTTATTTTCATTTCACATATATGAATGTAAATGTGCATATTCAAAACCAAATATTTATGCAAGTATGAAGTCAATGCAAAAATATCAACAATACACTTGTCTCTCACATATTGTTTGTCTCAAGTGTTATGCTCTCAATTTCGGTCATTCCTTTTGATTTAGCATTTTGCTCGGCCTCAACTCATGTATACATGCAGAAAAAGAGCACGAAACCGGTTTGCGACTGTGCGTATGTGCATGTTCGAAATTATCAGTACATGCCAACAACCCTTATTTTAGAGTGCCGATCACACTTTAAGTGTCGTAAACGCACAAATGATTCGGGTACACTTATTGTCAGGGTGTACCCTTGCCGTTCTCTGGTTCGTACTTAGTTTCTGCTTGTGTCAACGTTGCTTATACATACATATAAGCGCTAGCAGACTGGCATACGTACGCTGAGCAGCTACAATTCGAATAGTTATTGTTGGTAAATCGTTTGCCTACAAACGTATGTTGTGTTCTTGTTTTGCATAGATCGTAGTCCACTCCTGTTTAACTATAATCAGCCGAATACCGCTAATTAGCTGATTACCGTTGAACAGTCGTTTGCGCGTCTGAGTGTTTTATTGTCTTTATTCATCTGATTATCTTTTTTAGCCAACGGTGTTGATCGGCTAACTATCTTTAATCAGCTGATTATATTTAATCATCTGATTATCTTCGCGCATTCTATAGGCCAACTGTCTTTAATCATCTGATTATCTTCGCTCATTCTATCTTTTTATTAGCTGATTATTTCTAGAGATAGTACACTTGCGTGCACTTAGATAGATCCAAATTTAGAAAAATTTAATAGGGCGCACAAATCGAATCCAAATGAAACCGTTTTCGTTGATGAGGAAAGTTCACTCATTAATAAAATGGTGACTCCAAGTAAATTTGAGATTCAGTGCCGGCTAAATGTACTAAATTCGTATATTTCCAATGCTGTGGACCTGCAGTCAGAGATCAAAGCAAAAGATCCTGATAATACTAGCCGCGCAATGCTTGAGGAAACATGTATTTTGGACCGGTCGTCATACATGTTTAACCTAAGTGCGCATCAGGCATCTGAAAACGTACCTCAGATTTCTCACCATTCACACCTGCCCAAGCCTAGATTCAGCGGTAAACACTCAGAGTACAGACAATTTATCGGTCTTTTTAATAGTTTGGTAGATTCTGGTGCTTATCAGATGAGGCATTAGGTACCATCAGAGCTTTCCAGGTGTCTGATGCAAATTACGCAAAGGCATTAGAGAGCCTAACTCGGGTATATGACAACAAATGTCTGATCTTTTTGACACTCTCGACCAGTTGTTTGATATTGAGCCGATAGATAAGCCATCGGCAATTGGAATTCGCACAATGGTAGACTCGGTATCAACAATTTTTGATTCGTTAATGTCAGTTGGAGATGAGCAAGACTTCGCTTACGCAATTTTGATACATATAGTCATGTCTAAGGTTGATACTCATACAAAGTCGAAGTATGAGGAGCAGCTTGATTATAATACATTACCGAAATGGGCCGATTGTATTGTGGCTTTGAACAGGCGATCTTAGCATTCATCTGCTGAAGCAAGTTCAAAGTCCAGGATGAAGCAAAAATCCGACATGAAACCTGCCAAAAAGTCGTCATTTGCATGCACGAATGTCGAGAAAGTAGTTGAACCCTTATGCAACTTTTGTAGTGCCAACCATATGACTGGAAATTGCCAAGGATTCGCAGCATTGCCAGTTGACAAAAGATTTAATTTCGTAAAATCTTGTCAACTTTGTATTAATTGCTTGCATTTAGGGCATAGACTGTCCAACTGCAACGCGTCGAAGTGTAGAGTTTGTTCTCGTCCTCATAACACTCTCCTTCACAAATACGCATTAGAAACATTACAAGCATCTGCTCATCCATCAATCAGGTAATCCTTGCAACTGCAGTTGTTGCAGTTCGAGACAGATTTGGTCAGATGCGAAACGCTAGAGCCTTGTTGGATTCAGGCTCGCAGGTGAATTTCATGACAGAAGAGCTCGCTCAAGCTTTGCGCCTTTAACACAAAAATAAGTGCTTGACAGCAAAAGGCGAAGTATCGACGATATAGTAGTTTCGTCTCATGTAACGAGACACCAGTTTAGCGCCGAGTTTTGGGTGCTTAAATCAATTTATAGCAGACATCCCAACTGTGATCTTCCCATCAATCGGTGGAAGATTCCAGCAAATGTCGAACTGGCTGACCCTGAATTTCATAAGCCCCAACAAATATATATGCTTCTGGGAGCAGACTCCTTCTTTGACTTGCTACATACTGGACAAATTAGATTGGCGAAGCCCAAATATACGCGTTGGACCTATGTCGAATCGAGAGTGCGAGTTTCTGAAATGATACAGATATCGCACTACATTGCATAAATATTAGCAACATTTGTAGCCAATCAAGCTGCAGGCATCCAAGAGATGGCCAATGATGTATCTTGGAGAAATGGACTGACACTATCAAATCCAGACGATTTGTCGTCAAGGTGTGACGTTCCAAAACTCAAATTTTGTCGTAAACTGGTACGAATGGATCGATTAAGATCAATAATCAATTTAGAACCACAAACCGTCAAACTCGGGAAGTCAGACGATTTAGGAGGACGAATCACTTTGACTTATTTAGGAGTAGCTTCGTGTGGTCCCCCAAAGGTGTTGCCAAACATAGGAGGACGAGTCCCGCTTGAATTGTATATTGCGGTGCTCGTATGGTCTGCTTCAAAGGCTGTTCGCTTAGGATTCATATCAGAAAAATCCACTAATGCTTTTATTCGAATCCTGAACAGCTTTAGCGCTACACGTGGCATACCAGTTTGGCGGTACTTGGACAAGGCGACACATTTCGTGTCAGCAGCGCCGCCTTTTGTTCGCAGCGAAACGAGTAATGAAGTGGAGAGGAATATTCAGGGTGGTCGGCGTTACAGCTGCCAGGCTACCAAGGAATTGAAGGCAATCCCTTCAAGGTGGCCGGAATGTTGAATCATAAGCATAGGTTAATAGTATAAGAAAACATTATGAATTGTTAGTATAAGTAATTAGATGGAACTATTGAACTGTCTAGAAGTGTAAGCGAATCTCTTATATTTAAGCTAGCGAGTAAGTTCTTGTTTTCGGCAATGCAGCTGTCGCGAGCGGCAGCCAGTTCGTTGTTTGATATCGCTGTAACCACACGCACGCTGCCAAGCCTTTCCGCAATTGCTAAGTCAGATATAAATTGTTAATTTTATGAAATTGCAATTTGTTTTCATTTGTTTGTTTCGATTTCGTAAACTTTAAATTGTAGGAAAATAAAAAGATTATTTTGCTTCTGATGGTAATATTTACAAAGAAAACAGTTTAGTAAAAGTTAATTAATGAGTATTTCTTAAATTGTAAACTATAAGATGATTCGGGCTGTACACTGAACTTTGGGAAAAAGGGGAATTTTTCGACTGCTTCGGGAGAATGGGAAAATACATCCCCAATTCATTGTGACGGTCACAAAACTTTGTTACTAATGCCTATAGCCAAAAAAAAAATTTAGAAGCCGGGAATCCACACCAATTAGGACAGACAATTATACTGTGTCAATTTGATTTTCCACTTCGGCACGAAACTAGGTGAAACCCTGAGGGTTCAGAAAAATAGCCAAATATGCGATATGTGTAAATAAATTTCGACGAAACAAAAATTAATTTGTTTTCCAACGATGCACAAATGAACGTTCATAGTCCAAAATGGAAAGAATTTTATATTTGATTCCTGAAAATATCGTCAAACGCTGAGTTCGATGCCTCATAGTTAAGCCGTGATAGTATCGTGTTTTTAATACTCTTGCAGAGGGTTTATTAATTTTGTCACGAAATTTGTAACGCATTGAAGGAGGCGTGTCCGACCCCATAAAGTATATATATTCTTGATCAGCATCAACAGCCGAATCGATATAGCCATGTCCGTCTGTTTTTATGCGAACTAGTCTCTCCATTTTAAAGCTATCTTGATGAAACTTGGTACAGATGTGTATTCTCTCTGCACGCAGTTCATATGTTAAAATCGGATGACCCTATCATATAGCTACCATAGGAAAACTCGGCTGAAATTGATGAAAATGCTTAGTATAAATATACCGACAAATTTCATCCAAATCGGACACTGTATCATACAGCTTCCACAAGAACAATTGGTAACTGAATCCAAATGAACGCAATATGAATGACTGCAAGGGTATTTAATCTTCGGCGAGCCGAAGATAACCGTTTTGAGACCCCGTACTCTAAAAAAGACTATAGGGGTCTATTATGTTTGTCTGAAGCGAAATGTGCGTAACAGGTAGAAGGAGGCTTTTCCGACGCCATAAAGTATATATATTCTTGATCAGTATCAACAGCCGAGACGATATAGCAATGTCCGTCTGTCAGTCTGTCTGTCCGTCTGTCCTTCCGTCTGTATGAACACCTGGATCTTCTAAACTACACGAGCTAGAGCAACCAAGTTTGGAATGAAAGTCCGTTTGCTTCGCGAGCAGATCAAGTTTATTGTAAATCTTTGCCAAGTCCCCTACCGCCCCCGCAAATTGTAAAAAACTATTCTCACATCACCATAACTTGAAAACGACTAGAGCTAGAGAGACCAAATTCACACATTATGTATATACCATTATAACTATCCTCATCAAGTTTTGCACGGATCGGACAACTATAGCCTATAGCTCACAAAGGACAAATCGGTCGGAAATTAGTGATTTGTATGGAAAATTGGTAGAAGGAGTACGGGGTCTTTTACAGTCGGCTCGCTCGACTGTAGCCATACTTACTTGTTTCTTGTTCATAAAGATATATTGGGGACAGTTCTGTTAACCTATTCTATTGTATCAGGGTAATGATCTATACACATATTACAGTATCTGAAAAAATGTATTCCCCTGGAATATTATTGATGTCCTATTGATGCCTGGTCAATCCCCAGATCTGAGTTCAATTGACAACCTCTGGCAACACCTAAAACATTATTTAGGAAAGACTATTTACCACAACAAGCTCTCTATAGGAAAAGAAACTTTAAATAATTTCGCACAGCATTCCTGTAGAGCGCTGAAGAAGTTTAACATCCTCTATATGGCGCAGGAGTAACAAATCTCTATTAAATAATGGTGGATATTCAGGATATTAGCTGTCACTAAGACTTTAAATTTAATTTTAGGCCACATATATCTTAATCTAGAAAATTTGAAGATTGTTGTTTAATATACCTTTTTCAGTGTCCAGTTTAAATTGCTAGTTTTTCCACACATGAGTCTTTTGTTTTTCCTATGTTCAATTGATATTTTTTAAACTCAACTAATTCACGTGCAGACAGTGTGGGCGAGCCAAAAAAAATTAATTTCGGAGAACCAAACCCTTTTTAATAGTCGGCTTCCAAGAAAATATTTTTTCTTACACCTATTTTACTGTCCAGGAGTGTACTTGACCTATGGAGAATATAGGAGTTCATGGTCAAAGAAAAAATACCCACATATACAAGGAGATTGCTCAAAAATTCAAAGTTTTTGGCCATTCTACCGTTGAGGTAAAAAAAAAATAGATAATTTAACCAAATGTTATAGGTATACAAAAATATATTTATTCCGTTATGGTTAATTTAATATAAAGATATAATTCAGTTGTAGAATTGAATTATTAAAAAGTAGAGTGTCAGGAAGATCACCATCTTAATGGGAACATTTTGATAAAGTTGACCTTATATTGTCATGTTCCAAGAGCGTCAAGTTTAGGCAGATTATGGTGGAAGTACTGCCACGTTATTGAACACCACGTAAAATTTTAAAATTTTTTGAACATATCTAAAATAACTTTATATATTAGATTTATCTTCCATTATTGAGGTTGATGAAAACGAAGAGCCTTCTTGAAAACCAAAAAGTGCTTTCGCGAAGAAATGCTGGAGATAAAAAGGGAAAAGGTCAACATCTTGAAGGGAATAAGATAAGTTATTGACGACATAAGGGACTTCCAGAGAAAAGCCTTGGAGTTATTAAAAAAAAAAAAAAAAAACCTGCTTTTATACTCTCTCCAAGAGTATTTTGGGTTTGTGAAAAGTATGTAACAGGCAGAAGGAGGCGTGGCAGACCCCATAAAGATCAGCATCACAAGCTGAGTCGATATAGGTCTGTCCGTCAGTATGAACTAACAGATTTCACAGATGGTAAGAGCTACAAGTTTGAATTTAGTCGGAATCAACTCGATATTTAGTCAGTCAATACAAGAGTCTATTTTGTTTCGATGCCACGCCCCACAATGAGCAAAAAACTAGACACACCACGAAAAAAATCGATGTTTTTGACTAATATCTCAATAACTATGGCATTTAGGAATATCAATTTTGGCAAGCAGGTTCATAGCGAAGGCATAAATGCAATGACACTAAAAATTTTGGGCTTCTGCGCCCCCTTTCTCAAGAGAAATCAAACTATTTTTATATTTCAATTCCTGAATTAATCTGGCTACAAATCCGGTCATCTCCAGTTTCCGCGTCTCTTTATCCACGAAGACCAGGGAGAATAATCTGATTTGATCAAGTAGGGTATAGGCCACCTTCTGTTGATGCTTAGGCTGTACAGTGTATCCCGACTATTCGGTGTGATTTTTAGGCAGGAATTCTGGAGATAAGGCTTAAGTCGATATATTTTTTTGGAGCTGGTAATGAGGGCTACATTTGGCAAGTGTAACTTAGCTGCAATCACTGTCAGTTCTTCTAACGCAGCAGCTACGTTTCCTGCCTCATTTGGTAGCAATAGTAACACTCTAACTTGCCGCATGGTGCACAGATTTCTGCCCAATGATATGGTTATGGTAATTTTCATATAAAGATATAATTCCGTTGTAGAATTGAATAGCAAATATTAATTAATTTGTGGGTAAAATAGCTGGCAAAAGCTTGTCTAATATATTCTGCCTCTTCGTCGGAATTACCTAACCAAATTATATTTTCTGGTTATTCCATGTAATTTCTCTCAGCGACTGAATTCCTGAGTTAAGGAATTATGTTCATTTCAAAAATTATCCAAAACGCAAGAACAAATAATAATATTGCTGACCTTGCTTATATCGTTGTCCAGACCTTTTCCAACTCTATTAAAGCGTGCTTTTAAATGCTCAAATGCGTTTCCGACTACACGTCGACCCTTTGACAAATTAAAATTAAAAGCCCTTTGCTCTCCTGAAAGGCTAGTGGTAAGTGGGTACGGCTTCATAACAGAGCTTCTAAATCAAAACGCCGAGTCTCCAAGCACAACAAAAGGAACGGGAGTTCCACATATTATTTTGCCGTGTTTATCTAGCAGCTCCGTTTCTTCAAGCATAACCTTTAATCTGCTATTTATAACAAGAAAAAAAGTACAGTCGAGCCCACCCGACCGTAGAATACACTCTGCATTTTATTCTCGATTATTTTAACAAATTCGATATCCGGGTACATCAATTGATAGTACTTGCAATAAAACACGTTGAAACAAAAACATCTGTTTGTTTGTACATTTGACATTATATGTATGCACGCACATATGTATTTGTGTGTATGTTATACATATACAATTGGTCGGCACGGCCAGCATTCGCGGGCAGCGCTGCCGCTACACAAGCAGCAGAAACGTACGCTCATATGTTTGTATGTTTCTATCTCGCTTGCACACATGCATTGACATTGCGTTTAATTGTAAACTTTGTTACGTGTCTAGCTCTTTTGTTTATAGTCCGATTTATATGCAACTTTCAGGAGAGTTTGATATATTTTGTCTTCAAACGAATGTGAAAGTACAATACTGTACGATAAGAACATATGCCTTAAAATGGGCACTGAATTTTAAAATTTATTTTATTTCTTGTGGGAAAAGGGGTCGTGGCAGTCCAAAAATTTTAATGACAATACATTTATGCCGTCTCTAGGAACATGCATACCAAAATTTGTGTTCCTAAGAGCTATAGTTACTGAGATATTCCTTAAACAAGCCTTCCTTAAATAAGCCAAAATCCTCAATTTTTTACGAGGTATCTCCAGTTTTGGGCTAATGGGGCGTGACATTGAAAAAAAAAAGAGATTCTTGTATTGACTTTAGTTTGATTTCTAATAAAGTAGACGCAAGTCACTTGGAATTGCACTCCGGCACACTGCCGTCATTTGTCTTTATTGAATTATATTACTGTACCACAAGGACAGTAATCAACAAAGGGGACGAAGTCAAGTCTCCCACTATAATCATCATAACTATAACACATCTAAGGACCCCACTCCGGATCAACATTTTTAAGGAAAGCCACCGGACTTAGATCACACCATCAGGAGCCACGTGGGAACACCACGGCCACTGGACTACATAACAAAATAACTTATATACACTTTATGGGGTCTGCCACGCCTCCTTCTGCCTGTTACATACTTTTCACAAACCCAATATACTCTTGCAGATTCCCGCAATGTCAATGCATGTGTGCAAGCGAGATAGAAACATTCAAACATATGAGCGTACGTTATCGCTGTTTGTGTAGCGGCAGCGCTGCCCGCGAATGCTGGCCGTGTCGACCAATTGTATATGCATTACATATGTGTCCACACATACATATGTGCGTGCATACATATAATGTCAAATGTATATGTGCATACAAACAAACAGATGTTTTTGTTTCAACGTGTTTTATTGCAAGTACTATCAATTGATATACCCAGATATTGAATTTATTTAAATAATCGAAAATAAAATGCAGAGAGCATTCTACGGTCGGGCATACTTGACTGTACTTTTCTTTCTTGTTCAATTTATAACATAGCTCGCAAATAACAATTGAGTGATTTTTATACTCTCTGCAAGAGAGAGTATATTGGGTTTGTGAAAAAAAAAGTATGTAACAGGCAGAAGGAGGCGTGGCCGACCCCATAAAGCAAATATATTCTTGATCAGCATCACAAGCCGAGTCGATATAGCCATGTCCGTCTGTCCGTCTGTCCGTCTGTCTGTCTATCCGTATGAACAAACAGATTTCAGAGATGGTAAGAGCTACAAGTTTAAATTTAGTCGCAATTGATTCGATATTAAGTCAGTCAATACAAGAATCTTTTTTTTTTCGATGCCACACCCCATTCGCCCACAATGAGCAAAAAACTAGAAACACCTCGTAAAAAATGAAGTTTTGGGCGAATATCTCAGTAACTCTGGCACTTAGGAACACCAGTTTTGGAATGTAGGTTCCTTGAGACGGCATAAATGCATCGTCATTAAAAATTTTGGACTGCCACGCCCCCTTTTCCCACAAGCAATAAAATACTTTTCAAACTTCAATGCCGATTTTAAGGCATATGTTCTTATCGTACAGTATTATTATTTCATATTCGTTTGAAGACAAAGTATATCAAACTATCCTGAAAGTTGCATTTAAATCGGACTCTAAACAAAAGAGCTAGACACGTAACAAAGTTAATAATTTAACGGCATTTCACTGCATGTGTGCAAGCGAGACAGAAACATACAAACATGTGAGCGAACGTTTTAGCGGCAGCGCTGCCCGCGAATGCTGGCTGTGCCAACCAATTGTGTATGTATAACATATACACACCTAAGTACGTGCGTGCATACATATAATGTTAAATGTATATGTGCATACATATAAACATATGTTTTTGTTTCAACGTGTGTTGTTGCAAGTACTATCAGTTGATATTCTCGGATACCGACTTTATTAAATGATCGGGAACAAATTGCAGAGAGTATTCCACGGTCGGGCGTGCTCGACTGTACTTTTTTTTCTTGTTTTCTATACGCTCAATCTCTGAGCAGAAGCCAAAAAACTCAAAAAATTTGCTCTAACTCTGAGCAAAGAGAGTTTTTTCTATTTTGCTTCGGGTTTCGCTTGAACTTTGTTATTGATTACTTCGTGTTGAACTCTTTTAACGATTCTGTTTTCAGGAGTAATATAATTGTCGCTCGCGAGTTGAGACTCAGTAAGTGAGTGAATGACTGAATAAGTTAATTCAAAAAGTCTTGCAAACAGTCTTTAAGGATTTTATTTATTAAATAATATTTACTTCATTTTAATTTTGCGTTTTTTTTTTGTTTATTTTTCTTTATGTAAGTAATAAGTAACATAATATTTCATTTTTCTTCGATTATTCTAAAAAGTTATTGCGTCGCAATTTAATAAGCATCACACGCTCAAAGACGTTTTGCTTCATTTCACTAGGCAAGTACTCGCGGTCTGAGACCAAAAAAAAAATACGAGAAAAACGATTGTCGTCCGAGCGCGAGTGAGATAAGCGAAGATCAATATGATCAATACGCTGCAGTCTAATCCCTTTTCCTCGTTTAAAAAAATTTGGGTTCAAAAATTCTGCAGATATTTCTGAAATAATCGCCCTACAAATTTCATTAAAAATTGGGCAAACTATTGCCTTAGAAATTCCGAATAGCCCTGCAACAGTCCGGTATTCTGCGGATGAGCCCAGTGTATAGAGGGCAACAGCAATCCTTTTTAGAGTGATATACATAGCTTGCCGGAAATAGGTGTCTTGTTTTGCTAACATGCTCAGCCTCCCTACCAATATAGTAAAAACATTTTTTTCCATTCGAAAAGCTCCCTTAAAAAAATCTTCGTTATTTTTGGGTATATCTGTCTCGCAAAAGGATCCATACCGCTCCTATTAAATATATAATTAATAAAAATATTCTAGTTTAATTAATTTTGTATGTTTATGTGTTTATTTTACCAATTTCCACACACTGCGTGTTGAATTTTCACTCGACTATATTTGCGCTAACAGAACTTGCGCAAATACCTTCGGCGATTTTCGCGATATTTTTCATTGAGTTTGAATGGTTTTTTGCTACCATTGAGTGTAGTAAAAAAGTTTGGAATTTATCCAAAATATTTTTTTTCCACTGTCAAACTCAGCTGTCACTCTAACGCTAGTTGTAATGGAAACACCTTTGGGACTTCTTTTGCGCGAGTACTAACGCAACGTAAAAATACCGATAGTGAAAAAACCATATAAATGTTTCCCTTCTGACATTTTTTGGTTAAATTTAGTTTAATTATAAAATGTACAAATTGTAAGAAGCGCAGCAAGTGAAAAGAAATAATATTAAAATCGGTATCCGGTTATTACAGTGGATAGTACTTGCAGTAACCCCAATGGTATATATGTATGTATGTACATGTAATATATGTATATACTATTAAAAAGAACATGGATTTTTTCAGAGGTGTGTCTAGTCTAAAAGGAAAGATTCTTGTATTTACTTACTATGTAAATATGTAGTTGATACTGAATAAATTCGAGCTTTCTGACATCTGTTTGTTCATACGGACGGACAGACTGACATACGGACATGTGATGTTGATCATGAATATATGTATACATATGTATACTATATAGGGTCGGAAACGCCTCCTTTTGCCTGCCTCCTTTATTGACCAAGTTTGATCCAAATCGGATAGCTATATCGATAGTATTTTTCCTCCAGAATCGGTCAAAATATGATCTAAATATGAATTGTTATGAAAAACGTATGCGTTGACTAAGCAATCTTCATGAAACTTACCCAGAATATATTCGTCAATACTATAAACATACTGACCAAACGACTATATCGTGTAGCTGTCATAGGAACGATGGGTTTGAATAATGTTCTAAATATGAATTTGTATGAAAATTTTCTATGTATATCAAGCTATCTTAATGAAACTCACTAGGGTCCATCGCAAAAACGATTGCACTATTAATATTATCATACACCACGGCTAATAACATATTACAACTGAGTAATGGGTATCCTAAAGTCTCGAGGCGGCTATAACATTCTTTCTTGTTTATATTTGAACATTGTGCGACTGACTCCAAAGCTAGCACGTTCACTGACTCAAACATATGCTACTTTGCACTTAAATTCACTCACTCATTATGAGAATTGTTTATTCGAGGAGGCGATTCCGACCCCATAAAGAATATATATTCTTGATCAGTATCAACAGCCGAGACGATACAGCGATGTGCGTCTGTTTGAACACCAGGATCTTTTAAACTACAAGAGCTAGAGCCACCAAATTTTTAAGGAAAGTCTGTCTATGGTATTGCCGTGCAAATGTTTTTTTTTCAAATTTTTGCCAAGCCCCTTACCGCCCCCGCAAATTGTAAAAAACTATTTTGACACCACCATAACTTAAAAACGACGTAAGATAGAGAGACCAAATTCACACATTATATGAATGGTACCATTATAACTATCCTCACCAAGTTAGACCCGGATCGGACAACTATAGCCTATAGCTCCTATATTAGAAATTGGTTGAAAATAGGGCATTTGTATGAAGACAAGTAGTGTTGTCTGAGCTAACACAACTAAACTCACATATTATGTGTATATGATAATTGTAACAATTCTTACTAAGTTTGATTTGGATCGGACAACTATATCCTAAAGCTCCCGTGGGAGAAATCGGTCGAAAGTTTGTTTTTTGCATGGTAAAATTCGCACTTGAATCAGTACCGGACTTTTTACAGTCGGCTCGATCGCCTGTTGTTTCGGATCAAACTTGGTGAGGACAGTTATGATTATGTTATACATATAATAGTAGTTTAGTTGAAGTTCTATCAATTAACACCACATATTTTTTACTAGTTACCAATTATCGACCGATTTGGCCAATGGGAGCTATAGGATATTGCTGTCCCATCTGTCCCAAATGTAGTGATATTATACAAAATGATAATACACACATTTATTACATTTACATTACATACATACATTTATTTACAAACGGCCTAAGTTCGACCGATTTGGCCGATGGGAGCTAAAGGATATTGTAGCCCGATCGGCCAAACTTGGTATGTTTGTTTAATGATAGCATAAACATAGTGTGTATATTTCGTCCAAAAGCTCTAGTGGTTTTTAAGGTGTGGTGTTATGAAAAGGTTTGTTCACAATTTGCGGTGGCTGTAGAGAGCGTGGCAAAAACTTTAAATAAATCTTATTTGCCTGACGCATAGACAGATTTTATTTTGGTGGCTCTAGCTCCAATAGTGTCTGAGATCCAGGTGTTTATACCGACGGGCGGAAAGAAGTGCCAACGGGCATTGCTAAATCGTTTCGGTTGGTGTCGGAAAGTCCTCCTTCTGCTTGTTATGCATATTTCGCTTCCGACAAACTTAATAGACCCCTCTACTCTAAAAATATGAACTTGACGATAACAGCGCTGTGCATTACTACTTATGTGAATTTAACATTATTATTTCCTAAGAAGTGATTTTTACTTAATACACAAACTTCATAACATACTTAGCTTGAAAAGCAAGTTAGCACCTGCTTGTGTGCCCGCTATTAAGCCCAATCCACTGAAGCATGTAGCACGCACCGAATATACTTCGCTTTTGGTTACAAGTAGTAAGAGCTTTTCATATAGCCTTTAAAGATAAATGATGCATATTACTTTACATATATAGGTTGTCAAAAATAAATACAGTTGCGAAAAATAGAATAGCACCACTTCGGTACCTTTTTTTATTATCACAAAAATTAAATCTGAGGTCTGTGCTAAATACCTAAAAATAAAAAAAATGTGTTTGGTACGGTGGCCAATATTATTATACTCTATGCAATAGAGATTATATTGGGTTTGTGAAAAGTATGTAACAGGCAAAAGGAGGCGTGGCAGACCCCAAAAAGTATATATATTCTTGATCAGCATCACAAGCCGAGTCGATATAACCATGTCTGTCCATATGAACAAACAGATTTCAGTGATGGTAAGAGCTACAAGTTTGAATTTGGCTAGTATCGACTCGATATTTAGTCAGTCAATTCAAGAATTTTTTTTTCGATGCCACGTTCTCCCATAATGAGCAAAAAACTAGAAACACCTCCAAAAAATCGACGTTTTTGCGAATAGCTCAATAACTATGGCACTTAGGAGTCTCAATTTTGGTAGGGAGGTTCCTAGAGACAGCATTCATGCATTGTCATCAAAAATTTTGGACTGCCACGCCCCCTTTTCTCAAAAGATATAAAACAATTTTCAAACTTCAATGTAATTTTTAAGGCATATGTCCTTATCGTACAGTATTGTAATTTTAAATTCGGTTGGAGACAAAATATGTTAAACTATTCTGAAAGTTGCAGATAAATCGGACTATAAAGAAAAGAGCTAGAACCGTAACAAAGTTTATAGTTGAACGCAATGTCAACACATGTGTGCAAGCGAGACAGAAACATTCAAACATATGAACGAACGTCTACGCTGCAGTGTAGCGTACTACCCGCGGTCGCTAGCCGTGCCGACCAATTGTATATGTATTACATATACAGACATACACATGTATGTGCATACATATAATGTCAACTTGATATTCTCGAATACCGATTTTATTAAAATGATCGGAATGAAATGCAGAGTATTCTACGGTCGGGCGTGCTCGACTGTACTTTTCTTTCTTGTTTAAAATCAAATGGTTGATAAAAATCACCATTTTTGGCATTGTAGCCACTCCCCATTATTACGAATCTATGTAATTTTCTTTTAAATTCGTGACCAAAATAATGAAGCAAACAATAAATTTTATAAACGTGTCCTTTTAAGCAAAGGATTTCCGCGAAAAATGACGGTCCCGACTTTAAACGGATAAGTGGTGAATTTATTTTTTTCGGAAAATTTTCGGTCATTTTCCAAATAGGTAAATGAAAAACAAGAAAGAAAAGTACAGTCGAGCACGCCCGACCGTAGAATACTCTCTGCATTTTATTCCCGATCATTTTAATAAAATCGGTATTCGAGAATATCAATTTGACATTATATGTATGCACATACATATGTATGTCTGTATATGTAATTGTATATGTACAATTGGTCGGCACGGCTAGCGACCGCGGGTAGCACTGCCGCTACACATGCAGCGTAAACGTTCGTGCATATGTTTGAATGTTTCTGTCTCGCTTGCACACATGCGTTGACATTGCGTTCAACTATAAACTTTGTTACGGTTCTAGCTCTTTTCTTTATAGTCCGATTTATCTGCAACTTTCAGAATAATTCAATATAATTTGTCTCCAACCGAATTTCAAATTACAAAATCGGCATTGAATTACATACATACATTTATGCCATCTCTAGGAACCTGCATACCAAAATTGGTATTCCCAAGCGGCATAGTTACTGACATATTCACCTAAAATATCAATTTTTTTCGAGGTGTGTCTAGATTATTGCTTATTGTGGGCGAATGGGGCGTGGCATCGAAAACAGTAAAGATTCTTGTATTGACTGACTAAATATCAAGTCGATTCTATACCAAATTCAAACTTGTAGCTCATACCATCTCTGAAATCTGCAAAAAATTTGAAATAAACCAGCTGCCTGACATACTACTGTCGCCAAAAAGTAAGGTGAATTTGTTTGTAAAATAAAAAATCCATATTTATTCTTGTAAATCAATTGCATCCCCTTCAAAGTAGTTCCCTCTCTATAAAATACACTTATGCCAACGATTTTTCCAATCCTCGAAACATGCCAAATAGGCCCTTTGCGGTATAGGCATCAGCGCTTTCTTCGATTCAGCTTTTACTTTCTCGATTGACTCGAAACGCGTTACCGGAGTGGTCTCTTGCGTTTTGGAAATAGTCAAAAGTAACACGGAGCCAAATCAAGCGAATACGGTGGTTGCGGAACGATATGCGTGAAATTTTTGGCGAAATGGTCACGAAGAACGAGTGCAGTATGAGACGGTGCATTCCCCGCTCAATCAAATCAGACATTGTAAAAATGGAAAAATGCACTCTAGGTCGTTTGGTTAACACAAGCGGAAATATATTACTGATAATGACATTGACATGAAATTTGGCCTAGATGTTATTAACAGTCCTGCGAACTCAAGATAAAAATAACTAGCCCGAAATGTAAAGCCCGCAAAATTTGAATTGAAAATTCACCTTACTTCTTGCCCACAGTAATATAGACGGACTTTTATTCCAAATTTAATGGGTGCTACTCTAGTAGACTCAGAGATGCAGGTGTTCCTACGGACGGACATACAGACAAACCTACAGACGGGCATTGCTTTACCGTCTCAAGAATACATTACATTATGGGGTCGGAAATGCATTGCTTTATCGTCTCAAGAATACATTACATTATGGGGTCGGATATGCTTGTTACTCACATTTGCTTCTGACAAACCAAATTGTCCCCTGCACTGCTTTTAAGTAGGGGGGCTAAAATGTCGCACGGGGCCAAGTCAGGAGTATGGCGGATATACCAGTTGATGACATAATTCGACCAATTTAGCCTTAGCCACGGCAGAGGTGTGAGTCGGTGCGTCATAGGAAACGCGGAACCCATCGCACCAAATCCTTTCTCATGACTAAAATTGCATGCAGGATGTTACCCACGCGGTTCTTTGAGAAGCCTTCTGTCTCAGCAATCTCGCGCCAAAACGAGATCGCGGATATTGTCACATATAACCCTCCATGGTAACCACTTTTGCAGCATTTGGTCGTGGCCCATCAAACACCGACATGCGACCACGTTGAAACTCGTTATACCAATTTTAGACGGTTGCCATCGAAGGAGAAGAGTCACTGTACACAGAATCTAAGCGGTCTTTGAATTCGCAGCGCGGTTTCCCTTCCCAAAATAAAAATCGAATCACCGATCGATATTGCTCGTGTTCCATATTTGTAAAATCCGAAAACACGTCCGTTTCAACACGCGATGGAAAAACAAACTACAGGTCCGATTCGACTGCAGTTTTGCTAGTAGCCGGATAAAAGAATGTTCTACACGATTGCAAATCTTTTTTGCGCTATCCGGCGGTGTGGATTGCCCTTGTATGCCACTCTTTAAGGTCTTTTAGTTGGACAATGACCCCAATAATCAAATCAGCAAAGATGTTGAGAAATTGTTTCAGGAAAATAAGGTGATCGGTTTGGAGTGCTCTGCACTGACACCAAACCTGAATCCTATAAAAAAAAATTTAGCGTATACCGAAAAGTGGTTCTATTTTTGTTTTCGGTCATTTTCTTATCTTTTCACATTTTATTGAGTATATCAGTAATGATAGTAGTGAATGGTTTTCTTAAGTTTTAATCGTTATAATGAAGTTTATTGACATATAGAAATATAAAGGGCGACTTCTCAAAGTTTGCTTGAAAAAGTAGTGCTATTTTATCTTTCGCAGCTGTACATGTTAAGGTAAAATAACTCACCTGGCACCTTTTCCTACAAAGTATTCAATACCATTCGAATGCGTTGATGCGTGACATAGAGCCCAAATAGACGATTTCAACTCAAGGCATTCTTCGTCATCTGAACATTTACCAAGTGAAAGAACCTCGAGAAGATGGGGTAGATCGGCGTGTTTGAGAAGAGCTGTCATGCCCTGAGTGGTTTGAACCATTTGGCCATATAAATGCGGTGCAATGTTGGGTGGAGTTAATTGTGTCCTCAGATTGCAACTGCGCCTGGAATGGTATCCGTCTTCGTTGCGCACGTGTAGCGTTAGACTGGAGTGCGTATTGGCCTCGACAAATAACACATAGCGCTTGTTATAACCATTTCGCCAGTATTTAATTTCCTCCGCTATGTGTGCATTACTGCTATTTAAGCCGCGTGATACTGAATAAAATCGCGACATAAGAAGACGACCAACATCGCCTAGCTGCCGTAAATTGGGCCACAAGCTTACGATCTCCTCCAGATAATATTTATCATAGCAAGCTTCTTCTAATACATCCATTGCTGCCAATACAACACTGCGATCTACATCATTGGTTTGCTGAATGATTAGGGGTAGACCCCATACCTCGAAGTTTGGCAGTCGTGCTCGTAGCAATACAGTCAAAAACCGAGTAGCATATAATCTGCCGCTACGTGTTTTGGACAGCGTTAGTGCTTTTTCTAGCACCTGACGCGGCATTTTTTCATAGCTGTAGTTTAGGCCAGAAACAATCAGCTTTACATAACATATGTGATCTGTGTGTCGCACTAACGTAATTAGACTGACAAACAAAGTTAAAATATGCACTTATTATGCTAGTCACTCTGAGACTAATACTCACTATTCAAATACGGTCGTATTTTTAAGCACCTCAATGCCCTTGTTACTGTGACACATTCGTCCAATATATAGAAAATATTGCTGACACATTGTGTTGTTCATATGCTGTGGACTAAATAGACAATCATGGCTTCGACTTGAAGTGGTCACTACTAAAAGATGTTGACTTATGTCCGAAAAATAGTCAGTTATGTAACGCATGCATTCGAGCTGCAATACATCAAATGAAACATGCACATGTGTTAAGTTTCAGCTTACAATAGTCGATTATTACCTCTGTGCTGTTAAGCAAAACATCAATGAGGTCGATGCCAGCAATCACATATGCTGGGATTTCGTGGCCAGGAACAAAATCCTGATGTGAAAAACGATTATTGCTTGGCTTAAAGAAATCTACCAAGCGTTTAAGAAACTTGTTCAAGAATTTTCCTGGCGAAAATTCAAGCTTCCGTATAAAACTGGACTGAAAAAAATAAGATAAATTAAGATTTAGTTGATAAAAAATGTGCAAATATAGAGATTTTAAATAAGAAAGAATTCTATATAACTGGGTCAGTATGTTTACATTGTTGACCAATAATTTCTGTGAGTTTGATTAAGGTAGCTTGGTCCACGCAAATGTTTTTAGACCCCGTACTCAAAAAAATAGTAGAGGGGTCTATTAAGATTGTCAGAAGCCAAATGCGTAACAGGCAGTAGGAGGCGTTTCCGACCCAATAAAGTATATCAGCATCAACAGCCGATACGATACAGCGATGTCCGTTTGTCCGTCCGTCCGTATGAACACCTGGATTTTCTAAATTACAAGACCTAGAGCCACCAAATTTGGAATGAAAGTCTGTCTATGGTGTAAACAGCGCAAGTTTATTCAAATTTTTGCCCCTTACCGCCCCCAAAAATTGTAAAAAACTATGGACACCTCGGACAAAAACGATGTTTTTGACAAATATCTCAATAACTATGTCAATATACTAAACTAAGTGAAACTCAGGGTTCAGAGAAATAGCGAAATATGCGATATGTGTATATTAAATACGAAACAAAAATTAATTTGTTTTCCAACGATGCCCAAATGAACGTTCATAGTCCAAAATGGTAAGAATTTTATATTTGGTTCCTTAAAAAAATCGTCAAACGCTGAGTTCAATGTCTCATAGTTTAGAACTGAGTTCCTGGCAATGTATTGGTTCCATACACCAAATTGAAGCCGTGATGGATCGCGTTTTTCATTAAGATATATTGGGGACAGTTCTGCTAACCAATTCTAGTGAATATGGTAATGATCTGAACAAATATCACAGTTTCTGAAAACATGTATTCCCCTGGAATATTATTGATTTCTTATTGATGCCTGGTCAATCCCCAGATCTCAATTCAATTGATAACCTTTGGTAACATCTAAACCATTATTTAGGAAAGCCTATTTCCCACAAAAAGGACCAGTTAGGAGAAAAAACTTTAAATAATTTCGCACAGCATTCCTGTAAAGCGTCTATATGGCGCAGGATTAACATATCTCTATTAAATAGTGGTGAATATTCAGGATATTAGCCGTCACTTAGAATTTATATTAAATTTTAGGCCATAAATATCTTAATAGAAATTTTTAACATTGTTATTGTGGAGTCGATACTGACTAAATTCGAACATGTAGCCCATACCATTTCTGAGACCTTTTTCTGTCTGTCTGTCTGTCTGTCTGCTACGGCTACGACAAACTCACCAAGCCGTAATTGGAAGACAAATCTTCGGAGGAGTCGCAGGGCCGATCAAAGCCTCAATTTGGCAGAATTTCTTCCACATGGAAGAAAGATCGCCGGCGCCCACCCAGTGCCCGGTTGTCGGAAGCCAGATTGGGAGTTTCGTGGTGCCTGTTGGTTAAACCCAAATGTGGGTAGAGCATATTATACGGCGTGGAGTTGCGTTATACAACCGGGTGCTGTACCCATAGATCAGCAGAGCTTTTAGGTAGGCCTCGCCCCTCACCAAGGGGGTATGTTACGTCCGACAACATGCATTCGATTTGGCACCTGAAAGGTAAAACTTTTGGGGGCGTTGGTGGACGCTCAAATTTACCCGCTTTACTATGCGTCACATATGTTACGCAATCGTGTACCGTGGTTGTAAACCCCTTAAGGTGGTAACAAATTCGACTTTATGTCCGTCTGTCTGTCCGCACAACAAACAGATTTTAGAGATGGTAAATGCAACAAGTTTGAATTTAGTCAGTTCCACTCCATATTTAGTCAGTCAAGATAAGAAACTTTATTTTCGTTGCCACGCCCCGTTCGCCCACAATGAGCCAAAAACTAGACATACCTCGTGAAAAACGCTTGGGTAGGCAGGTTCTTAGTGACAGCATATACATATGCATTGTCATTACAAATTTTGGCCTGCCACGCCCCCTTTTCCAACATGCAATATATTAACTTTACAACTTCAGTGCCGTTTTTAAGTCATTTGATCTTATCGTACATAATTGTTATTTGATATTTGTTTGGAGACAAAATATAACAAACTATCCTGAAAATTTCATAACAATTGGACTATCAACAAAAGAGCTAGACACATAAAAAAGTTTATAATGGAACGCAATAACAATGCATTTGTGCAAGCGAGGCAGAAACATATGAAGGAACGTTTACGCTTCTTGCGTGGCGGCAGCGCTGCCCGCGGACACTGGCCGTGCCGACCAATTGTTTATATATTATACATAGTTGGGTAAAAAATGCAGAGAGTGTTCTACGGTCGGGCATGCTGGACTGTACATTTCTTTCTTGCTATTCATATGGGCAGACGGACAAAGGGACATGGCTATATCGACTCGGCTTATGATGCTGATCAAGAATATACATATTTTTTGGGGTCTGCCACGCTTTGTTTGTCTGGTCTTTTGAGCCGGATTTTTTTTGCGCAAATTCCTCAAAACGGTCACATAGTACTTCTTATTGACCTTTTGACCTGTCGGGACGAATTCATAGTGGACCAGGCCTCGAACATCGAAGAAAACGATGAGCTTGATTTTGATTTTGGATCGACTGTGGCGCGCCTTTTTCGGGTTTGGCTCTTGCTTCAGGCTCCATTCTGATGATTGTTGGCTTGTTTGGACATCATACTCGTAGACCCATGTCTCGTCACCAGTTATGATTCGATCCAAAAAATTGGAATCAGAATTAGCATTATTCAGCATGTCCAACGACACCTAGGTTAGGTTAGGTTAAGCCTGACGTCCTCACATGATGACCCTTAGTAATTCGGTCACGGAGGATGCTATGGTTTGAAGTCAAGTAGTATACTGGAGCGCTTGGCGACGGCTGGCAGTTCTCATGGCGCTCGATTTGAGACCTTTCCATCAAGGAGAGTTGTGATGATCCCACGCACTTTAGTCTTGTGCGTTCTAGGGCAGGGCAGCAAAATAGACTGTTTTCGAGGGTTTCAGTACTGTTTGAGTTATGCATTTCCTGCAACTGGAGTCGTTGGTTATGCCAAAATGGCCGGTGAGAATTCCTACCATTAGCTTGTAATCCTTCCGGGGGAGATCCTGAGTGAGTTGGGCATTGAACTTATTGCACATTAGTCTTGATGTTTTACATGTAGTGGTGTTCCGCAACCTTTTATTAATGAGACTGTTGGCACGCCTCTCAACTTAGGGAGAAGACCAAGTGTGGTTCTCTATTATCTGGTACACCTGGTTTTGCTAGAGTGTCCGCCTCCTCATTTCCAGGTATGCCTTGGCGGCTCGGAACCCAGTAGATGTGTACTGTTTTGGTCGTACAGAGCTCATCTAATGTTTCTCTGCTCACCCGGATAGTTCTGGAAGTTATGATCGACGTCATCATAGACCTAATGGCAGCTTGGCTGTACACCATTAGGTAAATGCTGTGGCAGTCTGTGATTAGATATGTCGCGACCTCCGCTGGTTTGGTGGTCCAGTGCGTCTTGGTAGGGTGGATGAGGTCCGTCTTTCCGCGTTAATGTGTAATCCAGCGTCTCCCGCCCATTAACAAGCATCAATCGATATCAGTCGATCAATAATGACGTTGGTGCAGACATTGTTAAATGCACCTGATATATCTACGAAGACACCCATCGCATATGGGTATTTCCAGGGTCGAGAACGCGACATTTGTACCACTTTACATGTTAAAAACAAGACAAAAGTTGTCATTTTAAAAAAGCTTTTTATACGTGTTTATAACATTTTATTAACACAATTTATATTATAAAAGACAACCCTTAAAGTATTGCCGTTTTCGAGTTATAAATAATACACAGTGCATCGCGAACGCGACAGAAAATGTAAGTCTTGTTTGACTTTGTCTTGATAAATGCGAAAGTCTGCGAATTTTATTCTGTTACTGCTTTTTTTTAGTTTTTTACAAGTTTTATAAAAAATTTGTAACGTGACATGGTGAACGTGACAAGATTCCACTCAGTTAGTGAAAGAAAATTGTTCATTAAGTTTTATTTAAAAAAACAAAAAATATAACATTAACTTAGAAATATAACAATTGTATGCCAATTATAATAAGGAATACTTGTTTTATAAACGAAAAAATATTGGGAAATATATTTTTTTTGAATATACTGTTTGAGCTACTTGTAATATGAAGCGTTTGATTCCAACCATAAGATTCAACAATGATTTCTTGTTGATTTGGTGTGTTCTTGAGTATTTCCTGTGGTTTTGCTGCCGGATTCTATCTATTTTCCCGCTTACTTTTCAAAAGCCTCCAATTTTTGTTTGTTCATTATTAATTATTTGATCGCCGTATTCTCATTCATATGGCAGCATTGTCTAGGTATTTTTGGCGTTTTAATTTTTCTAGATACCGTCGTAATGCTTCTTTATTGATATTTTTACTCATCTGCATAAGAATAAGCTATATGAACAAAAAACAATACTTTTTTTCTGAGCGATAGTACATTTCTGTTTTTTTTTTTTTGAGTAAAACGCGATTAACTTTCTTTGCATATTAATTTTCATCTACTTGCTTCGATTAGAAGTGCAGCACTGACGAAAAATTCATAATTTTGCTCGCGAACGTGACAAAAGAAAAGCAGGTGAAAGAAACTTAAAAATGTACCGTTTTTTGATCCTTGCCTCATCTATTTTTCTATTCTCGCGTTAGTTTGTTGTTGTTACTAAAATCTCAAAAGAAGATTGCAACCAAAAAACGAATGTATAATAAATATCAACAAATAACAAAACCTCCACTAAAAGTAGCCCAAAATGAAAAAAAACAATTTTTTGTAACTTTCTGTGCAAATATTTCATAACAGCTACAAAATTATGCGGTAAACTTATTAAATTCTTTTAATTTATATATTTCTTAAACATTTTAAAAGAACAAATGATTTGTTTACCAATTTTTAATTTTTTCGTCGTGGTGGACCTTTTTCTGGAAATGCCCATATTTTTTGTGGTGTAAGGCATTCTCGATCAAACTTACTAACGTGTGTTGCTGTCTCACCAGATCTCTCCTTACGCGTGCTGGTTAGTTGCCAACCGTTCCTCCACCTCGCTTCTGATGGGGAGATCGAGCTTTTCCAAGTTTTACACAAAAAGGTCGTGAGACTGATAGGTCGGTAGTCCTTCGGACTATTGTGGTCACATTTTTCCTTTTTTGGTAGGAATACTACTCTTACTGTTCACCAAAGTTGGGATGTGACCACTTTTTAGGCAAGCCTTGAATATTTTGGGAAGCCATGGGTTGTCACATCCTTCGTGGTCTGTAGCATGGCCGGTATGATCGCAGCAAGTCCAAGGCTCTTTATGCTTGTGAAGGACTTAGCGGGTATTGACCTCTTTTTCGTATTCGAAGGTCGACATGATTTCCAACGACACCTGCTCACGATTTTTTTCTTTAAGCAAATTCGGCTCTTTTGGTCCAAAAAAATCAAATGAGCTTGCTCACGACCAATATCTAGATTACATGCTAGCTGTCCTGACACTCACATGCCGATTTTCGAGCACGACTTATTATATTATTTCAATGTTTTCGTCACTGGTAGAGGTCAAAGGTCGTCCGAAACGAGGCATATCTTCGACGGTGTTCTAACCGTTTTCAAAGGCTTTGTGCCAATTGAAAACTTGGGTTTTTGAAAAATCAGAGCCCCATAAGCCTTTCGTAAAAGGCTTATTACCAATGGTAATACCCGAGTACCGATTTCAATAATATAATCGGAAATAAACTGCATAGAGTATTATACTGTCGGGCGTGCTCAACTGTACTTCTCTTTCTTGTTTTTGTTATCATAAACCTTATAGACCCTAGTTCTCTTTTTGTATTTTGGGTCTACAACTAAACACAAGTAAAAAAGGCTACAGTCGAGCGGGCCGAATGTAAGAGTGTAGTGACTGTAGTGTGCATTTAACCATACAAATAATTAATTTTCGACCGATTTGTCCTGTGAGAGCTACATGATATAGTTCTCTGATCCGGATAAAACTTGGTGAGGATAGATTTAATCATGTTATATACATAATGTGTAAGTTTGATTGCGATCACACAAGTAACACTTTATGTCCTCATACAAAATGTCCTATTTTCAACTGATTTCTTCCATGGAAGCTATAGGCTACAGTTGCCAGATCTGGATCAACACTGGTGAGGATAGTTATAATGGTACCGTATACATGTGTGAATTCGGTCCGGATAACTCTAGTCATTGCCAAGTTATGGAATTATGAAAATAGTTTTTACAATTCGCGGGGGCTGTAGATGGCGTACCAAAAATTTTAAGTAAACTCGATCTGCGCACGCTTCCATTCCAAATTTGGTGGTTTGGGCTCTTATAGTCTGAGAACCAGGTGTTTCAACGGATGAACGGACAGATGGACAGGAGGACATCGCAAATTCGACTCAACTGTTGATGCTGCTCAAGTATATATATACTTTAATGGTCGGAAACGCCTTCTTCTGCCTGTTAATTGACCTCTGAAATCATATTGAGTTCTGGGTCTTAAAATAAATATAAACAGCGAAAAAAATGTAAAATAACAAAAAGCAAACAAGACACCTGAAAGGGACACTATCAATAAATCACAATCAATTCCAGTAACCCGGACTAAAGAATCTAACGGTTCAAATGAAAGCATAAGGAATTAGGTTTTATGACGATCTGCTCACAAAGACTGGGAAATATTAAAATTAGCATGTGAGGACTGCCGCTGCAGTGGCAATGGCAAATACACTGCAACCTCCTAAATTACTTGTGGAATGTAATGAGGATTAGAAGAAAATTGACAGCTTATCCCATTGAGACGTTTCAAAACTCTGTCGAATATCCTTAGGATCATAATGACTTTCATTGCGCCCATGATAAGCCCAGCTTAAATAAAAGATCTGACCGATTCTTGTATTTTATTGGATCACCAAGTTTGATTTGGATCGGACAACTATAATCTTTAGCTTCCATAGGACAAATCGGTCGAAAATGGAAAATTTGTTTGAAGACATTTAGTGTTAGTTGACCGATCGCAATCAAGCTCACACATTATGTGTGTATCATGACTCTATATATCCTCACCAAATTTGGTCCAGATCGGACAACTATAGTTTATAGCTCCCATAGGACAAATTGGTCGAAAAAGTGTGATGTGTATGAAAAAATTGAGTTTTAATTAAAAGATCTCAACCGAGCATGATTATAACTATCCTCCCCAAGTTTATTACGGACCGGACAACTGTAGCATATAGATCCCATAGGAGAAATTGGCTGAAAATTTATGATTTGTATGAAGACATATGGTGTTAGCTGAGCTATCGCAAGCAAACTCACACATTATGTGTGTATCATGACTCTTTATATCCTCACTTAATTTGGTCCTGATCGGACAATTAAAGCCTAGCTAGATATGTAGTGGTAGTTGAGCTATCGTAACCAAACCAAACATATTATGTGTATATTACGATTATAACTATCCTAACCAAGTTTGATCTGGATATAGGACAAATAGTTCAAAAATTACATATTTGTTTGGAAAATGCGCACTAGAACCAGTAGGGATCGTTTACAGTTTTTAATTAAATAAATGTGCTGCCGGTGCTAAATAATCTGTAGCAAAGTCAAATTTTCATGAGAGACTTTTGTGTTCACAAATATTTGCTCGATACAAAAGCCTTTATAGCCGTAAACCTAACATAAATGTAAATCTACAGGTGTTTCTTCGATAAATAAATCAATAAATACAATTATTTAATAAAATTTTCCAACAAATTCTTTTTTTTCTATTTTTTCCCCAACATCGTCTTTTTCGTTTACAATATTTATTCCCTTATATTTATACCTCCTATCTTCTCTGAGTTCTTTAAAATGTTAATTTTAATATCAATATTTAAGTAATCCAGCAACACCAAGCAACTACACTCAATATGAAAAGAAAAACAAAAACTTGGTTTAATTGTTACAAAACAGTCGAACTGGAATTCATCAGTGACTGAACTACGACCACGCTAGAATTCTGCAAACCAGCGGTAAGCTGTCGTTTTTGATGGTGCTTTCTCGTCATATAAAGAATTAGGTTCATCGACACATTCTTTTTGGAATCCACGTCGAAAGTGGTGAAAAAAGGACAGACAGACAGACAGGCGGACATGGCTTTATCGACTCGGCTTGTGATGCTCTTATTATGAATTAGTATGAAAAAATTTTGCGTTGACCAAGAACTCTCTGGGCCAAATTCGGTGAGCACATAAAGAGTCGAGATATATGCATCTTGTGTTAGCTAGGTTGAGATCGGGTAAATAAAACTTAGTTTTTTCATACAAATCACCAATTTTCGACCGATTTGTCCTATGGAAGCTATAGGCTATAGTGGTTTGATCAGGACCAAACCTGGTGAGGATTGTTATCATCGTGATACACACATAATGTTTGAGTTTGTGTGAGCGATCGGTCAACTAAAATAACATGTCTTCATGTAATTTTTTTTTTTTTTTAACCGAATTGTTTTATGGGAGCAATAGGATATAGTTGACTGACCCGGATGAAACTTGGTGAGGATAGTTGAAATAGTACCATATACCTAATATGATTTGGTCCCGATTGCTCTATTCGTTTCTTAGGTATGGTGATGTAAAAACAGTTTTTACAATTTGCGGGGGTGGTAGGAGTAGTGGCAATTGAAATAAACTTGATCTGCCTGATCATAGGCGGACTTTCATTCCAAATTTGGTGGTCCCCGTTCATATAGTCTCCAAGATCCAGTTGTTCATACGGACGGATAGACAGACAGACGGAGATTGCTATAACGTCTCGGCTGTTGATACTGATCAATAATATATATACATATATATTTAAGGGGTTGGAAATGGTTATTTCTGCCTGTTACGCATATTTCGCTTCTGACAAAGTATTTGGACCCCTGTATATGCACATGCTTCTCTATATAAGTGACCTGTCAACTTTTTCAGCTTCAGAACAATTTATTATTTATGGTATGGATTACATTTGTTTATCGACCAATTTTCACTTCTAACGCTGTTCTCCATATACCTGCTAAGTTATTAGTATAGAATTTTAAATACAGCCCGAAACTTGCCTTCAAAAATGAATTTTACGTTTTCTGGACAACTGGGGCGCGGTATTATAAAACTAAAATAAACTTAATCCGGCCGCACATATATAGTAGTAGTCCGGTATTGATTAAAAACATATACATTATAGGGTCAAAAATGTCTCCTTCAACCTGCTACACTATAATCGTTAGAAAGATTTTAGTATGCATAACACACCGAATAGCCGGTATAAAAACGAGTTGGAAACGATACATTCGAGTGAGTCGATTTTAAGGCACCTTGCAGCACCTTGAACATATATAAATTATGGCTGTTACGAACACTTTGCTTCTGACAAACCTAATGGGAACATTTTTTCTTTTTGTATATAATAAATGTGGTTTTTCCTGAAACTCTGACTCTAGACACTTTTAATTTTGAAATGAAATTTTTCACTGGCAAAATAGTTAACGTTAACATATTGGTAACATAAAAGTAAAAAAAAATAAATATTTTTAAATATTTTTGTTTAATTTTTTGGGCTACTTACTTTAAGTATAGTGGTGACTATCTCCCAATCCCAAAAACTGGCATCCGACTGGTTTAACACGCGCGAAGTTACAAGCAATCGATTGAATGCGCGAAAGCTGTCCAGATTAAAAACCTGTGGTAAAAACTTTCGTTTTAGTCTTAAGCTAGAACGCAACAAACTGGGCGCTTGCAGATTTGTCTCTTCAGTAATGGACGATGAATCAAAACGAGGACGATCCAATGTGCTTTGGAACTTATTCGATTGTGTACGCTGCGTCGAGGTGGCAACTGTCCCAGCAGCGGCTGCAGCACTAACAGTATCGTGCAGCTGTAGAGTACTATTTTGATTACATGCATTTATATTGCGATGAAATAAATGTGATTGTATAAGCGCTCCACCTTGTAAAACTTCATCGAGAAATATGCTACGTGACGCTGGGCGTTGACGCAGCATCTTTTGATAGTTTTGCAGAGCATTAACAGCTGCGTTTGCCTGTTGATTACCTTGTGTAGCGTGACTAACAAGCGTTGGTAACGCTGAGATGGTGCAGCATATATCCGCCGGCAAATACATATACATTATCTGTACTATTTTGGCAATTAGAACTGTTGCTCGTACCGACACGAACTGATCGTTGCTGACTGCTACCTCAACCAGCGCATTGAGCAGACCCGTCTCAAGAAAACAATAAAGCAGGAAGGCCAAGTGTTGTTCGACTACAGTAGGCGCACATGTTGACAGACTAGGTAAAATGGAACGTCCTTCGGCGGAAACAAAACCGTTGCTTAACAGCCACATGTCTTGAAAATCTGACGGATCAACCATTTGCAATGCGGTTGCAAAATCATCAGTCCAGCTAGGTTGCGGCACAGCTAACAGCTCGTACAATAAGTCCATAATTGCTCTCTATCAGAAAAAAAAAAAAATTGAAATTAATATTAAAGATGTGAAGTTTACATATTACCGATCTGTATGAAAATTAACATGAACATCACCATTAAGCTTTTGATTTTTTTTATAATTTACTCAGCTTTCTTTTACTGTACCTTTTACTTAGAATAAAGTCAAAAATTTTCCTTTCAGCCGTTATTTCTCAAATGTGCAAGCGAAATCAAAGTGTCATGTACAACAGCAAGGTGACATGGATAATTATACTCTTTGCAAGAGTATATTGGGTTTGTGAAAAGTATGTAACAGGCAGAAGGAGGCGTGGCAGACCCCATAAAGTATATTGAGTTGACATAATCATGTATGTCTGTCCAAGTCAAAATGTTGGACTATTACGGCCCCTTTTACCATAAAAAATAAACTTATTTTCAAACTAGCTTGTCGTTTTTAAGGAATATATTCTAATCGCACAGGATTGTTATTTGAAATTCGTTTGAAGACAAATTATATTAAACTATCCTGAAAGTTGCATAAAAATCAGACTAAAACAATCTTTATATTTGCACGCAATGTCTATGCATGTGTGCAAGCGAGACAAGTACTATCCATTGTGATACCCGGATACCGGTTTTAATAATGTAATCATATAATCGGGAATAAAATGCAGAGAGTATATACGGTCGGGCGTGCTCGACTGAACTTTTCTTTCTTGTTTTGGCCAATAATAGTAAAAGGAAAGCGCATGCCACTCAAAAATATATACATATTAATAAAATGTATTTAGTGGTTACATATTTAAATCTCAGGAGTGCAATACAGTCAAATATTAACATCTGACGATAATTAGGACACGACGTCGTAGAAAGTTATATAAGCAGTAATAAATAAAAACAAGAAAGAATGTTATAGTCGCCTCGCGACTATAGGATACCCGTTACTCAGTTTTATTATATTATTAACAATGGGATATGATAGTACAATAGGCAATCGACCCAAGTGGGTTTAATTCAGATGGCTTGGGAAACACAGAAAATTTTCATACAAATTCATATTTACAGCGTATTTTTGAGCGATCGTTCCTATGGGAGCTATACGATATAGTCGTCCGATTTGAATGAAACTTGATCAGTATGATTATTTTATTGACAAATATATTCTGCGTGAGTTTCATTATAATTGCTTGGTCAACGCAAAAGTTTATTTATATAAATTCATATTTGGAGCGTATATTTGACCGTATATTTGAGCGTATATTTGCTCCTATGGGAGCTATACGATATAATTGTCCGGGGTCTATTATAGCTCGACTGCAGTCTTTCTTACTTGTTATTCTCTCTGAAAGAGTATATAAGGTTTGTGAAAAGTACGTAGAAGGCAGAAGGAAGCGTGGCCGACCAGTGGGCGTGTCAAAAAAACAAAAACAAACTTGCACTGCTTGGGCATTTTATCTTTCATTTGCGACCTCTCGGGCCTTTCTAGCTCTTATAGTCTCTGGGATCCTTTTGTTCACAAACACGGACAGACGGACATGGCTATATCGACTCGGCTAGTCATGCTGATAAAGAATATATACACTTAATGGGGTCTGCCCTGCCTCTTTCTCCCTGTTACATACATTCCAACGATTACAATATACTCTTTTACTCTACGAGTAACGGGTATAATAATAGGTAAACTTTAATCTTTGTTCCAAAGAAAATACTATTTTTTGTAGCTTTTTTAAACGAGGAACAGAATTCCAGAGATCAAATAATACAGAACCGAAATGTTAAGTTTTTGATATATTACATCAAATGTTGAGAATAGTTTAAAAGAAAATCGGCCACAAAAAGTAATTAAAGGTATTAATATAAAATCAAAATAATGTACCCAAAAATGGTAATAGCAAAATTGACTACATTCTTAAGAAAATTACCTGAAACATGTCGAAATGTGATGTTTATATTGAAATAAGATTTTAATTGAGATTATAAAACAATTTGCTTTTCCTTTGATTTGAGGAAAGGCCACACTGTGCTAAAGTGCAAACTCACTTATTTTCTCAAAATGCAAACAACAACAAACGAGAAAAAAAACTTGTCGAAAAAAGTATAAACAAACAAGAAAGAATACTATAGTCGCCTCGCGACTTTAGGATACCCGTTACTCAGTTTTATTATATTATTAACAATGGGCTATGATAATAATAATAGTACAATCGTTTAGTCAATCGACCCTAATGAGTTTAATTCAGATGGCTTGGGAAACACAGAAAATGCTCATACAAAATTCATATTTATACCGATCGTCTATGTGGGAGCTATACGATATAGTCCCCCGATTTTAATGAAACTTTGTCAGTATATTTATATTATTGACAAATATATTCTGTGTGAGTTTCACATGTTTCATGTTTGGAGGGTATTTTTTATCGATTGTCCCTATGGGAGCTATACGATATAGTTGTCCGATTTGGATCAAACTTGGTCAGTATATGTACTCCGTAGACTGCACTTTCTGTGTACATTTGGTTTAGATAGCATTGCTAACAAAAAAGTTTTCTATACTAAAACATGCTATTTTTACCTCTTTTTACTTTTGTATGAACATAGAACGCCCTAAAGTGGGCGTGTCGAAAACAAAAACAAACTTGTACTGCTTGGGCATTTTATCTTTCATTTGCGACCTATTAAGCCTTCCTAGCTCATATAGTCTCTGAGATCCTTTTGTTCACACAGACGGACATGACTATATCGACTCGGCTAGTCATGCTGATCAAGAATATATATACTTTATGGGGTCTGCCAAGCATCCTTCTTCCTGTTACTTACATTCCAACGATTACAATATACCCTTTTACTCTACGAGTAACGGGTATAACAAGAAAGAAAAGTACAGTCGAGCACGCTCATATAATACTCTCTGCATTTTATTTCCGATTATATATAAAATAAATATCATTTGTCGGCACGGCCAGTGTCCGTGAGAGCTCTGCCGCCACACATGCAGCGTAATTGTTCGTTCATATGTTTCTGTCTCGCTCGCACATATGCATTGATATTGCGTTAAAATATAAATTTTTTTATATGCGTAACTTTCTTGATTTATGTCGGATTTTTATGTAACTTTCAAGATAGTTTGATATAATTTGTCTCCAAACAAATTTTAAATACTAACACTGTACGATAAGAACATATGCCTTAAAAACGGCATTGAAGTTTGAAAATATTTTTACTTCCATCATCAACCACTGCTATATTCTGCATCGAGGGTATAACACTGGTTGATTGACTTATTGATCCCGTCTCAATGTCCGTCTAAGAAGCGAGAGCAATAACGACTTTCCATACGTCATATTAAAACTCCACAAAATAACTTTCAATATTTGATTGCGTTCAATCCGCCTGATTAGTAAGCAGTAAGCACACTACTCGGTGTGTATTTGTGATTAACTTTCGATCCGTCAGTTTAGCATGCACATAAACCATATTCTATGAGTTTGGTTTAAATATCTTCAAAAAAAAAAGGTAAAACAATAAATCTGTTTTCTGTTGACATCGAACGTTAATTAGGAATGAGAATTTACTGCACGATGCGATTAAGATACTTAGATTAGGTTACCTGGTGGTGACCCTTAATAGTCCGGTCGTGGAATAATTTTATGGCTTTAAACCTTGTAGGATAAGAGAGTGCTTGGCGAAAACTAGCAGCGCCCCTTCTTTGGTGGCTCTTTGAGTTAGAGAAGTAGTGGTCCCGAGCTATCCTACCCTTGTACGGGCTAGGGTAGGACAGCGGCACAGAAAATTTTACAGTGTTTTGAAAAGTCTTGAATCATTGTATTTCCTAAAATTTGTGTCGTTAGTTTATGTCTATATTGGCTGCATGCACAAACGCCAAGCCGTGACCTGTGAGTTTTCCCACAATCAGCCTGCAGTCCCTCCATGGGACTATGTTGGCTATTTTACTCCTGATGTTTTCCAGAAGGTAGAATTCCATTCAAGCTTGCAGTTCAGCGATCTTAGAGATCTTCTCCTTTGTTTGGTAGCTCTTCGCCTGCCTTAGCTAGAGTATATGACTCCTTGCTTTCAAGTATTGCTTGAAACCCAGCATATGTGCACTGATTTAGTCGTGCACAGGCCATTTATTGCCTTCCTTAATCAGATAGTTCTGAAGTTCTGTAGTTCGGAGCTGACGATATCATAGACTAAATGGCTGCTTGACTGTCTACTGAGATGTTATGTGGCATTCTAGGTCTAAATACATTACGAACTACGCGGCATTTCCGATAGCAAACACTTCTACGTGGAAGATACTGCAGTGTTCAGGTAGCTTGTATGAGATATTGGTATCCGGATATTTACATTATACCCGGCTCCTACACCGCCCGTTATCTTGAAGCCTAGTATATTGTGGTAATTTTGCTGATGCGAGCATGTCTTTCAGACCTTGTGTCCTGTATGAACCTTTATTTTACCCTCCAGATAATCTTGTGGTAGTACTAGCATTTGATTCGCTTTTAACGACGGACGTGTTTTGCACCTCACTCGCTCTTTTCTTCTATCGTGGCTTTCAATCCCATTGTTTGGTTTTGGTCAGAAATCTCGTTTTCTTACTTTCGGTTCTTGCGTCCGCGCTTATGTGCATCTGATTTTTTACTGTCGGAAGTAATCATCAATAACTTGCCCATTAACCCTTGTGCTACCAACGTAGTTTTGCCTAACTTTTAGCTAACTTTTACTCTTTTATGAGACTCCCTCTGAGACAAATTTCTAAAGTAAAAGCAGAAATTAATTCGAATAATTTTTTTTAAGTAAATAGGTGTTTCTGAACTCTAGTATGAACTCAGAAAAAATGTAGAAGCTTTCGTTTTCCTGGAAGGTGAGTAAATGTAAATAAGTGCCACAAGGCACTCTTTGGGCATAGAGGAGTAAAAAAATAGTTTCCAAATAAATTAACTTTTTTTTAATTTATGTTTTATTGTATTTCTTTAAATCACTTTATTTGTTGCAATGAAATTGTTGTTGACCGAGCAGCATAAATGCAGTTTGCATTTTGTGCAAATGCTCTGCGTTTTTGAAGTTTTGCAGTGCACCATCTTTTTCCCGTATTGCGATCCAACCACTCTGGAAAATGATTCATAAGGTCAAACCTCAAGTCCTTTATTGGGTGATTTGATTTTTGGCCTTGTTGCCTGCTAGTATGTGATGGCGACCGAGTTGATCCCGCAGACAAAGATGAAGATCATGAAAGTAAATTGTTGTTCTTGAGTGGGCGACCTGGCAAGTTTTTTGACCGATATCCCACTAGATCAGCAGCAATAGACTCTCGAAAATAAGGAAGTTTAACCCATTTCTCGCTGCTCATGGTTTCCTTTTGTATACGTCGATATAGGATGTAGGCGTTTGTTGTTGCCATATCTACTAAATGAATGAAAATTCGGGTTGTAGCATCTTGAGTTTTACTTTTTATGTGGTATCGGCCCATAAGCCCATCCATCAGATCCACGCCTCCCATATGAGCGTTATATATTATTAATAACATTTATGTTTTCATCACGGGCTCTTACATTATTCCTAGTTTAATCTTTACATTTATCGGCCGTAAAATCCGTATATTTTATGCTATCCGATCGTAATTTGCATGTGGTGCTTGGCGAATTTAATGTTGCGAGATTTCTTTTATGGACTTTGCCATTTTGACTCCCACGTCTCACTAGTTTTTTCCTGATCATTTATTTGGGACGCTATTTTTTTAAAACAATGCCATCCCAAAAGTCCATAAATAGAAGGCTTAGTTAGATTTTTTATGATCCATCCTCTTATTCTATATTCCACACCCTTATCTCACCTTTTACTCTACATTTTTAATTGTACTTTAAATTTTTTACTTGTTGTCTGTGTTCGAGTTGAAATTCTAGCTAGGTCTAACATACTTATTAACGCGTGAGCTAACATTGCTTGAAAACAGAAAGTCTGGAAGTTTGAAGCTCGATCTGATTTCTCTTAATATTATATCTGCAAGAGTATATTGGGTTTGTGAAAAGTATGTAAAAGGGAGAGGGAAATTATGTTTATTCTTGATCAACATCACAAGCCGAGTAGTCTGGCGTAGCAGACCCCATATAGCATATATATATTCTTGATCAGCATCACAAGCCGAGTCGATATAGTCATGTCCATCTGTCTGTCTGTCCGAATGAACAAACAGATCTAAGAGACTTTATTTTTCGATTATAATTTATAATTATAAAATTATATTTTTTTTAATAACCGATCTTCGAACTACGTTATTGGCGCAGCCGGTAGGATATCGGAAAAATATTCTTGTAACAGTAATCGATCCTTTTCGATCCGCTAATAGAAATCCTTGTACGACCAATTGACTTTCTAGGATTGAGCACGCGAATTTGCCGCAAAAAGTGATTCGGTTCAGAACATTACAATTTTGGAAAAAACTTTCTGATATCCGCAAAAGAATCAACGCGTGTGTTTTAAAACTTAACAAACCAATTATCAATCGTGGCCCACAGTAAAAGTGCGACCGCCACCAAAACATAATTGCCATATTAAGCATACCGCGCAACACAAAACTTGCAATACACCAAACAGTGTTCTGCAAATAAATAGATCCTTTGGACTATTTTGAACAACTGTACTTAAAGGACTTATTTCCGGGCTTTACACATCATTAAATTGATCCCTGTAAACAGTAAGCTCCTTACAATCCACAAAAAGAAAATCAAACCTGAAGTGACAACAAAAATAAATTTGTGTGAAAGTGCAAATTTTTATTTTTACAAAGAACAACCCAACAATACAAACAAAATAAAATAACATCATGACAACAACAACAGCAATGGAACTATCCGAAATGCACCTGAAACAAGCCTTAGGACAGATACGTCAAGTTCCAATCTTTGACGGAAAAACAGTGGAACTAACAGCGTTCATAAGAAGAATCGACTTCATCATGCAGCTTTACCCTACACAAGACGTGAGACAGCACAGCGTTTTATTTGGAGCCATCGAGATGCAGACATCTGGATCAGCACAAGGAGTTTCCCAACTCACAGCAGCTACAACCTGGGGAGAACTTAGGAGAGCCCTTATATAACACAAATTACAACCATAGTATACGTTAGTTCGGAGAAGAACTAGAATATAAGTCTTTTGTAATCTCAAACAAACTAATGTTAGAAAATCAGCCACAAAACACAATATTGTACACAAACGCAATGAATAACACAATTAAAGATGTAATTACTAGGAAACTACCCGACAGAATATTCATGACCTTAGCTAGACATGACATTACAACAGTTTCAAAACTTAAACAAGTCGCTCAACGCGAAGGACTTTACGAAAACAATTTTAACGAACGTACCAACCAAAATACTGAAAACTCAAAACCCACCAAAACTAACAATGACAATCGTGGAAAAGGAAAAATTCAAAATTATTATCCAAGTCCCAACTATTCAAACAACACAAACCAAAATAATAAACCAAAAGAAAATGCTGAACATAATCAGCCATAATATAAAGAATTTAAACAAAACCTTGATCAAGCAAGATCACAAAACCCAATGAATTACCAAAATCAAAGCCAAAGATCTTCAAATCCTCCAGTCAAAAGACAGCGAGAAAATACCAGTGGTCACTCTAAGATGGAAACTTCTGAAAATTTTCATCAAGGAGCTTTGGACCACGAAGAACAAATCCCTTCATCAGATTAGTATTTTTGAATATATATTGTATATATTGAATGGGCAACATTTTAACTGTGTAATTGACACAGGTTCGTCCATCAATCTAATTAAACAAAACTTTCTAAATTTTCCTATCAAACCTTGCCAATTAAATGTACAAACAATAAATGGCATAGCTTTGTCCTACTAAGCAAATATTTTATTTACACAACTTTTCCGAAAATTATGATATTCTACTAGGTAGAGAATATCTAGAATCCTGTGAAGCAAAAATTGACTATAAACAAAAAACAGTAATTCTTAACGAGCATCCATTTCAAATGAGATATGATCGTGAGGATTCTGTCAAGGACAAGACCGCATTTCAATGCCTTGATCTGCCCCAAACAAACGATATAGCAGTAAATTACGCTATAAACAATGAATTAAACGAAACAAATCAATTCCGATTAGAACATCTGAACGATGAAGAAAAAACTAAACTAACCAAAATCCTTTTCGAGTTTAGTGACATTCAGTACAAAGAAAGTGAAAATTTGACTTTCACCAGTACAATTAAGCATGTCATCCAAACTAAACACGAAGACCAATTCAAAAGCGTCCATACAAGTATGCGCAAACATTCGACGAAGAAGTCGATAAACAAATCAAACAAATTATTGAACAAGGTATAATTCGCATATCAAACTCGCCTTATTGCTCACCAATTTGGATTGTGCCAAAGAAACGTGATGCATCAGGTAAAGAAAAGTTCCGTATAGTTATTGACTATCGAAACTTAAATGAAATAACAATCGATGATAAATATCCTATTCCAGTCATGGATGATATACTAGACAAACTTGGAAAATGTCAGTATTTTACCACAATTGACCTTGCGAAAGGATTTCATCAGATACAAATGGACCCAAATAGTATACCAAAAACAGCTTTTTCAACTAAAAATGGACATTACGAATATACTCGAATGCCTTTTGGATTGAAAAACGCCCCAGAAAAATATCAACGTTGTATGAACAATCTATTAGAAGATCTAATTTATAAAGATTGTTTAGTATACATGGATGATATAATAGTGTATTCCACTTCATTGGAAGAACATCTATTATCATTAAAAAGGGTATTCGCAAAACTGCGTGAAGCTAATTTAAAATTGCAATTAGACAAATGCGAATTCATGAAAAAAGAAACTGAATTCCTTGGACACATAATAACAACAGAAGGAATAAAAGCAAATCCAACAAAAATCTCTGCAATACAAAATTTTCCAATAACGCCCAAAGAAATAAAATCATTTTTAGGTCTTTGTGGTTATTATAGAAAATTCATTCCTAACTTCGCACACGTTGTAAAGCCAATGACTTTAAAATTAAAAAACGGTGCAAGTATAAATATCAACGAACCAAATTACATTTTTGGTTTTGAAAAATTAAAAGTACTTATATCGTCCGATCCAATTTTAGTTTATCCGAATTTCGAAAAACCATTTTGTCTCACAACTGATGCCAGCAACATAGCCATTGGAGCTGTTCTGTCTCAAAATCAAAAACCAATTTGTTTCGCAAGTAGAACTTTAAATGAACATGAAATTAATTATTCAGCAATTGAAAAAGAACTTTGAGCCATCGTTTGGGCAACAAAATATTTCCGATCTTATCTCTACGGTAGAAAATTCGAGATCCTCAGTGATCACAAACCACTTGTTTGGCTTAATAGTATTAAAGAACCAAATATGAAATTACAACGCTGGAAAATAAAATTAAATAAATTTGATTATAACATTAAATATGTACCAGGTAAAGAAAACCATGTTGCAGATGCTTTATCCAGAATAAAAATTGAAGAAAATATGTTAGGAGAAACCTCTGACGTCACAGCAGCAACAATCCATAGTGCTCAAGAAGACAACCAATATTACATTTCACTAACAGAAAGACCAATCAATTATTTTAAAAGACAAATAGAATTTGCAAAAAGTAACTCAAATAACGTTAACGTAACTAACTATTTTCATAAAACAAAAATTTTAATAAATTATGTCGAAATGACACACAATCATGCCAAAGAATTAATTAAAGAATACTTATGTTCAAAGAAGAGTGTTATATACTTCAGCAACGAAGCCGATTTTCTTACTTTCCAGAATGCTTTCGTTGAAATAATTAGTCCCAATAATATTACAAAAGTAATGAGATCAACTAAAAAACTAACAGATCTTCAAACTTATGCCGAATTTAAAGAATACATTATTAACACACACCAAAAGCTACTACATCCAGGAATAGAGAAAATGACATTATTATTTAAAGAAAAGTATTATTATCCAGATTACCAGAATTTAATTCAAAATATTATTAACGAATGCAAAGTTTGCAATGTAGCAAAAACAGAACATAGAAACACTAAATTAGCCTTTGAATTAACTCCAGAAATCCATAATCCCAGAGAAAAATATGTCATTGATTTTTATATGGTAGACAACAAACAATTTCTATCTTGCATAGACTTATATTCCAAATACGCAACATTAATCGAAGTAAATGGTCGAGATTGGTTAGAAGCCAAAAGAGCTCTTTTAAAAGTATTTAATGACATGGGAAAACCAATTGAAATTAAAGCAGATAAAGACTCAGCCTTCTTGTGCTCCGCACTACAAATTTGGTTAAAATCAGAAGACGTAAATATAACCATCACAACTAGTAAAAACGGTATTTCAGACATAGAAAGATTTCATAAAACAGTAAATGAAAAATTGAGAATTGTCAATTCTGACACGAATCAAGAAGATAAACTAACTAGATTCGAAATAATACTTTACACTTATAACCATAAAACTAAACATAATACGACTGGTAGAACACCAGCAGACATTTTCATTAACGCAGGAACTCCCGAGTATGAAACACAGTTAAATAAGAAAAATAAAATAGAAAGACTCAATGAGAAAAGAGCCGAATTCGAA
Source organism: Drosophila cardini (assembly GCA_018903735.1). Taxonomy (NCBI): domain Eukaryota; kingdom Metazoa; phylum Arthropoda; class Insecta; order Diptera; family Drosophilidae; genus Drosophila; species Drosophila cardini. Next base: position 231,699 of record JAEIGM010000043.1, read on the forward strand.
GTAGATACTAGATATAGGGAATCACCATTAGTAAGGTCTAAATCCACAAACCCATTTAAGCAAACTGGAAACATAACACAAATAGATGATAAACACTATGAAGAAGTAAACAGAGGTAGAAAGATAACACATTATAAATCAAAATATAAAAAGAAAAAAGTAACTAATGAAAGTAAATACGATAATTCCAGATCAACCAATAACCCGAATCACGATGATAACTCCTCATAATTTAACAACTCTAATAATAACATTCATGCTACTTTACTTTATATGTCCAATAAAAGGTCAAAATTTGGAAATCAATCCAATTAACTGCAAAAACGGATATCTTATATTTCAAACAGGAACCATAAACTTGCCTATAAAATACGAATATCATTATTTAACTATTAATATAAAAAAAACTGAAAAAACTTATAATAACCTAATAAAACAAACAAAGGAATTTGAAAGACTAACAAAAATTAAATACTTAATAGAAAAACTGGACAGAGAAATGAATGGCATAAGACTAGTAAAACGTAACAAAAGAGGACTTGTTAATTTCATGGGAACATTTTACAAATATCTTTTCGGAACTCTGAATCAAGAAGACAAAGAAGAATTGCAATCCAAAATAGATAACCTTTCAGTAAATAGTGTTCAAGCTAATGAATTAAATGAAGTAATAAAAGCAGTTAATAGAGGAATAGAAGTAATGAACAGTTTAAGTATCACCCATGAGGCAGATCAAAGACTTGAAATATTAACTTTCAATTTACAAGAATTCACAGAATACATTGAAGACATTGAACTAGGAATGCAACTAACCAGGCTTGGTATATTCAACCCTAAATAATTAAAATATGACTCACTATCACATTTAAACGCAGAAAAAATTATAAATATTAAAACATCAACTTGGTTAAACACAACTACTAACGAAATTTTAATCATTTCCCATATTCCACGTGAAATTATAAATACCGCACAATTTGACATTATTCCTTACCCTGACGACAATAAAACATTTTAACCGAAATTATACATGACAGTTATTACATACAAAATAGTAAAGCATTTACAGCAACTAACAAAGATTTAGTTATGAACAAATGTATTACCGGAATATTAAACCAAGAAAAAACAGAATGTAGATATTCAAAAATACATAAAAACTATGAAATTAAGTATGTAGAACCAAATATTATGTTAACATGGAACTTACCTAAAACTGTATTAAATCAAAATTGTATCAACAGAGAAATAATTATTGAAGGAAATAAAATGATAAAAGCCCTAAATTGTTCAATCCAATTAGATGAAATTTTAATAACCAATACTATGTTAGATTACACACAAATAATTTATATAAATAATAATGTAACCATTGTCATATGTCCAAACTAAAGAAATTATCTTACAGCAAACAAAATTGTATAACACGTTTCAAATTGTTACTATAATCACTTTAATAATTATTTTAATCGCATTAACTACGTACATTATCTTTAAATATAAAAATATTCCAAGAAAAATTATTGTTAATTATAAGAACCAAAAAGAATCAACCCCAAACATACAATCAAATATTGAAAATGATATTGAACTAAATGAAAACAAAAACAAGAAAGAAAGGTTATCTTCGGCTCGCCGAAGATTAAATAACCTTGCAGTCAGGCATGTTGCGTTCATTGGATTCAGTTACCAGTGGTTCCTATGGATGCTGTATGATATAATAGTCCGATTTAGATGAGATTTGGTCAGCATATAGGGAATAGGAGTAGTGCGTGAATTTAGCTGAAATCGCTTAATAGACTTTACAAATTTTTTTGTTCCTTTGGCAGCTATATGATATAGTGGTTCGATCCGAATGAAATTTGGTCAACAGTTGGAGAATGATAGCAAATGTTTATGGCGTGAGTTTGGTTGAAATTGCTCAATCGACACTGAAAATTTTCATACTAGGCATTTTCATCATTTTGCACATAGGATTTGTTACTAAATGCATATAGGCTTAATTTGGTTGAAATAGCTCCAAAAAAAATTTTTTTTCAACCGATTGTTGCTATGGGAGCTATATGATATAGTCATCCGATCCGGCCGATTTTAACAAATGATCTGCCTGCAGAGAGAATACACATCTGTACCAAGTTTCATCAAGATAGCTTTAAAACTGAGAGACTAGTTCGCATAGAAACAGACGGACAGACGGACAGACAGACGGACATGGCTATATCGACTCGCCTGTTGATGCTGATCAAGAATATATATACTTTATGGGGTCGGAGATGCCTCCTTCAATGCGTTACAAACTTCGTGACAAAATTAATATACCCTCTGCAAGGGTATAATGAAACCGAAGAAATTGTAACAGACCCAACACTATACCCAAAATTATCCGCCTGAGGACAGGCTCATTTCTTAAGGATGGGGAAGTGACATATGTAGACACATATGTACCCATACATTACGCCTAGCACCTATTTTTCATTTAAGTTTGCACATTCCTCTCCCACAGATTTAAACCAAACATTATAAAATAATCAAATGGTGACAATAACAATTCTGGCTTCCCACGAACCTATCAAATATCATAAACAATTCGTCAGAATCGCTATTCCCACCATTGGGGTTGAAACTGCTGACGTTGCACAAATCCTGGCCGACAGAATTCTCTTAAAGCTCAATCTCTTCAAGATCGAGATCCCTCTTTATTTACATAAGAGCCAAAAGCTCCAAAAGTCTAAAGTCCAATCAATAAAAGCTCAAAGCCGAGGTTTGCTAAACGTCTCCAGAACATAGAATAAGTTAGTCTAGATTTGTATCTGTACTCCGTAGTATCGTGTTGTGAAATAAAATTATATTTTTTTTTAATAACCGATCTTCGAACTACGTTATTATATATATGTATATATATAAAATATGAATCACTCCGCTTGTGTATGTAAATGTATACACAATTTCCTTACATGGCTTATTTTAAAAACATATTTACGTAAAAATAAACCTTGTATTACAAATCAAAATTAATATTTTAAATTTAAATTGAAATAATAAAAAAAATAAATAAACAAAGTAATTCACTGACGAGATTCGAACCCGCGACCTCACATACACGCGCCACAATCTTAACGCGCCACAACCTTAACCTTAACCAAGCTCCACCGTTAAAAGTTTCCGACTATCTGCATTTACATGTAATAATTTTTTGTTATATAACAAAAATTAATAAAATGACGGTGTTCGAACCGCAGATCCCAGGATAACTTCCGCCTGTACTACTTAGACCATACTCCTTATTGGAGTTGATGTAAATTAGAAAAATTTAAAAATGTAAATTAATAGAATAAATCACTGACGGGATTTAAACCCGCGATCTCATACATACGCGCCACAACCCTTACAGTTGCACCACGCCGTACTTTAGGTATTTTCTAAATTATCTGCATTTAGATGTAATAATTTTGTGTTATATAACAAAATTTAATAAAATGTCCCTGTCCTACTCCTTACACCACACTCCTTATTGGAGTTACAATAACTAAACGTAGAGTTAACTTTTTTACTGCAAGCAAGTGTAAACAAACAATTTGTTCATAAAATTCAGCATTTTTGACCAGTTTCTTTTTTATGTTGTTGTTGTAAAATTTGGGCCAAATTTGGTGAGGATACTTTTAATAATTATACACGCATGCTGTGTGAGTTTGGTTGCGATCGCTCAACCAACACTACATGTCTTCATGCAAATGTCCTGTTTTTGAGCGATTTGTTCTATGGAAGCTATAAATAGGCTATAGTTGTCCGGATTAAACTTTTAAGGAAAGTTATTTTGGTACCGTACACACAATGTGTGAATTTGGTCACGATAGCTCTAGTCGTTTCCAAGTTATGGCGTTATGAAAATAGTTTTACTATTTTGTGGGGGCTGTAGGAGGCATTGCAACAACTTGAAATAAACTTGATCTGCGTGCACTATAGATGGACTTTCATTCCAAGTTTGGTGGCTCTAGCTCCCTAGTCTTTGTGATCTAAATGTTCATATAGACGGACGGACAGAGACACATTGCTATATATACATGGCTGCTGATTCTGTTCTAAAATATATTTTATGTATACTTTATGGGGTCAGCCACGCCTTCTTCTGCCTGTCACGAACATTTCGCTTCTGGCAAACTTAATGGACCCCTGTACTCTTTTAGAAAATATAATACAAAGTATCCGAATAATTTTTGTGTTGACCGTAGTAATAAATCCAATTTGTTTTATATCGTTCATGAACAATCGAGTCGTGAGTGAAATTAATTTTCGGAGAAGTAAAACCAAACTAAAAGTAATGGGTTAAAACGAAGTAAGAGTAAAAAATATTATCTGTTTATTAAGTGATCAAGATGAAATGCTATGTATAGAACAAAGCTTACATCCTGTCGACTAAATCGTAAGGGTTTTTCTTTTAAAGCCATTAAATTGATTTTTCACCTATTTATTACTCAAGTGTATTAAATAGTGTTCCGATCTTAATCAAATTTGGTTCAACTGTGTAAGTTGATACCATGCATGTACTCTGTGAGTTTGACTAAGATATCTTTAGAAATAAAAACTTTTTTACACTAAGTTCACATAATTCACCTGTAATTCCAATGACAGGTGTGTGATAAAAGCTGGTGCAAAACAATAATCTACATAACATATTCCCTGTAAATTTAGATAAGATAACAGATAGCAAACTTTCTCATACTAATTAAAATATGACCTTTGACATCGAATTTAGCCCCCTTTCAATCAAAATTTTGCAAAACGCCGTCTTATTGCACGATAAAATTATGAGATCTACGTTGTGTGAAAATTCCATCTCTCTAGGACATTTGGTTTGGTCTGTAGCGTGATAGGTCAGTCAGTCAGTGAGAACAAATATTTTTATATATATAGATTTCCAAGTTGTCTGCGATTTAGAAGACTTCTGGGAAATAAAAACCTTTCCAACTTCAAAATTTCTATTCATCTTTGCTTTCGCCTTGCTAGTATGAGTTTCCGAAATATAGATCTACTACTAACTTGTAAGAATTTACATCGTATTCCCGACTGTGTTTTAACACAAAAAAAAAAGAGTTATACAGATTTTAGCAGGGCGTTTGACTCCGTTAACTACAGTCTCTTTCGGCCCAATCTACTAGGGGCTTTTAATAACTGCATCGCTTGAATTTTCAGCTAGTTTTGTTTGAGAACACAACATGTTTATTTGAAATATACATTATACAAATCTGTTCAAGAAACTTCGAGCGTTCCACAAGGAACGATTTATATTATTTTTTAATGAACTACATCTGCAATCCGTCACTCTCGGGTGTTCATTTATGCCGATGACGTTAAACTATGTGTATAGGCTACAGTGTCACTTCTTGGAACCAGGTTACAAGCTGATCTTGACAGCTTTTAAACCTGGTGTCAAACTATTTTATGAATTCTTAGCCATAGTAAAAACTGTTTTATGTAAAGTTTACGTCAAAGTGCTTAAATATAGAATGGCTCAGGGTATTATACAGAAGCAAAGTAACAGATTCGTTGTTTGATTTATATACCAGTTACTCGAAGAGTAATTACTGGAAAATATGTAAAAGGGGGAGACAAGTCCGACAAAGTAAGGGATATAGTAACATATTCATACTGATTATGTTTGCAAAATATTTAATAAAAGTACATAAGAGTCTAGCCGCTGAATTGCATATCAGCAGCTATCCGCTAATTTAAACATTCCCAAGCTGCACTTGTAAACAAGTTCGGCAACTGTAAGCAAAGAACAGCCAAACTGGCGCGTCTCCCCCGATCGATCAGCATCGTCAGAGATAACGCGCGGTCAACATAAATTTCTTTCCCACAAATTCCATTCCCACTGAAAATTGTAAACATTTAAACCCTCAAATAGTTTTCGTTATTAATAAATAAGGAATCATCTGTTAGTATTAAGCTGTTCGTTAATAAAGCAAGTTGTCGTGAATTAAATCGTTCTGACTCCGTCTTTTAATCTCAGCGTTGCCGTTAGCTTGTGTCGCGGCATTAGTTCAACTAACTTATACGCATCAAATATCTAATTGGCGCAGCCGGTAGCACAACAATAAATTGTGGATCCTGATGCAAAACTAAGTTATTAATTATTGTGTCCCGTTTACTATTATCCGCTAAACAACCAACGTGAAGGCAACCCAAGCGACGGGCAATATCGCGTCAAGTTTTTAAAGAAAACCTCGAGTGACGTGAAAACCAAAAATCATGAAAAACAATTCAAGAAGACGCGATGGAGTTCGAAGAGAAAATAAATCCAGAAATTTCTGGTTATCTCAAAAAAATTCGCAAACCAACCAAACAAATTTAACTATAAGTTTACAAATTAAGTGAATAAAATAAAAGATATAACCAACAACAAAAACTAAGAAATAAGAAAAACTTAAAAAAAAAAAACAGAATAATAATGGAAAGAAACGTAACAACATCCCTGACCGATGCCAACATGGCACAAGTGATCAACCAACTCAAAAATGTTGAGAAGTTCACTGGAGACAAGAACGCTTTATACACGTTCATCAACCGGATCGACTATATTTTGGCCCTCTATATCACCAACCACGCAAGGCAGAGGTCAATTATATTTGAACCTGTGGAACGCTGCATCAGCAGTGAAGTGATGTTATCCCTTGGCGTAAAAAACCTGATGACTTGGACGGACCTTCGAAAGCAACAAATACTGAACTACAAGACGCAAACTAAGAATCACATCTTACTGGAGGAATTCAGGAGCACCCCATTTAAAGGCAACGTGCGAGCTTTTCTAGAGGAAGCAGAACACCGTAGGCAGACTTTAATGAGTAAGCTAGAACTAGAAAATAACACTGACGAGAAAACATTGTAACATTGTAATTAAAACTAGTATTGATGACCTTATTCAAAAATTACAAACAAATATTTGCATTCGAATTATAAATTGCGAAATTCCTGATTTAAGATCCCAAGAAAAAAATCTTTATAATGAGCCCTGTCTTAATTCAACACAAAATAAAGTAAAACAAGAAAAATATTTGAAGCCATTCGATCAACCAAACCCAAATATTCAAAGATTCCTCACTTTCCTTCAACCAAATGTCCCATATCGACCCCATTAACCTTATATTCAACAACCATATTATCAACCATCACCCATCCATACTAACAACAACATTTCTAATCCTAATAATTATTCACCTCGACCAATGCAACAAATACCTAGCCTAATCAGACCAACATGTTTTACACCCAGACCGAACTTTAGACAGAACCAATTTGACAACAATCGTTTCGGACAAGTAACTCCACAATAAAACGCTTTTAATAGCTCTGGCTTAACTAACCAACCGACTAAACGTGTTAGACCTGCAGAAAATGGACAGAGTAAGATGAGCATTGACCAAGAAGCTAGAAATCAGGAAGAATTAAATTATCATGATTACATTCAACAAGACTATTATAATCAATGCGCTGTTTATCCAGAATATTATCCACAATATTATCAAGCAGAAAGTTATCCACAAAACCCAGACTATACATACACACAGTCAGCCGAACAGGAGACAGAACAACCAAATGAAATAGAAATCGAGCAAGCCGAAAATTTTCAGTCTCCAGCCTCGGAAACCAGCAATACATAATAATCACAAGTCAAAAATCTGAAATGTTTAATAGATACAGGATCTACTGTAAATATAATGACATCAAATGTTTTCAATTTACATGTTCATGACACCGACTGTTTCATTCAAACAATGGACCTTTAACTATCACAAAGAAAGTTAACGTCCTTTCGAATAACCTGTTCAAGGTCAATAATGAATTTCTTCGACATCAATTCTCCCCATACTATGATTTATTAATTGGTAGAAAAATGCTTTCAGAAGCACAAGCCGTTATAGATTATAAAACTCAAACTGTTATTTTATACAATAGAAAGTATAAATTAACCAACGATATTCCAATCACAAATCAGAACCATTTCTTAGCCCAACCAAATCCTGAAACTAATCAACATTTTAATAATCCAATTAGAGAAATTTCCGAAGACCAAGAATCCGTAAGCCCTTACCGGTTAGAACATTTAAATGAAGATGAGAAAATTAATTTAATTAGGTTGTTGAAACAATATCAACACATTCAATTTAAAGAAGGCGACCAGCTTAGTTTCAGTAATCAAGAAAAACACATTATAAATACTACCCACAATTCAGCCTTACATGCAAAATCATACAGTTATCGACAAGCATATGAACAGGAAGTTGAACATCAAATTCAAGACATGCTTAATCAAGGTATCATACGTCCTAGCAATTCTCCTTATTGTAGTCCTATATGGATCGTACCGAAAATAAATTCAGAATCGTAATCGACTACAGGAAATTAAATGAAGTAACTATAAGCGACAGACACGCAATACCAAATATGGACGAGATATTGGGAAAACTAGGCAGATGCAATTATTTCAATACAATTGACCTTGCAAAAGGATTCCACCAACTTGAAATGCATCCAGATTCCATTCAAAAAACAGCTTTCTCTACTAAACACGGCCACTATGAATATCTTCGTATGCCATTTGGATTAAAAAATGCACCCGCAACCTTTCAACGTTGCATGAACAATGTTTTACGACCGTTACTAAATAAACATTGTCTAGTATATCCTGATGGAATAATTGTATTCTCAACATCTTTAGAAGAACATTTGCAATCACTCAAATTAGTTTTCGAGAAGCTTTCTGAAGCAAATCTCAAATTATAACTTGACAAAATTACTAACCTATGACAGACTTGACAGCATCAATAATTAAAATTAATAAAAATATCTACTTGGATTAACTACCAAGATAACAATAATTGTATTCCATATCCCAATTGACTTTCAATCCACAAACACCATTAAAAATATCCCATATCCTGATCATAATGGCTATCAACTTGACTACATTAGTAGTACTTCTTATTTCGAAAAAGATAATAAAATTTATACCCAAGAAAATGAACCAATAATTGATGAATGCATTGCAAAAATTATACTACATACAAATCCAATCTGTAATTTTGAACGAATAAATTCTAAAGAAATGATAAAACATATTGAACCAAATACTATTGTAACTTGGAATTTGACTAATACAACTATAAAACAAAATTGTCAGAAAAATAAAGTTAATCTTAATATCCAAGGTAGTAAAATTATTAATGTAAATCAATGTAAAATACAGATAAATGATATCATTTTAAGCGATAATTATTTGCAACCAGTAGTTGATCTTACGCCATTTTATCCACCAATAGAAATAATCAAAGTCAAGCCTATAAAACATGATGATATTAATAAAATAATATCCCAAAATAATGTCTTTACATACACAATTATTGTAATCAAAGTCATTTTATTCATAATCATATTCTTATATCTTAAATACGTATCTTGTAATCCAATAATATTAATCCATAAAAAATGTAAGAAACAAATTCACAAATCCAGCAACGAAACAGAGCAATCGGTCCAGCCAAAAGAACAGCTCACAGGCTCGCCTCTTAAGGAGAGGGAAGTGACATATTCATACTGATTATGTCTACAAAATATTTAATAAAAGTACATAAGAGTCTAGCCGCTGAATTGCATATCAGCAGCTACCCGCTAATTTAAACATTCCCAAGCTGCACTTGTAAACAAGTTCGGCAACTGTAAAAAAAGAACAGCCAAACTGGCGCGTCTCCCCCAATCGATCAGCATTGTCAGAGATAACGCGCGGTCAGCATAAATTTCTTTCCCACAAATTCCATTCCCACTGAAAATTGTAAACATTTAAACCCTCAAATAGTTTTCGTTATTAATAAATAAGGAATCATCTGTTAGTCTTAAGCTGTTCGTTAATAAAGCAAGTTGTCGTGAATTAAATCGTTCTGACTCCGTCTTTTAATCTCAGCGTTGCCGTTAGCTTGTGTCGCGGCATTAGTTCAACTAACTTATACACATTAAATATCTAATTATATACCTTGTGCCCGGAAAGTACTCGGAATTTGTGCATATAAGACAATTTTTTTGATCTTCATAAATATTTTTTGTATCACCTTAAAAATATACTCCTTTTTGAAGGATATACACATGCCATCGTCTATTTCAGTCATCGAAGGTCTTCTTATAGGCTGCGATCGGTATGGCCAACAGCTCAAATTTTGTTTCTTTCGGTTTTGGCTCGTGTTTCAGTCTTCATTCCGTAGATTGGTGCCTTGTTTGTATGTCAAACCCATAGACCAATGCACATTGGGCGAAAATGCCGATTTACCGGCATAAAGTCCAAAATTATTTTGTAATATTTTTTTCTTTTTTTTCTTAGTTTCATTATAGAAATTTTTAACCATTATAAAACCGTTTTTAAAAATATTTTTCGTGCATCCAGATTTAATTGCATGTAGGTTTAAGTGGCAAAACTGTGTTAGTTATTGTGTTGTATTGTATTTAGCAGATTTAATAAATCATGTTTATGATCAAACCTAACCTGAAAATAGTTGTGTTTCGTGGAGCAGACCCAATAAAATTACGGCGGATTACGTAAAGTGTTAATGTGGTAGTATGTGTTATTGTATTTTAATTTCAATTAAGTTAACAACTTTAGCGCATACTTGCGCAAATTCATAATATTTCAATAGATCTAGAACTCGATATCGGTCGAGACCATTAGCTGGAAGTGTGGCTGGCAAACAGACGCAGGGCTAGCGCCACTTTTGATTGACTGTGCGGAAAAATAAATAAACAAAGTTTGTCTAAAAGCTCGGAAGTTGAAATTAAAAACAAAAAATACAAAACTTCGCTTCCCATGTCAAAAATCTGCTGGCCAAAAGTAACAGACATGTTGAACGCTTTAAAAACTAAAATGCAATCTGACTGGCCACTGAAATATCATTTTTCACAACAAAAAATAATTTCACAAAAGAGAGTGGACGTCCTCTTGCAGCTTATCAGGAAGAAGGATCTAGATTAAAAAGAAAATTGGCTTCAAAGCTCTCTAAAGAAAATTCAAAAGAAAGCCTATACATGCTGTCGCTATGTTAGCAGAGAAGTTGGGAGATAAGCAAACTTAAAAAATATTAAGAGCAAAATTAAAACCAAAATGTTTTACATCTGAAGATCTTTCACCAGTATTGCTCTCAGCTGATGATGAGGCATTATTTTATTTTTAAGAATTCTCTCTCTAAGCAACAATATATCAACATTAGATTAATGGGAATACAAAAGAATTGCAACATTTATTTAAGCTATGAAAAGGTAAAAGAAGCTAAATCAAGTAAGAAAGGCTACAGTCGAGCAAGCCGACTGTAATAGACCCCGTACTCACTCCAGTGAGCATTTTACCATACAAATAACTGACTGACTGATCTGTTTTATGGGAGCTATACGGAGCTGTAAATCACCAATTTTCGACCGATTTGTCCTATGGGGCTATAGGTTATGGTTGTCCGATCCGGATCAAAGTTGGTCAAGATTGTTATAATGGTACCATGCACATAATATGTGAATGTGGTTGCGATCGCTCAACTTAAACTATATGTCTCCATACAAATCACCAATTTTCGACCGATTTGTCCTATGGGAGCTATAGGCTATTGTTGTCCGATCCGGACCAAACTTGGTGAGGATAGTTATAATGGTACCATACACATATTGTGTGAATTTGGTCCTGATAGCTTTAGTCGTTTTCAAGTTATGGTGATGTGAAGAATGTTTTTTACAATTTGCGGGGCGGTAGGGGGCGTGGCAAAAAATTGAAATAAACTTGATCTGCCTGACATATAGACGGACTTTTAGTCTAAATTTAGTGGTTCTAGCTCTAGTGGTTTAGAAGATCCAGGTGTTCATACGGACGGACAGACAGACCGACAGACACACAGACAGACGGACATCGCTATATCGACTCGGCTGTTGATGCTGATCAAGAATATATATACTTAATGGGGTCAGAAAAGCCTCCTTCTGCCTGTTACGCACATTTCGCTTCAGACAATAGTTATAATGGTACCATATACATATTGTGTGAATTTGGTCCCGATAGCTTTAGTCGTTTTCAAGTTATGGTGATGTGAAGAATGTTTTTTACAATTTGCGGGGGCGGTAGGGGGCGTGGCAAAAAATTGAAATAAACTTGATCTGCCTGACATATAGACGGACTTTCATTCCAAATTTGGTTGCTCCAGCTCTAGTGGTTTAGAAGATCCAGGTGTTCATACGGACGGACAGACAGACAACAGACAGGTGGACAGACGGACAACGCTATATCGACTCGGCTGTTGATGCTGATAAAAAATATATATACTTTATGGGGTCGGAAAAGCCTTCTTCTGCGTTTTACGCACATTTCGCTTCAGACAAACTTAATAGACCCCTCTACTCTAAAAAGAGCTAGCCTCTAGAAGTAAAAGTAGCAGAAACTGTTGCTGAAGTACCGCTGCAGAACTTATTAGACCATATTGCTTCAAGAATAATGTCACATCAAAAGCCAGTCTTTGAACAATTTACTAATTGTAACTCAGTAAAGAAACAACAAGGCGCAATATCTACCAAAAGAAGTTATTGCTCTCTTGGTGTTGCCCTCAACAGAGAAAACAGTTGTTGTTGAATCCGATTTCGAATTTAAAGAATTTTTTGATTTTGAATTGGATCTTGAAATGTAAATAAAAATGTTTCAGTATATCCCATTTGTTTTACATTGTCATGTGGGCGTGGTCAAAATTCCAAAACAAGAAAATCCAAAATTCTAAAAAAATAATTTTAGCATAATTGCAAAATTCCAAGTCCATATCTTTACATTTGGAGTTTATGCTGGTAAATTGGCATTTGCGCCCAATGTGCAATGTCTCGTAGCCACTTATGGTCCGTTCCATGAGGGTGGGATCAGTATTATCACGATAAGGCATGTCCAAGGATCTGAACACGATAGTTTTTAGATGCAAATTCAGCACTTTTGGGAAAAGTCGCCCGGCGACGAGTCTCATGCCGAACTGGTCCACCATGACCAGTTATCAATTGACCTTGACTGACGTCCAGTTCACGTGCTAGATCTGTTACACTCACATAACGATTTTTGAGCACATTTGCGTTTCCCAATTTTATTTTTTCGGCAGTGGCAGAGGTCGATGGTCGTCGGGAACGAGGCAAATCTTCAACGGCTTCGCGACCATTTAAGGCTTTATACCAATCGTAGGCTTGTGCTTTTGATAGAGCAGAGTTCCCATTAGCCTTTTGCAACACTCGCAAGGATTTGGAAACGTTGGAAATACAAAATTTAACGCAAATTCTTTGCTCAACACTTTTTACTGGCTTGGCAAACAAAAACACTTCCAAACTTCCAAAAATATCTAGCTCGAGCATTTCAAATGAGAAATTTCAAGAACTTTCGAAACTTTACAGAAAACTGCCGTTACATATTATTTTTACCGTTGCCTGGAATTGCACAGTTAGTTTTTCTTTGAAGCAATTTTGTTTGTTTGCAAGCGTATCAAAATTATAAGTCACTTTGGTTAAAAATTAACTTAAAGAAGTATCATTTCGTTTTTTTTAATATTTATTGTTTGTTACCTTAGTATTGACTAAAGTTAACAAAATGACTTAGTCGAGTCTGTATCGAAAGGCAGAAAATTTCTTAATTTTTACGTTTTGAAAGTCTAGTTCGGTCGCTAGCCAAAGTGTCGCCAAAATTGGTATAAGTCGCGCTGATATTGCCAATTTTTGTAAAATTTCGGATAGTTACGGTCAAAAACAAAGCAATTGTCCAAATTCAATTATAATTTCCTGCGAAAAGCGGCGGTATGTAAAAAAATGTTTTATTTTTGGCCAAAAAAAATGTTTCATGACTTTAAAGCGGACTTTAAATCAGTCTAAGGACATTGTCTAAGATGTCCTTAAGAAGATTAACCATGTCAGGGTAGATTTCGCACATAGAACATTAAAAAATTAACATGTTTATGGACAGACAAATGTTATACTGGTACGTTGCCTGTGTGATATCGCTATTTAAAAAAAAAATATGTTTTTTTTAAGAAAATAAATTAATTCTGGGAGAAACAGATGGATATCGTCATTATTTGCGTATTTCAATAAAAGAAGCGAAATATTTTTCAGAGATGAGCTATGGTGTTATGTCGCTCATGGTGTGAGTTGGGTAAAGAAACTTTAAACTGCTAAAAATTCAGTTTTCTAGCTCAAGGATTAAAAGCTTTGACTACTTCCAAGTGCCAGAGACTATAGCTACCATTTCTAACCAAAAAACAATTGAAACTAGCTACATTTTAATGAAATATAACGCCAGAATCCACCCGAGACGCCATAAAAGTTCGCTTTTGCAAGACGGTTTCGTTGATTTAATTGACTGATTAACATACCCCCAGCATTCAAAACCAACTTAAACTATTTGAAGAAGATTACCAAAACGTATCCAGGAAGAAAATTCCGTGTATGACAACATCATTTAATATACGGTTGCAAATTCCCGATAATGGTATTTTCCGACCCTAAATTTTTTTAAAAACGCTCTAACTTAATAAAAAAAGTGAATTTCTGCTATTCAAAGGGTACAGGTATATTACATAAGTAATAAATTTATAAAATCCAAATGATTTGATAACATACTTTTCTTTTTTACGCAAAAAATTAATAGATCTTATCTTATCATTTTGATATGGTTGAAAATCAGACTTTTTACTAATTTGTTAAAAAAAAAATATATAAAATTAAAAATATTTAAAAAAAAAAAAACACGATTGGCTAATGCATTTTAAAATATTTTAGAGAAATTTTCAAATCGCTATATATGATGTATTAGAAATTGTTTGACAAAAATAACCTGTCTTATAATTTTGTTAAGCACTGTATTAATTATAATAATTGCAGTTATTGAATTATTAAAAATTCTAGTAATTCAAAATATGCAAACTAATTTATAATTTTTACAATTATTGAACTCTTGAACTTCTTCGTAATAAAAAAAAATTCTAAATAATATGTATTACTTGCAGTTATTGAACTCTTAAAATTCCTAGTAAGACATACATATATAGATCAAGTCCAATTAGCATTTAAGCATTTTGTGAACTTTCGTCAAAGTTTTTAAAATAAAGAAAAGTTAGTTAAGTCTGACCACTGCAACCAAACAATCGCGTTTTATTATCAAACTTAAAATATATTTTTACAACTTGGCAGTTGTGCAAATTCCGCTGGCACGACTCAGGAGCGAAACCGCTGAGGTTACATTTCCACGGCTGCGATTGCAACCCTCCGTAACCGGATTGTATTCCCGCGGCTGGGATTGCAACCCTCCGTAACCGGATGCCAGTGCGACGTCGGCGTATCACCAGAGCGACGAGGTTCCATGGACCAACCAACCAGCCAACTACTATCAGTTCGAATTGGAGTCTCAAACTTAGATGTTATTTCTAAGCTTATAATTCCTTTGTAAACATTCTCTTTTAAAACTAATTGACATTAAACAATATAACGAGTAGATCAAAACCCGCGTGACGTCTCAATGGAAATACCCTCCAAGAGCTACTCCTTCCCCTCGGTCAATGCTGCTCATCTCACAAACAATTCCTTATGATTGCTCCTGTCGCAGTTGATGTTGCTGCCGTGGCAAATCATTTGCAACCGTAATGCCATTTGCATTGGCATTGAGTCGGAAAATCTTTAACATTTTCTTTTAACATTTTATTGCGTCTGTTGTAGCTTGTTAAATGCATTTAACACTGCCCCAGTTTCGCTCTATCTCGCTCTCCCGCCGTCGATCTCTCACTCTTTCTCTCTCTCTTAGTGTATGTTTTAAACAAAGACTTCCAATCGGTTTGCAAATCGATTGAAATTTTTCTTGTCCATTTTTTCTTGCCACTTTCTTGCAAAGCCTCTCTACAAATTATATTTTTGTAGAGCAAAGGGGGAAGTTGCAAAAACAGTAAACATTCCTTGTAATGCAGCATTAATATCTTATTAAATAAATATTACACGTCTTAAGCTATTAGTATTTAAGCGGGGCCAATTTTTTAAATAAGAGTAACAATTTTTCAATGCTTCAAAAATATCTTTGTTAACTATTTGCAAGAAAATGTATTTTTGTGATATTACTATTATAGCTTAATAAAGAGCAAGAGTGCTTACATGTGAGAATATTTAGTTATGAAATTTTTGCTTTCTTGTTGAAAATACTTTTGATGTTGAAAATGTAACTATGCATACTTGCTAACAATGGTTTAATAGGTATACAAAATTTGGTTTGATTATCTCTATATTTGTGGCTTCTGTGCAACGTTATATGCAGTAAAAGCAAACATGTACTCACTATTGCACCCCACTGTATATATTGAAGGCTCTTAAAACAAACTTGTACTTCTTGGGCGGTCTATCTTTCATTTGCAACCTTTTCTAGTTTTCTAGTTGTTATAATCCCTGAGGTCCGCTTGTTTATACAGAAGGACAGATGAACAGGGATATAACGACTCAGCTATTGATGTTGATCTAAAATATATGTACTTTGAGATCAAACACGCCTCCTTCTCCATGTACATACATTCCAACGATTATAGTACAGGCTTTTACCATACAATTAACAAGATTAAAAAATTGTAGAAGAATTCATGCAGTGGTACTCACTCGAACATCAGTTTGATTTAAGTGCAAAGCGTCAACTATAGCTTTTAAACCTGAAGGTTTGCTTGGGTCACAGAATTCGAGCATGCCCGTCCAACTTCGGAGCACGGATAGTACGGCTAGGCGGCAGCTGGTGTAACGAAGTTCCCGTGCGTCTCTGAAATGGGGGGAAGGAAAGACTTTAAAATGAAGAAGGGTCAAAATAATTAGTAATATACTTGTTTTTTTCCGTGATGTCACATTTATAAGTAAAGTCACAATAGGGCGCTGCCAAACAATCAAGCCGAACACCGCAAATACTGCGGATCTTCGGCCATTCAAGTAAATGAAAAAGCACACCGCATAGGCTTTCAACAATACGAGGATTGTGCGACTCTAGAACGTTGCGAGTAATAGATGTGACCCCTCCACACATTACAAGTAACTCAGGGTTGAGCACAGCAAATTCAGCAAGCGTTGCTAGGCAGGCCCGTAATAAACAGTCGTTTTCCTCAATACCACTATCAGCTAATGATACAAGGCATCGAGTCACTACTGGACTTATATCTTCTGGCGCTAAAGCCAACATCTTGCGCACAAGTTTAAGCGCCTGAACGCGCTCATCATCATTTTTAAGCATCAAATCGATTGACCGACATAGCAAATGCTGCAGTTGTAAAGAATTAAATACTTTGACATCCTTCGGTGTGTTGAGCGTATAGCGAATCGTTCGAAGCGCTGCCGCACGAACTTGTGTAAAAGTGTGCACCAATGAGACACTTAAACTGTAATCAAATGCATGAAATCAATAACATTTTTATTTATTGATCATATTCGCCTGTTTCCTACCAAAAAAGGAGCTCTTCAGTGCTGAATCGCAACTTGTTGTGTGGCGACCCACTAGATGCTGCCAAACAGAGAGAGGCCAAGGCATTTAGCAGGAATAGCCGTTTTGTGTCTCGAGTCTCTTGCAGACAGAGCATAGAGTAAATGTCATACGCATTTTCTGCCGCCGATTTTTTTGGATCCAAACGATAAAAATCATCGGGGTCTTGAGAAACTGAAAATAAATAAAAAGAAGCATATGAGAACCAAATCAAGTTTATTTTAATATTGTAATAAATTTTCTATTAATTAATAACAGAAATTGTGTTATTTGAAGATAAGTGTTCTTCCTATATTCCTACTACATTAAAGATTTATTTATGTGAGTTTTATGTGTTTTGGTTAAGTCAATATGTTGTAAAGACGTTTCCCAGCCGGGGTACAGATCTCAGTCTGCACAGGGTCGCTCTTTGCAAGAAAATTTATTTAATGCAATGACGCTGCAGTTCGGGTGCGGGAAATATGGGAAAGAGCAAGAGCAACTGCAGAATAGGATGCTGCTAGGGACATTTAGATGGACAACGTGCCGGGATAGTCCCACGGCAGGCGGGAAAAGACCCTCGCCTATCTACAAGAAAAAGGAGTTCAATGCGCCGGGATAGTCCCACGGCAGGCGGGAAGAGACCCTCGCCTATCTACAAGGAAAATAGAGTTCAATGCGCCGGGATAGTCCCACGGCAGGCGGGAAGAGACCCTCGCCTATCTACTAGGAAAGTGGTTAGAGTTAGTAGAGAGAGCAGAAAGAAAGCACTCCAGTTATCTTCAATACAATCCTTTATTCTTATGTTAATTGTTACAACTGTTCCCTACGGTGCCCTGCTGCACCACCTAACGGAATCCTATCGGCACGTGGCCGCCAACTTACTTGCTATTGGCAGACGCGCCGACTCGCGACGTCTACTCACTCCCAGGCTCGATCGAAAAGTAACGCGACGCTCTCGATCAAGCAGCGCGGAAGCCGTCGCAACACAACTCCACCACGAAAGCTCTCTCTTCACCGCCGAGCTTTCGTGCAGAGTTGCACCCGACCGCGCCCCGCGCTGTCGATGGAGGGCGCCGCGTCCTTAATACAAAGTCTTAATGCTAAATGCTATATAACTATCGCCGTCAACGGCGCGAAAACAAACTTCGGTCAATTTTGGGGCCGCCTTACAATGTACTAGCAGTTCGCGCAGTTTGCTACCAAATTATCAAGTTTTTTATCTGCTTATATCTGATGTATATAGTTTATTGAGAATTATTAGTCGTTGTTCGTTTTAGGGTTTTCTTTTGTTTAAATTTCATTATACCCTTGCAGAGGGTAAATTAATTTTGTCACGAAGTTTGTAACGAATTGAAGGAGGCGTGTCCGACTCCATAAAGTATATATATTCTTGATCAGCATCAACAGCCGAATCGATATAGCCATGTCCGTCTGTTTTTATGTGAACTAGTATCTCAGTTTTTAAGCTATCTTGATGAAACTTGGTACAGATGTGTATTCTCGTTGCACGCAGTTCATATGTTAAAATCGGCCGGATCGGATGTCTATATCATATAGCTCCCATAGGAACAATCGGTTGAAAAAAATTTTTTGTAAGTTATCTCAACCAAATTATGCCTATATGCATTTTTTATTTTAAACTGACGATCATGTATGTATATATTTCTCGATTTGTTGTCGCAAAAACTTTGCTTCAGTCTTGAATCTTATTTCCATAGTTTGATTTCTCGTAACAACTTGGTTTAAAAGTCAAGGTGAAAACCGTTCCTGTAAAGAAATAGCGAAATACAGCTATATATACTTTGTCTGATTTCCTTCCTTTGGTTTTGGGAATTTGCTCTGTGGGGCTCTAGCATGGTGGCAAACGACGGAAAAGAAAACATACTTTGCCCGTATGGATAAGGCACAAAAACAGGCGCTTTTATGCATAACAGCATTACAACAAAGGCTCTAGAACCACTGCCAATAATCCCCCTCTTGAACCGCACGTCCGGCTTGTAGCGGCTAAATCAGGCCAGCGCCTCACGGCACTGGGAGCTTTGTCGCTGCAAGAATATTGAGATAGCGCCATAAGAAGGAATATCGCCAGACAATCAGATTACATGCTCCCCAAAGAATACCCAGATGTCAGAATTAAGGCACATCTGGGACCCAAGGACTGAAATGCAAAGCGACCATTTAAATATCTATTCAGATTATTCCAAAATAGCCGAAGGTGTGGGAGCAGCGCCCGGTCACCGGAACATCGTCTAAGCTACCGGACCATTGCCGCCAAGCTGAAATCTTTGCAATCGAAACATGCAACGCACCTGCACACAGTCGTCAGCTCTGAGCTCCAGAACTGTCAAGGCGAGCAGGGAAGCATTAGATGGCCTATGCATGACGAAGTCAGTGCACATCTACTGGGTTACAAGTCACCAAGGCACACCTGAAAACGAGGGGGAAGACACTCTAGCCAAAGCTGTCGTTGAGCCCCAATATAAATTTAAAAGACAGTCGCAATCTTGCTAAGATCACTGCAAAATGAGCTTGAGCAGAGCACCAGAGAAAGCATAACCCGCAGGTGGACGAACACTAGCTCCTGCAAGATATCAAAACTAATTCATAAATTAGCTTGACGCCAGGTTTGAAAGCGGTCAAGATCAGCTTGTGCCCAGGTTCCAAAGTTTGACTCTGCAGGCGATACACAGAGTTTAACGTCGTCGGCATAAATAAGCAGTCGATAATAAAAGATTGCTCATTAATAAATAATAAAATTAATAAAGGACTGAGATGGCATCCGTGTGGAACGCCCAAAGTAACTTGAAAAATTTAGATGATGTACCTTTAAGAAGTTAAGTCGGCTTCAAAGTCTTAAAATATGAACATTTTCACAATTTTTGCTTACTTAATTACAGTGAAATATATTATTTAAATAATTAACTGTATAAAAGATACACATTTCGTTAGCACTTCGTGAAAATTTACATAATTTTAAAAGGGTATATTGTAATCGTTGAAATGTACGTAACAGGGAGAAGGAGGCGTGGCAGACCCCATAAAGTATATATATTCTTGATCAGCATTACAAGCCGAGTCGATATAGCCATGTCCGTCTGTCTGTCTGTCCGTCTGTCTATCCGTATGAACAAATAGATATCAGAGATGGTAAGAGCTATATGTTTGAATTTAATCACTATCGACTCGATATTAAAGTCAGTTAATACTAGAATTTTTTTTTTCGATGCCACGCCTCATTCGCCCACAATGAGCAAAAAACTAGACACACCTCGAAAAAAAATAGATGTTTTGCGAATAGCTCAGTAACTATGGCACTTCGGGATACCAATTTTGGCAGGCAGGTTCCTAGAGACAGCATAAATGCATTGTCATTAAAATTTTTGGCTGCCACTCCCTCTTTTCTCAAAACAAATAAAACAATTTTCAAAATTGAATGTCATATTTAAGGCATATGTTCTTATCGTACAGTATTGTAATGAAATCCGTTTGGAGACAAACTATATCAAACTATCCTTAAAGTTCCATATAAATCGGACCATAAACGAAAGAGCTAGACGCGTAACAAGTTTATAATTGAACGCAATGTCAATACATGTGTGCAAGCGAGCCAGAAATATACAAACATATAAACGAGCGTTTTCGCTGCTTGTGTAGCGGCAGAGCTGCCTGCGGACGTTGGCCGTGCCGACCAATGGTATATGCATAAATATGTACAAATGTATGTATGCTTGTAATGTCATATGTATATGTATGTGCATACATACAAACAGATGTTTTTGTTTCAAAGTGTTTTATTGCAAGTACTGTAAATTGATATACCCGGATAGCGATTTTAGAGAGAGTATTCTACGGTTGGGCGTGCTCGACTGTACTTTTCTTTCTTGTTTGTTTTTCGATTATCCAATCTTAAGCTATGATGCAAATCGCAAAGCACCTTTTTTTCAGAGGTGGTTGCGAAAATCTCCTGTAGCGCCCTCTACATTCGAAATTTTTATAAAAAAAGAAAATATTGGTTAAATTCTTAAAATGCTTTTACAACTATAAAAAAGATTCTTATGGATAAATCTGTTCAGGATAAATCCTTGAAAACACGTCTTTTTTGGGCCTTATAACTGCGTAAAACCCCTTTACACCTTAAAATCTTTCTTCAAACCTAGCCCTGAAAAAAATATTGGTGACGTTAGCTCTCCAGTTATGTTAGAATTTCCTAGACTAAATATCCATCAGTGTTGCCAGATTTTGGGAAGCACCATAAGCTAGATTGAAGAAAAAAATAAGCTAGAATAAGCTAACAATTAAAAAAAGCTATTCATAAAAACATGCAAATAGTCGATTTTTTGCATTGTTTTACATATTATATTATAATACTGAAATGATTTTATCGGCTTCATTATTCGAGTCCATATATTTGGCAGATGTTTTTATTAGTTCCAAATATTTGTTGGGAGAGGACATTGCGCGCTTCAATTTTCGACACAGAGTTGGCACCAATCAATGCCTTGCAAAAGCAGCAGTACGTTTTTGTGGAGTCTACTACATTAAAGATTTATTTATGTGAGTTTTATGTGTTTTGGTTAAGTCAATATGTACTAGAAGTTCGCGCAGTTTGCTACCAAATTATCAAGTTTTTTATCTGCTTATATCTGATGTATATAGTTTATTAAGAATTATTAGTCGTTGTTCGTTTTAGGGTTTTCTTTTGTTTAAATTTCATTATACCCTTGCAGAGGGTAAATTAATTTTATCACAAAGCTTGTAACGAATTGAAGGAGGCGTGTCCGACCCCATAAAGTATGTATATTCTTGATCAGCATCAACAGCCGAATCGATATAGCCATGTCCGTCTGTTTTTATGTGAACTAGTATCTCAGTTTTTAAGCTATCTTGATGAAACTTGGTACAGATGTGTATTCTCGTTGCACGCAGTTCATATGTTAAAATCGGCCGGATCGGATGACTATATCATATAGCTCCCATAGGAACAATCGGTTGAAAAAAATTTTTTGTAAGTTATCTCAACCAAATTATGCCTATATGCATTTAAAACCAAATCCCATGTGCAAACCAAATTTCATCAAGATCGGACCACCATATGATATAGCTGCCTTAGGAACAATCGGTTGAGAATGATGAAAATGCTTACTAAAAAAATTTTCAGTGTCGATTGAGCGATTTCAACCAATTTCACACCATAAGCATTTGCCATCATTCCCCAGCTGTTGACAAAATTTCATTCGGATTGAACCACTATATCATAGTGGTTAAGGCTAAGCATGAAAATTTATAGTGTCTATTGAGCGATTTCAGCCAAATTCACGCAATACACATTTGCTATTATCCCCTATATACTGACCAAATTTCATCATCGGACTACTATATCATATAGCTTACATAGGAACAATTGGAAACTGAATTCAAATTAAAACAGCAGGACTGAAAGGGTATTTAATCTTCGGCGAGCCGAAGATAACCGTTTCTTCTTGTTTTTATTTTGATTTTTAAACCATGTGCGTTCCATTGAAAAGATTATGGTAGTCTCTCTCAAACAAATGAACTCATTTATTTAGTCTAAAGTCAACAATAATTGCATAGATAATAAAAATATTTATTGAATATAAATTTAGGTTGGGTGCTTTGGCTACAGTGACAATTTGATTTTATTGAGCTTTTTCTAATTTTCATTAAAATTTTTTCTACAGGTTTAGGATGTTTTAGAAATGTACCAAATAAGGCTTCTTAGTTTTTTATTTTAAACTGACGATCATGTATGTATATATTTCTCGATTTGTTGTCGCAAAAACTTTGCTTCAGTCTTGAATCTTATTTCCATAGTTTGATTTCTCGTAACAACTTGGTTTAAAAGTCAAGGTGAAAACCGTTCCTGTAAAGAAATAGCGAAATACAGCTATATATACTTTGTCTGATTTCCTTCCTTTGGTTTTGGGAATTTGCTCTGTGGGGCTCTAGCATGGTGGCAAACGACGGAAAAGAAAACATACCTTGCCCGTATGGATAAGGCACAAAAACAGGCGCTTTTATGCATAACAGCATTACAACAAAGGCTCTAGAAACACTGCCAATAATCCCCCTCTTGAACCGCACGTCCGGCTTGTAGCGGCTTAATCAGCCCAGCGCCTCATGGCACTGGGAGCTTTGTCGCTGCAAGAATATTAAGATAGCGCCATAAGAAGGAATATCGCCAGACAATCAGATTACATGCTCCCCAAAAGAATGCCCAGATGTCAGAATTAAGGCACATCTGGGACCCAAGGACTGGAATGCAAAGCGGCCATTTAAATATCTATTCAGATTATTCCAAAATAGCCGAAGGTGTGGGAGCAGCGCTGTATTGTGACAACCCGGTCACCGGAACATCGTCTAAGCTACCGGACCATTGCCGCCAAGCTGAAATCTTTGCAATCGAAACTTGCAACGCACCTGCACACAGTCGTCAGCTCTGAGCTCCAGAACTGTCAAGGCGAGCAGGGAAGCATTAGATGGCCTATGCATGACCAAGTCAGTGCACATCTACTGGGTTACAAGTCACCAAGGCACACCTGAAAACGAGGGGGAAGACACTCTAGCCAAAGCTGTCGTTGAGCCCCAATATAAATTTAAAAGACAGTCGCAATCTTGCTAAGATCACTGCAAAATGAGCTTGAGCAGAGCACCAGAGAAAGCATAACCCGCAGGTGGACGAACACTACCTCCTGCAAGATATCAAAACTAATTCATAAATTAGCTTGACGCCAGGATTGAAAGCGGTCAAGATCAACTTGTGCCCAGGTTCCAAAGTTTGACTCTGCAGGCGATACACAGAGTTTAACGTCGTCGGCATAAATAAGCAGTCGATAATAAAAGATTGCTCATTAATAAATAATAAAATTAATAAAGGACTGAGATGGCGTCCGTGTGGAACGCCCAAAATAACTTGAAAAAATTTAGATGATGTACCTTTAAGAAGTTAAGTCGGCTTCAAAGTCTTAAAATATGAACATTTTCACAATTTTTGTTTACTTAATTACAGTGAAATACATTATTTAAATAATTAACTGTATAAAAGATACACATTTCGTTAGCACTTCGTGAAAATTTACATAATTTTAAAAGGGTATATTGTAATCGTTGAAATGTACGTAACAGGGAGAAGGAGGCGTGGCAGACCCCATAAAGTATATATATTCTTGATCAGCATTACAAGCCGAGTCGATATAGCCATGTCCGTCTGTCTGTCTGTCCGTCTGTCTATCCGTATGAACAAATAGATTTCAGAGATGGTAAGAGCTATATGTTTGAATTTAATCACTATCGACTCGATATTAAAGTCAGTTAATACTAGAATTTTTTTTTTCGATGCCACGCCTCATTCGCCCACAATGAGCAAAAAACTAGACACACCTCGAAAAAAATAGATGTTTTGCGAATAGCTCAGTAACTATGGCACTTCGGGATACCAATTTTGGCAGGCAGGTTCCTAGAGACAGCATAAATGCATTGTCATTAAAATTTTTGGCTGCCACTCCCTCTTTTCTCAAAACAAATAAAACAATTTTCAAAATTGAATGTCATATTTAAGGCATATGTTCTTATCGTACAGTATTGTAATGAAATCCGTTTGGAGACAAACTATATCAAACTATCCTTAAAGTTCCATATAAATCGGACCATAAACGAAAGAGCTAGACGCGTAACAAGTTTATAATTGAACGCAATGTCAATACATGTGTGCAAGCGAGCCGGCAGCGCTGCCTGCGGACGTTGGCCGTGCCGACCAATGGTATATGCATAAATATGTACAAATGTATGTATGCTTGTAATGTCATATGTATATGTATGTGCATACATACAAACAGATGTTTTTGTTTCAAAGTGTTTTATTGCAAGTACTGTAAATTGATATACCCGGATAGCGATTTTAGAGAGAGTATTCTACGGTTGGGCGTGCTCGACTGTACTTTTCTTTCTTGTTTGTTTTTCGATTATCCAATCTTAAGCTATGATGCAAATCGCAAAGCACCTTTTTTCAGAGGTGGTTGCGAAAATCGCCTGTAGCGCCCGCTACATTCGAAATTTTTATAAAAAAGAAAATATTGGTTAAATTCTTAAAATGCTTTTACAACTATAAAAAAGATTCTTATGGATAAATCTGTTCAGGATAAATCCTTGAAAACACGTCTTTTTTGGGCCTTATAACTGCGTAAAACCCCTTTACACCTTAAAATCTTTCTTCAAACCTAGCCCTGAAAAAAATATTGGTGACGTTAGCTCTTCAGTTATGTTAGAATTTCCTAGACTAAATATCCATCAGTGTTGCCAGATTTTGGGAAGCACCATAAGCTAGATTGAAGAAAAAAATAAGCTAGAATAAGCTAACAATTAAAAAAAGCTATTCATAAAAACATGCAAATAGTCGATTTTTTGCATTGTTTTACATATTATATTATAATACTGAAATGATTTTATCGGCTTCATTATTCGAGTCCATATATTTGGCAGATGTTTTTATTAGTTCCAAATATTTGTTGGGAGAGGACATTGCGCGCTTCAATTTTCGACACAGAGTTGGCACCAATCAATGCCTTGCAAAAGCAGCAGTACGTTTTTGTGGAGTCTACTACATTAAAGATTTATTTATGTGAGTTTTATGTGTTTTGGTTAAGTCAATATGTACTAGAAGTTCGCGCAGTTTGCTACCAAATTATCAAGTTTTTTATCTGCTTATATCTGATGTATATAGTTTATTAAGAATTATTAGTCGTTGTTCGTTTTAGGGTTTTCTTTTGTTTAAATTTCATTATACCCTTGCAGAGGGTAAATTAATTTTATCACAAAGTTTGTAACGAATTGAAGGAGGCGTGTCCGACCCCATAAAGTATATATATTCTTGATCAGCATCAACAGCCGAATCGATATAGCCATGTCCGTCTGTTTTTATGTGAACTAGTATCTCAGTTTTTAAGCTATCTTGATGAAACTTGGTACAGATGTGTATTCTCGTTGCACGCAGTTCATATGTTAAAATCGGCCGGATCGGATGACTATATCATATAGCTCCCATAGGAACAATCGGTTGAAAAAATTTTTTGTAAGTTATCTCAACCAAATTATGCCTATATGCATTTAAAACCAAATCCCATGTGCAAACCAAATTTCATCAAGATCGGACCACCATATGATATAGCTGCCTTAGGAACAATCGGTTGAGAATGATGAAAATGCTTACTAAAAAAATTTTCAGTGTCGATTGAGCGATTTCAACCAATTTCACACCATAAGCATTTGCCATCATTCCCCAGCTGTTGACAAAATTTCATTCGGATTGAACCACTATATCATAGTGGTTAAGGCTAAGCATGAAAATTTATAGTGTCTATTGAGCGATTTCAGCCAAATTCACGCAATACACATTTGCTATTATCCCCTATATACTGACCAAATTTCATCATCGGACTACTATATCATATAGCTTACATAGGAACAATTGGAAACTGAATTCAAATTAAAACAGCAGGACTGAAAGGGTATTTAATCTTCGGCGAGCCGAAGATAACCGTTTCTTCTTGTTTTTATTTTGATTTTTAAACCATGTGCGTTCCATTGAAAAGATTATGGTAGTCTCTCTCAAACAAATGAACTCATTTATTTAGTCTAAAGTCAACAATAATTGCATAGATAATAAAAATATTTATTGAATATAAATTTAGGTTGGGTGCTTTGGCTACAGTGACAATTTGATTTTATTGAGCTTTTTCTAATTTTCATTAAAATTTTTTCTACAGGTTTAGGATGTTTTAGAAATGTACCAAATAAGGCTTCTTAGTTTTTTATTTTAAACTGACGATCATGTATGTATATATTTCTCGATTTGTTGTCGCAAAAACTTTGCTTCAGTCTTGAATCTTATTTCCATAGTTTGATTTCTCGTAACAACTTGGTTTAAAAGTCAAGGTGAAAACCGTTCCTGTAAAGAAATAGCGAAATACAGCTATATATACTTTGTCTGATTTCCTTCCTTTGGTTTTGGGAATTTGCTCTGTGGGGCTCTAGCATGGTGGCAAACGACGGAAAAGAAAACATACCTTGCCCGTATGGATAAGGCACAAAAACAGGCGCTTTTATGCATAACAGCATTACAACAAAGGCTCTAGAAACACTGCCAATAATCCCCCTCTTGAACCGCACGTCCGGCTTGTAGCGGCTTAATCAGCCCAGCGCCTCATGGCACTGGGAGCTTTGTCGCTGCAAGAATATTAAGATAGCGCCATAAGAAGGAATATCGCCAGACAATCAGATTACATGCTCCCCAAAGAATGCCCAGATGTCAGAATTAAGGCACATCTGGGACCCAAGGACTGGAATGCAAAGCGGCCATTTAAATATCTATTCAGATTATTCCAAAATAGCCGAAGGTGTGGGAGCAGCGCTGTATTGTGACAACCCGGTCACCGGAACATCGTCTAAGCTACCGGACCATTGCCGCCAAGCTGAAATCTTTGCAATCGAAACTTGCAACGCACCTGCACACAGTCGTCAGCTCTGAGCTCCAGAACTGTCAAGGCGAGCAGGGAAGCATTAGATGGCCTATGCATGACCAAGTCAGTGCACATCTACTGGGTTACAAGTCACCAAGGCACACCTGAAAACGAGGGGGAAGACACTCTAGCCAAAGCTGTCGTTGAGCCCCAATATAAATTTAAAAGACAGTCGCAATCTTGCTAAGATCACTGCAAAATGAGCTTGAGCAGAGCACCAGAGAAAGCATAACCCGCAGGTGGACGAACACTACCTCCTGCAAGATATCAAAACTAATTCATAAATTAGCTTGACGCCAGGATTGAAAGCGGTCAAGATCAACTTGTGCCCAGGTTCCAAAGTTTGACTCTGCAGGCGATACACAGAGTTTAACGTCGTCGGCATAAATAAGCAGTCGATAATAAAAGATTGCTCATTAATAAATAATAAAATTAATAAAGGACTGAGATGGCGTCCGTGTGGAACGCCCAAAATAACTTGAAAAAATTTAGATGATGTACCTTTAAGAAGTTAAGTCGGCTTCAAAGTCTTAAAATATGAACATTTTCACAATTTTTGTTTACTTAATTACAGTGAAATACATTATTTAAATAATTAACTGTATAAAAGATACACATTTCGTTAGCACTTCGTGAAAATTTACATAATTTTAAAAGGGTATATTGTAATCGTTGAAATGTACGTAACAGGGAGAAGGAGGCGTGGCAGACCCCATAAAGTATATATATTCTTGATCAGCATTACAAGCCGAGTCGATATAGCCATGTCCGTCTGTCTGTCTGTCCGTCTGTCTATCCGTATGAACAAATAGATTTCAGAGATGGTAAGAGCTATATGTTTGAATTTAATCACTATCGACTCGATATTAAAGTCAGTTAATACTAGAATTTTTTTTTTTTCGATGCCACGCCTCATTCGCCCACAATGAGCAAAAAACTAGACACACCTCGAAAAAATAGATGTTTTGCGAATAGCTCAGTAACTATGGCACTTCGGGATACCAATTTTGGCAGGCAGGTTCCTAGAGACAGCATAAATGCATTGTCATTAAAATTTTTGGCTGCCACTCCCTCTTTTCTCAAAACAAATAAAACAATTTTCAAAATTGAATGTCATATTTAAGGCATATGTTCTTATCGTACAGTATTGTAATGAAATCCGTTTGGAGACAAACTATATCAAACTATCCTTAAAGTTCCATATAAATCGGACCATAAACGAAAGAGCTAGACGCGTAACAAGTTTATAATTGAACGCAATGTCAATACATGTGTGCAAGCGAGCCGGCAGCGCTGCCTGCGGACGTTGGCCGTGCCGACCAATGGTATATGCATAAATATGTACAAATGTATGTATGCTTGTAATGTCATATGTATATGTATGTGCATACATACAAACAGATGTTTTTGTTTCAAAGTGTTTTATTGCAAGTACTGTAAATTGATATACCCGGATAGCGATTTTAGAGAGAGTATTCTACGGTTGGGCGTGCTCGACTGTACTTTTCTTTCTTGTTTGTTTTTCGATTATCCAATCTTAAGCTATGATGCAAATCGCAAAGCACCTTTTTTCAGAGGTGGTTGCGAAAATCGCCTGTAGCGCCCTCTACATTCGAAATTTTTATAAAAAAAGAAAATATTGGTTAAATTCTTAAAATGCTTTTACAACTATAAAAAAGATTCTTATGGATAAATCTGTTCAGGATAAATCCTTGAAAACACGTCTTTTTGGGCCTTATAACTGCGTAAAACCCCTTTACACCTTAAAATCTTTCTTCAAACCTAGCCCTGAAAAAAATATTGGTGACGTTAGCTCTTCAGTTATGTTAGAATTTCCTAGACTAAATATCCATCAGTGTTGCCAGATTTTGGGAAGCACCATAAGCTAGATTGAAGAAAAAAATAAGCTAGAATAAGCTAACAATTAAAAAAAAGCTATTCATAAAAACATGCAAATAGTCGATTTTTTGCATTGTTTTACATATTATATTATAATACTGAAATGATTTTATCGGCTTCATTATTCGAGTCCATATATTTGGCAGATGTTTTTATTAGTTCCAAATATTTGTTGGGAGAGGACATTGCGCGCTTCAATTTTCGACACAGAGTTGGCACCAATCAATGCCTTGCAAAAGCAGCAGTACGTTTTTGTGGAGTCTACTACATTAAAGATTTATTTATGTGAGTTTTATGTGTTTTGGTTAAGTCAATATGTACTAGAAGTTCGCGCAGTTTGCTACCAAATTATCAAGTTTTTTATCTGCTTATATCTGATGTATATAGTTTATTAAGAATTATTAGTCGTTGTTCGTTTTAGGGTTTTCTTTTGTTTAAATTTCATTATACCCTTGCAGAGGGTAAATTAATTTTATCACAAAGTTTGTAACGAATTGAAGGAGGCGTGTCCGACCCCATAAAGTATATATATTCTTGATCAGCATCAACAGCCGAATCGATATAGCCATGTCCGTCTGTTTTTATGTGAACTAGTATCTCAGTTTTTAAGCTATCTTGATGAAACTTGGTACAGATGTGTATTCTCGTTGCACGCAGTTCATATGTTAAAATCGGCCGGATCGGATGACTATATCATATAGCTCCCATAGGAACAATCGGTTGAAAAAAAATTTTTTGTAAGTTATCTCAACCAAATTATGCCTATATGCATTTAAAACCAAATCCCATGTGCAAACCAAATTTCATCAAGATCGGACCACCATATGATATAGCTGCCTTAGGAACAATCGGTTGAGAATGATGAAAATGCTTACTAAAAAAAACTTTCAGTGTCGATTGAGCGATTTCAACCAATTTCACACCATAAGCATTTGCCATCATTCCCCAGCTGTTGACAAAATTTCATTCGGATTGAACCACTATATCATAGTGGTTAAGGCTAAGCATGAAAATTTATAGTGTCTATTGAGCGATTTCAGCCAAATTCACGCAATACACATTTGCTATTATCCCCTATATACTGACCAAATTTCATCATCGGACTACTATATCATATAGCTTACATAGGAACAATTGGAAACTGAATTCAAATTAAAACAGCAGGACTGAAAGGGTATTTAATCTTCGGCGAGCCGAAGATAACCGTTTCTTCTTGTTTTTATTTTGATTTTTAAACCATGTGCGTTCCATTGAAAAGATTATGGTAGTCTCTCTCAAACAAATGAACTCATTTATTTAGTCTAAAGTCAACAATAATTGCATAGATAATAAAAATATTTATTGAATATAAATTTAGGTTGGGTGCTTTGGCTACAGTGACAATTTGATTTTATTGAGCTTTTTTCTAATTTTCATTAAAATTTTTTCTACAGGTTTAGGATGTTTTAGAAATGTACCAAATAAGGCTTCTTAGTTTTTTATTTTAAACTGACGATCATGTATGTATATATTTCTCGATTTGTTGTCGCAAAAACTTTGCTTCAGTCTTGAATCTTATTTCCATAGTTTGATTTCTCGTAACAACTTGGTTTAAAAGTCAAGGTGAAAACCGTTCCTGTAAAGAAATAGCGAAATACAGCTATATATACTTTGTCTGATTTCCTTCCTTTGGTTTTGGGAATTTGCTCTGTGGGGCTCTAGCATGGTGGCAAACGACGGAAAAGAAAACATACCTTGCCCGTATGGATAAGGCACAAAAACAGGCGCTTTTATGCATAACAGCATTACAACAAAGGCTCTAGAAACACTGCCAATAATCCCCTCTTGAACCGCACGTCCGGCTTGTAGCGGCTAAATCAGCCCAGCGCCTCATGGCACTGGGAGCTTTGTCGCTGCAAGAATATTAAGATAGCGCCATAAGAAGGAATATCGCCAGACAATCAGATTACATGCTCCCCAAAGAATGCCCAGATGTCAGAATTAAGGCACATCTGGGACCCAAGGACTGGAATGCAAAGCGGCCATTTAAATATCTATTCAGATTATTCCAAAATAGCCGAAGGTGTGGGAGCAGCGCTGTATTGTGACAACCCGGTCACCGGAACATCGTCTAAGCTACCGGACCATTGCCGCCAAGCTGAAATCTTTGCAATCGAAACTTGCAACGCACCTGCACACAGTCGTCAGCTCTGAGCTCCAGAACTGTCAAGGCGAGCAGGGAAGCATTAGATGGCCTATGCATGACCAAGTCAGTGCACATCTACTGGGTTACAAGTCACCAAGGCACACCTGAAAACGAGGGGGAAGACACTCTAGCCAAAGCTGTCGTTGAGCCCCAATATAAATTTAAAAGACAGTCGCAATCTTGCTAAGATCACTGCAAAATGAGCTTGAGCAGAGCACCAGAGAAAGCATAACCCGCAGGTGGACGAACACTACCTCCTGCAAGATATCAAAACTAATTCATAAATTAGCTTGACGCCAGGATTGAAAGCGGTCAAGATCAACTTGTGCCCAGGTTCCAAAGTTTGACTCTGCAGGCGATACACAGAGTTTAACGTCGTCGGCATAAATAAGCAGTCGATAATAAAAGATTGCTCATTAATAAATAATAAAATTAATAAAGGACTGAGATGGCGTCCGTGTGGAACGCCCAAAATAACTTGAAAAAATTTAGATGATGTACCTTTAAGAAGTTAAGTCGGCTTCAAAGTCTTAAAATATGAACATTTTCACAATTTTTGTTTACTTAATTACAGTGAAATACATTATTTAAATAATTAACTGTATAAAAGATACACATTTCGTTAGCACTTCGTGAAAATTTACATAATTTTAAAAGGGTATATTGTAATCGTTGAAATGTACGTAACAGGGAGAAGGAGGCGTGGCAGACCCCATAAAGTATATATATTCTTGATCAGCATTACAAGCCGAGTCGATATAGCCATGTCCGTCTGTCTGTCTGTCCGTCTGTCTATCCGTATGAACAAATAGATTTCAGAGATGGTAAGAGCTATATGTTTGAATTTAATCACTATCGACTCGATATTAAAGTCAGTTAATACTAGAATTTTTTTTTTTCGATGCCACGCCTCATTCGCCCACAATGAGCAAAAAACTAGACACACCTCGAAAAAAATAGATGTTTTGCGAATAGCTCAGTAACTATGGCACTTCGGGATACCAATTTTGGCAGGCAGGTTCCTAGAGACAGCATAAATGCATTGTCATTAAAATTTTTGGCTGCCACTCCCTCTTTTCTCAAAACAAATAAAACAATTTTCAAAATTGAATGTCATATTTAAGGCATATGTTCTTATCGTACAGTATTGTAATGAAATCCGTTTGGAGACAAACTATATCAAACTATCCTTAAAGTTCCATATAAATCGGACCATAAACGAAAGAGCTAGACGCGTAACAAGTTTATAATTGAACGCAATGTCAATACATGTGTGCAAGCGAGCCGGCAGCGCTGCCTGCGGACGTTGGCCGTGCCGACCAATGGTATATGCATAAATATGTACAAATGTATGTATGCTTGTAATGTCATATGTATATGTATGTGCATACATACAAACAGATGTTTTTGTTTCAAAGTGTTTTATTGCAAGTACTGTAAATTGATATACCCGGATAGCGATTTTAGAGAGAGTATTCTACGGTTGGGCGTGCTCGACTGTACTTTTCTTTCTTGTTTGTTTTTCGATTATCCAATCTTAAGCTATGATGCAAATCGCAAAGCACCTTTTTTTCAGAGGTGGTTGCGAAAATCGCCTGTAGCGCCCTCTACATTCGAAATTTTTATAAAAAAGAAAATATTGGTTAAATTCTTAAAATGCTTTTACAACTATAAAAAAGATTCTTATGGATAAATCTGTTCAGGATAAATCCTTGAAAACACGTCTTTTTTGGGCCTTATAACTGCGTAAAACCCCTTTACACCTTAAAATCTTTCTTCAAACCTAGCCCTGAAAAAAATATTGGTGACGTTAGCTCTTCAGTTATGTTAGAATTTCCTAGACTAAATATCCATCAGTGTTGCCAGATTTTGGGAAGCACCATAAGCTAGATTGAAGAAAAAATAAGCTAGAATAAGCTAACAATTAAAAAAAAGCTATTCATAAAAACATGCAAATAGTCGATTTTTTGCATTGTTTTACATATTATATTATAATACTGAAATGATTTTATCGGCTTCATTATTCGAGTCCATATATTTGGCAGATGTTTTTATTAGTTCCAAATATTTGTTGGGAGAGGACATTGCGCGCTTCAATTTTCGACACAGAGTTGGCACCAATCAATGCCTTGCAAAAGCAGCAGTACGTTTTTGTGGAGTCTACTACATTAAAGATTTATTTATGTGAGTTTTATGTGTTTTGGTTAAGTCAATATGTACTAGAAGTTCGCGCAGTTTGCTACCAAATTATCAAGTTTTTTATCTGCTTATATCTGATGTATATAGTTTATTAAGAATTATTAGTCGTTGTTCGTTTTAGGGTTTTCTTTTGTTTAAATTTCATTATACCCTTGCAGAGGGTAAATTAATTTTATCACAAAGTTTGTAACGAATTGAAGGAGGCGTGTCCGACCCCATAAAGTATATATATTCTTGATCAGCATCAACAGCCGAATCGATATAGCCATGTCCGTCTGTTTTTATGTGAACTAGTATCTCAGTTTTTAAGCTATCTTGATGAAACTTGGTACAGATGTGTATTCTCGTTGCACGCAGTTCATATGTTAAAATCGGCCGGATCGGATGACTATATCATATAGCTCCCATAGGAACAATCGGTTGAAAAAAATTTTTTGTAAGTTATCTCAACCAAATTATGCCTATATGCATTTAAAACCAAATCCCATGTGCAAACCAAATTTCATCAAGATCGGACCACCATATGATATAGCTGCCTTAGGAACAATCGGTTGAGAATGATGAAAATGCTTACTAAAAAAACTTTCAGTGTCGATTGAGCGATTTCAACCAATTTCACACCATAAGCATTTGCCATCATTCCCCAGCTGTTGACAAAATTTCATTCGGATTGAACCACTATATCATAGTGGTTAAGGCTAAGCATGAAAATTTATAGTGTCTATTGAGCGATTTCAGCCAAATTCACGCAATACACATTTGCTATTATCCCCTATATACTGACCAAATTTCATCATCGGACTACTATATCATATAGCTTACATAGGAACAATTGGAAACTGAATTCAAATTAAAACAGCAGGACTGAAAGGGTATTTAATCTTCGGCGAGCCGAAGATAACCGTTTCTTCTTGTTTTTATTTTGATTTTGAAACCATGTGCGTTCCATTGAAAAGATTATGGTAGTCTCTCTCAAACAAATGAACTCATTTATTTAGTCTAAAGTCAACAATAATTGCATAGATAATAAAAATATTTATTGAATATAAATTTAGGTTGGGTGCTTTGGCTACAGTGACAATTTGATTTTATTGAGCTTTTTCTAATTTTCATTAAAATTTTTTCTACAGGTTTAGGATGTTTTAGAAATGTACCAAATAAGGCTTCTTAGTTTTTTATTTTAAACTGACGATCATGTATGTATATATTTCTCGATTTGTTGTCGCAAAAACTTTGCTTCAGTCTTGAATCTTATTTCCATAGTTTGATTTCTCGTAACAACTTGGTTTAAAAGTCAAGGTGAAAACCGTTCCTGTAAAGAAATAGCGAAATACAGCTATATATACTTTGTCTGATTTCCTTCCTTTGGTTTTGGGAATTTGCTCTGTGGGGCTCTAGCATGGTGGCAAACGACGGAAAAGAAAACATACCTTGCCCGTATGGATAAGGCACAAAAACAGGCGCTTTTATGCATAACAGCATTACAACAAAGGCTCTAGAAACACTGCCAATAATCCCCCTCTTGAACCGCACGTCCGGCTTGTAGCGGCTAAATCAGCCCAGCGCCTCATGGCACTGGGAGCTTTGTCGCTGCAAGAATATTAAGATAGCGCCATAAGAAGGAATATCGCCAGACAATCAGATTACATGCTCCCCAAAGAATGCCCAGATGTCAGAATTAAGGCACATCTGGGACCCAAGGACTGGAATGCAAAGCGGCCATTTAAATATCTATTCAGATTATTCCAAAATAGCCGAAGGTGTGGGAGCAGCGCTGTATTGTGACAACCCGGTCACCGGAACATCGTCTAAGCTACCGGACCATTGCCGCCAAGCTGAAATCTTTGCAATCGAAACTTGCAACGCACCTGCACACAGTCGTCAGCTCTGAGCTCCAGAACTGTCAAGGCGAGCAGGGAAGCATTAGATGGCCTATGCATGACCAAGTCAGTGCACATCTACTGGGTTACAAGTCACCAAGGCACACCTGAAAACGAGGGGGAAGACACTCTAGCCAAAGCTGTCGTTGAGCCCCAATATAAATTTAAAAGACAGTCGCAATCTTGCTAAGATCACTGCAAAATGAGCTTGAGCAGAGCACCAGAGAAAGCATAACCCGCAGGTGGACGAACACTACCTCCTGCAAGATATCAAAACTAATTCATAAATTAGCTTGACGCCAGGATTGAAAGCGGTCAAGATCAACTTGTGCCCAGGTTCCAAAGTTTGACTCTGCAGGCGATACACAGAGTTTAACGTCGTCGGCATAAATAAGCAGTCGATAATAAAAGATTGCTCATTAATAAATAATAAAATTAATAAAGGACTGAGATGGCGTCCGTGTGGAACGCCCAAAATAACTTGAAAAAATTTAGATGATGTACCTTTAAGAAGTTAAGTCGGCTTCAAAGTCTTAAAATATGAACATTTTCACAATTTTTGTTTACTTAATTACAGTGAAATACATTATTTAAATAATTAACTGTATAAAAGATACACATTTCGTTAGCACTTCGTGAAAATTTACATAATTTTAAAAGGGTATATTGTAATCGTTGAAATGTACGTAACAGGGAGAAGGAGGCGTGGCAGACCCCATAAAGTATATATATTCTTGATCAGCATTACAAGCCGAGTCGATATAGCCATGTCCGTCTGTCTGTCTGTCCGTCTGTCTATCCGTATGAACAAATAGATTTCAGAGATGGTAAGAGCTATATGTTTGAATTTAATCACTATCGACTCGATATTAAAGTCAGTTAATACTAGAATTTTTTTTTCGATGCCACGCCTCATTCGCCCACAATGAGCAAAAAACTAGACACACCTCGAAAAAAATAGATGTTTTGCGAATAGCTCAGTAACTATGGCACTTCGGGATACCAATTTTGGCAGGCAGGTTCCTAGAGACAGCATAAATGCATTGTCATTAAAATTTTTGGCTGCCACTCCCTCTTTTCTCAAAACAAATAAAACAATTTTCAAAATTGAATGTCATATTTAAGGCATATGTTCTTATCGTACAGTATTGTAATGAAATCCGTTTGGAGACAAACTATATCAAACTATCCTTAAAGTTCCATATAAATCGGACCATAAACGAAAGAGCTAGACGCGTAACAAGTTTATAATTGAACGCAATGTCAATACATGTGTGCAAGCGAGCCGGCAGCGCTGCCTGCGGACGTTGGCCGTGCCGACCAATGGTATATGCATAAATATGTACAAATGTATGTATGCTTGTAATGTCATATGTATATGTATGTGCATACATACAAACAGATGTTTTTTGTTTCAAAGTGTTTTATTGCAAGTACTGTAAATTGATATACCCGGATAGCGATTTTAGAGAGTATTCTACGGTTGGGCGTGCTCGACTGTACTTTTCTTTCTTGTTTGTTTTTCGATTATCCAATCTTAAGCTATGATGCAAATCGCAAAGCACCTTTTTTTCAGAGGTGGTTGCAAAAATCGCCTGTAGCGCCCTCTACATTCGAAATTTTTATAAAAAGAAAATATTGGTTAAATTCTTAAAATGCTTTTACAACTATAAAAAAGATTCTTATGGATAAATCTGTTCAGGATAAATCCTTGAAAATACGTCTTTTTTGGGCCTTATAACTGCGTAAAACCCCTTTACACCTTAAAATCTTTCTTCAAACCTAGCCCTGAAAAAAATATTGGTGACGTTAGCTCTCCAGTTATGTTAGAATTTCCTAGACTAAATATCCATCAGTGTTGCCAGATTTTGGGAAGCACCATAAGCTAGATTGAAGAAAAAAATAAGCTAGAATAAGCTAACAATTAAAAAAAAGCTATTCATAAAAACATGCAAATAGTCGATTTTTTGCATTGTTTTACATATTATATTATAATACTGAAATGATTTTATCGGCTTCATTATTCGAGTCCATATATTTGGCAGATGTTTTTATTAGTTCCAAATATTTGTTGGGAGAGGACATTGCGCGCTTCAATCTTCGACACAGAGTTGGCACCAATCAATGCCTTGCAAAAGCAGCAGTACGTTTTTGTGGAGTCTACTACATTAAAGATTTATTTATGTGAGTTTTATGTGTTTTGGTTAAGTCAATATGTACTAGAAGTTCGCGCAGTTTGCTACCAAATTATCAAGTTTTTTATCTGCTTATATCTGATGTATATAGTTTATTAAGAATTATTAGTCGTTGTTCGTTTTAGGGTTTTCTTTTGTTTAAATTGCATTATACCCTTGCAGAGGGTAAATTAATTTTATCACAAAGTTTGTAACGAATTGAAGGAGGCGTGTCCGACCCCATAAAGTATATATATTCTTGATCAGCATCAACAGCCGAATCGATATAGCCATGTCCGTCTGTTTTTATGTGAACTAGTATCTCAGTTTTTAAGCTATCTTGATGAAACTTGGTACAGATGTGTATTCT
This sequence comes from Drosophila cardini, assembly GCA_018903735.1. Lineage (NCBI taxonomy): Eukaryota > Metazoa > Arthropoda > Insecta > Diptera > Drosophilidae > Drosophila > Drosophila cardini. The sequence continues at coordinate 270,444 of JAEIGM010000043.1, forward strand.
CGTTGCACGCAGTTCATATGTTAAAATCGGCCGGATCGGATGACTATATCATATAGCTCCCATAGGAACAATCGGTTGAAAAAATTTTTTGTAAGTTATCTCAACCAAATTATGCCTATATGCATTTAAAACCAAATCCCATGTGCAAACCAAATTTCATCAAGATCGGACCACCATATGATATAGCTGCCTTAGGAACAATCGGTTGAGAATGATGAAAATGCTTACTAAAAAAATTTTCAGTGTCGATTGAGCGATTTCAACCAATTTCACACCATAAGCATTTGCCATCATTCCCCAGCTGTTGACAAAATTTCATTCGGATTGAACCACTATATCATAGTGGTTAAGGCTAAGCATGAAAATTTATAGTGTCTATTGAGCGATTTCAGCCAAATTCACGCAATACACATTTGCTATTATCCCCTATATACTGACCAAATTTCATCATCGGACTACTATATCATATAGCTTACATAGGAACAATTGGAAACTGAATTCAAATTAAAACAGCAGGACTGAAAGGGTATTTAATCTTCGGCGAGCCGAAGATAACCGTTTCTTCTTGTTTTTATTTTGATTTTTAAACCATGTGCGTTCCATTGAAAAGATTATGGTAGTCTCTCTCAAACAAATGAACTCATTTATTTAGTCTAAAGTCAACAATAATTGCATAGATAATAAAAATATTTATTGAATATTAATTTAGGTTGGGTGCTTTGGCTACAGTGACAATTTGATTTTATTGAGCTTTTTCTAATTTTCATTAAAATTTTTTCTACAGGTTTAGGATGTTTTAGAAATGTACCAAATAAGGCTTCTTAGTTTTTTATTTTAAACTGACGATCATGTATGTATATATTTCTCGATTTGTTGTCGCAAAAACTTTGCTTCAGTCTTGAATCTTATTTCCATAGTTTGATTTCTCGTAACAACTTGGTTTAAAAGTCAAGGTGAAAACCGTTCCTGTAAAGAAATAGCGAAATACAGCTATATATACTTTGTCTGATTTCCTTCCTTTGGTTTTGGGAATTTGCTCTGTGGGGCTCTAGCATGGTGGCAAACGACGGAAAAGAAAACATACCTTGCCCGTATGGATAAGGCACAAAAACAGGCGCTTTTATGCATAACAGCATTACAACAAAGGCTCTAGAAACACTGCCAATAATCCCCCTCTTGAACCGCACGTCCGGCTTGTAGCGGCTAAATCAGCCCAGCGTCTCATGGCACTGGGAGCTTTGTCGCTGCAAGAATATTAAGATAGCGCCATAAGAAGGAATATCGCCAGACAATCAGATTACATGCTCCCCAAAGAATGCCCAGATGTCAGAATTAAGGCACATCTGGGACCCAAGGACTGGAATGCAAAGCGGCCATTTAAATATCTATTCAGATTATTCCAAAATAGCCGAAGGTGTGGGAGCAGCGCTGTATTGTGACAACCCGGTCACCGGAACATCGTCTAAGCTACCGGACCATTGCCGCCAAGCTGAAATCTTTGCAATCGAAACTTGCAACGCACCTGCACACAGTCGTCAGCTCTGAGCTCCAGAACTGTCAAGGCGAGCGGGAAAGCATTAGATGGCCTATGCATGACCAAGTCAGTGCACATCTACTGGGTTACAAGTCACCAAGGCACACCTGAAAACGAGGGGGAAGACACTCTAGCCAAAGCTGTCGTTGAGCCCCAATATAAATTTAAAAGACAGTCGCAATCTTGCTAAGATCACTGCAAAATGAGCTTGAGCAGAGCACCAGAGAAAGCATAACCCGCAGGTGGACGAACACTACCTCCTGCAAGATATCAAAACTAATTCATAAATTAGCTTGACGCCAGGATTGAAAGCGGTCAAGATCAACTTGTGCCCAGGTTCCAAAGTTTGACTCTGCAGGCGATACACAGAGTTTAACGTCGTCGGCATAAATAAGCAGTCGATAATAAAAGATTGCTCATTAATAAATAATAAAATTAATAAAGGACTGAGATGGCGTCCGTGTGGAACGCCCAAAATAACTTGAAAAAATTTAGATGATGTACCTTTAAGAAGTTAAGTCGGCTTCAAAGTCTTAAAATATGAACATTTTCACAATTTTTGTTTACTTAATTACAGTGAAATACATTATTTAAATAATTAACTGTATAAAAGATACACATTTCGTTAGCACTTCGTGAAAATTTACATAATTTTAAAAGGGTATATTGTAATCGTTGAAATGTACGTAACAGGGAGAAGGAGGCGTGGCAGACCCCATAAAGTATATATATTCTTGATCAGCATTACAAGCCGAGTCGATATAGCCATGTCCGTCTGTCTGTCTGTCCGTCTGTCTATCCGTATGAACAAATAGATTTCAGAGATGGTAAGAGCTATATGTTTGAATTTAATCACTATCGACTCGATATTAAAGTCAGTTAATACTAGAATTTTTTTTTTTCGATGCCACGCCTCATTCGCCCACAATGAGCAAAAAACTAGACACACCTCGAAAAAAATAGATGTTTTGCGAATAGCTCAGTAACTATGGCACTTCGGGATACCAATTTTGGCAGGCAGGTTCCTAGAGACAGCATAAATGCATTGTCATTAAAATTTTTGGCTGCCACTCCCTCTTTTCTCAAAACAAATAAAACAATTTTCAAAATTGAATGTCATATTTAAGGCATATGTTCTTATCGTACAGTATTGTAATGAAATCCGTTTGGAGACAAACTATATCAAACTATCCTTAAAGTTCCATATAAATCGGACCATAAACGAAAGAGCTAGACGCGTAACAAGTTTATAATTGAACGCAATGTCAATACATGTGTGCAAGCGAGCCGGCAGCGCTGCCTGCGGACGTTGGCCGTGCCGACCAATGGTATATGCATAAATATGTACAAATGTATGTATGCTTGTAATGTCATATGTATATGTATGTGCATACATACAAACAGATGTTTTTGTTTCAAAGTGTTTTATTGCAAGTACTGTAAATTGATATACCCGGATAGCGATTTTAAGAGAGTATTCTACGGTCGGGCGTGCTCGACTGTACTTTTCTTTCTTGTTTGTTTTTCGATTATCCAATCTTAAGCTATGATGCAAATCGCAAAGCACCTTTTTTCAGAGGTGGTTGCGAAAATCGCCTGTAGCGCCCGCTACATTCGAAATTTTTATAAAAAAGAAAATATTGGTTAAATTCTTAAAATGCTTTTACAACTATAAAAAAAGATTCTTATGGATAAATCTGTTCAGGATAAATCCTTGAAAACACGTCTTTTTTGGGCCTTATAACTGCGTAAAACCCCTTTACACCTTAAAATCTTTCTTCAAACCTAGCCCTGAAAAAAAATATTGGTGACGTTAGCTCTCCAGTTATGTTAGAATTTCCTAGACTAAATATCCATCAGTGTTGCCAGATTTTGGGAAGCACCATAAGCTAGATTGAAGAAAAAAATAAGCTAGAATAAGCTAACAATTAAAAAAAAGCTATTGATAAAAACATGCAAATAGTCGATTTTTTGCATTGTTTTACATATTATATTATAATACTGAAATGATTTTATCGGCTTCATTATTCGAGTCCATATATTTGGCAGATGTTTTTATTAGTTCCAAATATTTGTTGGGAGAGGACATTGCGCGCTTCAATCTTCGACACAGAGTTGGCACCAATCAATGCCTTGCAAAAGCAGCAGTACGTTTTTGTGGAGTCTACTACATTAAAGATTTATTTATGTGAGTTTTATGTGTTTTGGTTAAGTCAATATGTACTAGAAGTTCGCGCAGTTTGCTACCAAATTATCAAGTTTTTTATCTGCTTATATCTGATGTATATAGTTTATTAAGAATTATTAGTCGTTGTTAGTTTTAGGGTTTTCTTTTGTTTAAATTTCATTATACCCTTGCAGAGGGTAAATTAATTTTATCACAAAGTTTGTAACGAATTGAAGGAGGCGTGTCCGACCCCATAAAGTATATATATTCTTGATCAGCATCAACAGCCGAATCGATATAGCCATGTCCGTCTGTTTTTATGTGAACTAGTATCTCAGTTTTTAAGCTATCTTGATGAAACTTGGTACAGATGTGTATTCTCGTTGCACGCAGTTCATATGTTAAAATCGGCCGGATCGGATGACTATATCATATAGCTCCCATAGGAACAATCGGTTGAAAAAAATTTTTTTGTAAGTTATCTCAACCAAATTATGCCTATATGCATTTAAAACCAAATCCCATGTGCAAACCAAATTTCATCAAGATCGGACCACCATATGATATAGCTGCCTTAGGAACAATCGGTTGAGAATGATGAAAATGCTTACTAAGAAAATTTTCAGTGTCGATTGAGCGATTTCAACCAATTTCACACCATAAGCATTTGCCATCATTCCCCAGCTGTTGACAAAATTTCATTTCGGATTGAACCACTATATCATAGTGGTAAAGGTTAAGCATGAAAATTTATAGTGTCTATTGAGCGATTTCAGCCAAATTCACCTTTTTTTTTTCCTTCCTTTGGTTTTGCGAATTTGCTCTGTGGGGCTCTAGCATGGTGGCAAACGACGGAAAAGAAAACATACCTTGCCCGTATGGATAAGGCACAAAAACAGGCGCTTTTATGCATAACAGCATTACAACAAAGGCTCTAGAAACACTGCCAATAATCCCCCTCTTGAACCGCACGTCCGGCTTGTAGCGGCTAAATCAGCCCAGCGCCTCATGGCACTGGGAGCTTTGTCGCTGCAAGAATATTGAGATAGCGCCATAAGAAGGAATACCGCCAGACAATCAGATTACATGCTCCCCAAAGAATGCCCAGATGTCAGAATTAAGGCACATCTGGGACCCAAGGACTGGAATGCAAAGCGGCCATTTAAATATCTATTCAGATTATTCCAAAATAGCCGAAGGTGTGGGAGCAGCGCTGTATTGTGACAACCCGGTCACCGGAACATCGTCTAAGCTACCGGACCATTGCCACCAAGCTGAAATCTTTGCAATCGAAACTTGCAACGCACCTGCACACAGTCGTCAGCTCTGAGCTCCAGAACTGTCAAGGCGAGCAGGGAAGCATTAGATGGCCTATGCATGACCAAGTCAGTGCACATCTACTGGGTTACAAGTCACCAAGGCACACCTGAAAACGAGGGGGAAGACACTCTAGCCAAAGCTGTCGTTGAGCCCCAATATAAATTTAAAAGACAGTCGCAATCTTGCTAAGATCACTGCAAAATGAGCTTGAGCAGAGCACCAGAGAAAGCATAACCCGCAGGTGGACGAACACTACCTCCTGCAAGATATCAAAACTAATTCATAAATTAGCTTGACGCCAGGTTTGAAAGCGGTCAAGATCAGCTTGTGCCCTGGTTCCAAAGTTTGACTCTGCAGGCGATACACAGAGTTTAACGTCGTCGGCATAAATAAGCAGTCGATAATAAAAGATTGCTCATTAATAAATAATAAAATTAATAAAGGACTGAGATGGCGTCCGTGTGGAACGCCCAAAGTAACTTGAAAAAATTTAGATGATGTACCTTTAAGAAGTTAAGTCGGCTTCAAAGTCTTAAAATATGAACATTTTCACAATTTTTGTTTACTTAATTACAGTGAAATATATTATTTAAATAATTAACTGTATAAAAGATACACATTTCGTTAGCACTTCGTGAAAATTTACATAATTTTAAAAGGGTATATTGTAATCGTTGAAATGTACGTAACAGGGAGAAGGAGGCGTGGCAGACCCCATAAAGTATATATATTCTTGATCAGCATTACAAGCCGAGTCGATATAGCCATGTCCGTCTGTCTGTCTGTCCGTCTGTCTATCCGTATGAACAAATAGATTTCAGAGATGGTAAGAGCTATATGTTTGAATTTAATCACTATCGACTCGATATTAAAGTCAGTTAATACTAGAATTTTTTTTTTCGATGCCACGCCTCATTCGCCCACAATGAGCAAAAAACTAGACACACCTCGAAAAAAAATAGATGTTTTGCGAATAGCTCAGTAACTATGGCACTTCGGGATACCAATTTTGGCAGGCAGGTTCCTAGAGACAGCATAAATGCATTGTCATCAAAATTTTTGGCTGCCACTCCCTCATTTCTCAAAAGATATAAAACAATTTTCAAAATTGAATGTCATATTTAAGGCATATGTTCTTATCGTACAGTATTGTAATGAAATCCGTTTGGAGACAAACTATATCAAACTATCCTTAAAGTTCCATATAAATCGGACCATAAACGAAAGAGCTAGACGCGTAACAAGTTTATAATTGAACGCAATGTCAATACATGTGTGCAAGCGAGCCAGAAATATACAAACATATAAACGAGCGTTTTCGCTGCTTGTGGCGGCGGGGCGCTGCCTGCGGACGTTGGCCGTGCCGACCAATGGTATATGCATAAATATGTACAAATGTATGTATGCTTGTAATGTCATATGTATATGTATGTGCATACATACAAACAGATGTTTTTGTTTCAAAGTGTTTTATTGCAAGTACTGTAAATTGATATACCCGGATAGCGATTTTAGAGAGAGTATTCTACGGTCGGGCGTGCTCGACTGTACTTTTCTTTCTTGTTTGTTTTTCGATTATCCAATCTTAAGCTATGATGCAAATCGCAAAGCACCTTTTTTCAGAGGTGGTTGCGAAAATCGCCTGTAGCGCCCGCTACATTCGAAATTTTTATAAAAAGAAAATATTGGTTAAATTCTTAAAATGCTTTTACAACTATAAAAAAGATTCTTATGGATAAATCTGTTCAGGATAAATCCTTGAAAACACGTCTTTTTTGGGCCTTATAACTGCGTAAAACCCCTTTACACCTTAAAATCTTTCTTCAAACCTAGCCCTGAAAAAAATATTGGTGACGTTAGCTCTCCAGTTATGTTAGAATTTCCTAGACTAAATATCCATCAGTGTTGCCAGATTTTGGGAAGCACCATAAGCTAGATTGAAGAAAAAAATAAGCTAGAATAAGCTAACAATTAAAAAAAGCTATTCATAAAAAACATGCAAATAGTCGATTTTTTGCATTGTTTTACATATTATATTATAATACTGAAATGATTTTATCGGCTTCATTATTCGAGTCCATATATTTGGCAGATGTTTTTATTAGTTCCAAATATTTGTTGGGAGAGGACATTGCGCGCTTCAATCTTCGACACAGAGTTGGCACCAATCAATGCCTTGCAAAAGCAGCAGTACGTTTTTGTGGAGTCTACTACATTAAAGATTTATTTATGTGAGTTTTATGTGTTTTGGTTAAGTCAATATGTACTAGAAGTTCGCGCAGTTTGCTACCAAATTATCAAGTTTTTTATCTGCTTATATCTGATGTATATAGTTTATTAAGAATTATTAGTCGTTGTTAGTTTTAGGGTTTTCTTTTGTTTAAATTTCATTATACCCTTGCAGAGGGTAAATTAATTTTATCACAAAGTTTGTAACGAATTGAAGGAGGCGTGTCCGACCCCATAAAGTATGTATATTCTTGATCAGCATCAACAGCCGAATCGATATAGCCATGTCCGTCTGTTTTTATGTGAACTAGTATCTCAGTTTTTAAGCTATCTTGATGAAACTTGGTACAGATGTGTATTCTCGTTGCACGCTGTTCATATGTTAAAATCGGCCGGATCGGATGACTATATCATATAGCTCCCATAGGAACAATCGGTTGAAAAAATTTTTTGTAAGTTATCTCAACCAAATTATGCCTATATGCATTTAAAACCAAATCCCATGTGCAAACCAAATTTCATCAAGATCGGACCACCATATGATATAGCTGCCTTAGGAACAATCGGTTGAGAATGATGAAAATGCTTACTAAGAAAATTTTCAGTGTCGATTGAGCGATTTCAACCAATTTCACACCATAAGCATTTGCCATCATTCCCCAGCTGTTGACAAAATTTCATTCGGATTGAACCACTATATCATAGTGGTAAAGGTTAAGCATGAAAATTTATAGTGTCTATTGAGCGATTTCAGCCAAATTCACGCAATACACATTTGCTATTATTCCCTATATACTGACCAAATTTCATCATCGGACTACTATATCATATAGCTTACATAGGGAACAATTGGAAACTGAATTCAAATTAAAACAGCAGGACTGAAAGGGTATTTAATCTTCGGCGAGCCGAAGATAACCGTTTCTTCTTGTTTTTATTTTGATTTTTAAACCATGTGCGTTCCATTGAAAAGATTATGGTAGTCTCTCTCAAACAAATGAACTCATTTATTTAGTCTAAAGTCAACAATAATTGCATAGATAATAAAAATATTTATTGAATATTAATTTAGGTTGGGTGCTTTGGCTACAGTGTCAATTTGATTTTATTGAGCTTTTTCTAATTTTCATTAAAATTTTTTCTACAGGTTTAGGATGTTTTAGAAATGTACCAAATAAGGCTTCTTAGTTTTTTATTTTAAACTGACGATCATGTATGTATATATTTCTCGATTTGTTGTCGCAAAAACTTTGCTTCAGTCTTGAATCTTATTTCCATAGTTTGATTTCTCGTAACAACTTGGTTTAAAAGTCAAGGTGAAAACCGTTCCTGTAAAGAAATAGCGAAATACAGCTATATATACTTTGTCTGATTTCCTTCCTTTGGTTTTGGGAATTTGCTCTGTGGGGCTCTAGCATGGTGGCAAACGACGGAAAAGAAAACATACCTTGCCCGTATGGATAAGGCACAAAAACAGGCGCTTTTATGCATAACAGCATTACAACAAAGGCTCTAGAAACACTGCCAATAATCCCCCTCTTGAACCGCACATCCGGCTTGTAGCGGCTAAATCAGCCCAGCGCCTCACGGCACTGGGAGCTTTGTCGCTGCAAGAATATTGAGATAGCGCCATAAGAAGGAATACCGCCAGACAATCAGATTACATGCTCCCCAAAGAATGCCCAGATGTCAGAATTAAGGCACATCTGGGACCCAAGGACTGGAATGCAAAGCGGCCATTTAAATATCTATTCAGATTATTCCAAAATAGCCGAAGGTGTGGGAGCAGCGCCCGGTCACCGGAACATCGTCTTAGCTACCGGACCATTGCCGCCAAGCTGAAATCTTTGCAATCGAAACTTGCAACGCACCTGCACACAGTCGTCAGCTCTGAGCTCCAGAACTGTCAAGGCGAGCAGGGAAGCATTAGATGGCCTATGCATGACCAAGTCAGTGCACATCTACTGGGTTACAAGTCACCAAGGCACACCTGAAAACGAGGGGGAAGACACTCTAGCCAAAGCTGTCGTTGAGCCCCAATATAAATTTAAAAGACAGTCGCAATCTTGCTAAGATCACTGCAAAATGAGCTTGAGCAGAGCACCAGAGAAAGCATAACCCGCAGGTGGACGAACACTACCTCCTGCAAGATATCAAAACTAATTCATAAATTAGCTTGACGCCAGGTTTGAAAGCGGTCAAGATCAGCTTGTGCCCTGGTTCCAAAGTTTGACTCTGCAGGCGATACACAGAGTTTAACGTCGTCGGCATAAATAAGCAGTCGATAATAAAAGATTGCTCATTAATAAATAATAAAATTAATAAAGGACTGAGATGGCGTCCGTGTGGAACGCCCAAAGTAACTTGAAAAAAATTTAGATGATGTACCTTTAAGAAGTTAAGTCGGCTTCAAAGTCTTAAAATATGAACATTTTCACAATTTTTGTTTACTTAATTACAGTGAAATATATTATTTAAATAATTAACTGTATAAAAGATACACATTTCGTTAGCACTTCGTGAAAATTTACATAATTTTAAAAGGGTATATTGTAATCGTTGAAATGTACGTAACAGGGAGAAGGAGGCGTGGCAGACCCCATAAAGTATATATATTCTTGATCAGCATTACAAGCCGAGTCGATATAGCCATGTCCGTCTGTCTGTCTGTCCGTCTGTCTATCCGTATGAACAAATAGATTTCAGAGATGGTAAGAGCTATATGTTTGAATTTAATCACTATCGACTCGATATTAAAGTCAGTTAATACTAGAATTTTTTTTTTTTCGATGCCACGCCTCATTCGCCCACAATGAGCAAAAAACTAGGCACACCTCGAAAAAAATAGATGTTTTGCGAATAGCTCAGTAACTATGGCACTTCGGGATACCAATTTTGGCAGGCAGGTTCCTAGAGACAGCATAAATGCATTGTCATTAAAATTTTTGGCTGCCACTCCCTCTTTTCTCAAAACAAATAAAACAATTTTCAAAATTGAATGTCATTTTCAAGGCATATGTTCTTATCGTACAGTATTGTAATGAAATCCGTTTGGAGACAAACTATATCAAACTATCCTTAAAGTTCCATATAAATCGGACCATAAACGAAAGAGCTAGACGCGTAACAAGTTTATAATTGAACGCAATGTCAATACATGTGTGCAAGCGAGCCAGAAATATACAAACATATAAACGAGCGTTTTCGCTGCTTGTGTAGCGGCAGCGCTGCCTGCGGACGTTGGCCGTGCCGACCAATGGTATATGCATAAATATGTACAAATGTATGTATGCTTGTAATGTCATATGTATATGTATGTGCATACATACAAACAGATGTTTTTGTTTCAAAGTGTTTTATTGCAAGTACTGTAAATTGATATACCCGGATAGCGATTTTAGAGAGAGTATTCTACGGTCGGGCGTGCTCGACTGTACTTTTCTTTCTTGTTTGTTTTTCGATTATCCAATCTTAAGCTATGATGCAAATCGCAAAGCACCTTTTTCAGAGGTGGTTGCGAAAATCGCCTGTAGCGCCCGCTACATTCGAAATTTTTATAAAAAAAGAAAATATTGGTTAAATTCTTAAAATGCTTTTACAACTATAAAAAAGATTCTTATGGATAAATCTGTTCAGGATAAATCCTTGAAAACACGTCTTTTTTGGGCCTTATAACTGCGTAAAACCCCTTTACACCTTAAAATCTTTCTTCAAACCTAGCCCTGAAAAAAATATTGGTGACGTTAGCTCTCCAGTTATGTTAGAATTTCCTAGACTAAATATCCATCAGTGTTGCCAGATTTTGGGAAGCACCATAAGCTAGATTGAAGAAAAAAATAAGCTAGAATAAGCTAACAATTAAAAAAAAGCTATTCATAAAAACATGCAAATAGTCGATTTTTTTTGCATTGTTTTACATATTATATTATAATACTGAAATGATTTCATCGGCTTCATTATTCGAGTCCATATATTTGGCGGATGTTTTTATTAGTTCCAAATATTTGTTGGGAGAGGACATTGCGCGCTTCAATCTTCGACACAGAGTTGGCACCAATCAATGTCTTGCAAAAGCAGCAGTACGTTTTTGTGGAGTCAGTTGACACTTTGCGTAGCCATTCCTTAAGTTCGTCGAAATTCAACCACAAATCGCGGTAATTTTGCTTGTATGAAACTTCCGGCGTTTTTCTCATGCTCAAACAAAACACGAACAAAAAATATGATTTTTGTCCTAGTTATTGATAAAAACGGCCAAAACTTACAATACAATCAAAAAACAAAACTTATTTTGTTCTACATCCCAAGTACTTTCAGCTGATAACAATATCACCGCAGGAGGCAGTAATAGCAGCAATAATAACACCGTCTGTAGCAATATTGCGATTATAGAAGCAAATCGAGGAACTACCAGTAGCGCCATTACGGATGAGCTTCTCAAAAATTGGCGTGAACATTTTTACAGCGAACTGAAGAATCTTCTACCGTAGAATGTCTGCTCTAGGGTGGACCCGTTCGACGTGTGTCTGTCCCGCAAAGCACTGGAGACAACCAACCATGTTTTCAACTACAAAGTGGAAACACTACTGACTACGTTTTACACAATCGTTATCGGGTATTATTATGTTCATTGTATTAAACACTGTAATTTAATTGCAACATCTCTCTTTCCACTCTCTTTCACGTAAAATATTCCTTCATGCTAACTCAGATCAAGCTATCGCCGATTTATTTGCCGATTTTTTCCAGACCATTTACAGTGTGCAGGATTATAGTTCTAATTCACCTTACCCTTATCGTGTAAATTCTTTCAATTGTAATTTCGCGCCAATAATGACTGAAAGCTCGCTTTTACTTAATCTAAAAGCTATTAAACCTATTTTTTCACCTGGACTAGACGAAGTCCCAGGCTGTGTGCTTAGGAACTGTGCTGACGTCCTTTTGAAGCCCCTGTATAAACTATTTGCATTGTCTGTTGAATCATGCTGTTTCCCTGAAGTTTGGAAATCATCTTACATTATTCCTCTTCACAAAAAAGGAAACAAATCTAATGTCTGCAACTATAGAGGTATTTCCAAGTTGTCTGTTATTCCCAAGACATTTGAGAAATTAATAACTTCTCAACTGCAACATTTCTGTAGATCTATGATTTCACCCTGCCAGCATGGGTTTGTGAAACATAGATCCACTACCACTAACCTGTTAGAGTTTACATCATTCGTTTTGCAGGGCTTTGATAAAAAATTGCAAACTGACGTCATTTATACAGATTTTAGCAAGGTTTTTGACTCCGTTAACCACAGCCTCTTAATACATAAACTCAATCTTTTGGGACTTTCGTATAACTTTATACTGTGGATTTCGAACTATTTAAGTTCTAGAACAGAACAGGTGTATTTTAATGAAACACTATTTAAACCTGTTCAAGTTACTTCGGGCGTTCCACAAGGTAGCCATCTTGGTCCGTTGTTATTTATTTTGTTTATTAATAATTTGCCATCAGCAATCAGTCACTCTCGGGTGCTCATGTATGCCGATGACGTTAAACTCTGTGTATCGGCCACTGAGTCACTCCTTGGAACCAGGTTACAACCTGATCTTTATAGCTTTCCAACCTGGTGTCAAGCTAATCTATTAAATCTTAACTATAGTAAGTGTAACGTAATGTCCTTCAGCAGGCGACTCCCCTTTCTAAACAATTATATTCTGAGTGGCAACTCCCTTCACAGAATTGAGTCGGTCATTGATTTGGGTATCCTTATGGATCCAAAGCTCAAGTTTGATAGGCATGTTTTATCAATTACTAACCGTGCTTTTGGTGTCCTGGGTTTCATAAAGCGCTGGTCGAAAGAATTTAACGATCCCTATTTAACAAAAACACTTTTCACCACCCTGGTACGTCCTATTCTTGAGTATGGATCTTGTATTTGGTCTCCCCAATACAGGATTCATCAAGACAGAATAGAATCAGTACAAAAACAATTCCTTCTTTTTGCCCTAAGGGCCCTTAACTGGAATACTAACATACGCTTGCCATCTTATCGTAGTAGACTTCTGCTATTAAATCTTCCTTCTTTGTCTGATCGTAGGACAGTGCTCGGTGTAATTTTCCTACACAAACTAATCAACGGCGAAATTGATTCCACTGAATTAATTAGCCAGATTCATTTCGCTGTGCCGATCAGACCCACTAGAAACTTTCTTCCCCTTTCTCTTCAACCCTGTACTACTAACTTTGCTGTCCATAACCCTTTTCGAATCTTTTGTAGTAACTACAATAAACTTTCTCGAGTTGTAGGTAGTTCTACTTCTATCCCTTTCATTAGAGATTCTATTCTTTCTCACCTTAATCTTAATTAAGATCTTAATTAATATAGTTTACATACATAAATTATTATATATTTTGTCGTACTGTAATGTTTTGTCATATTGTAATGTATTTTTATTATAATGTAATCGTTTTTTATTAATAAATCCGTTTCGCGTTTTTCGCTAGCCGTACGTTATGCGGTGTGCCCCTCGGTCGGTTAGGCGAGAGGTGGCTGCATTATTTGCAGGGTTCCGCGCGTTAACAAGCACGTTGCTTGGTGTTGTTGGGCCACTTGAATGTACTGTCTCGTTAGTACATCAACGTCTAAAATTAATACGAGGCACGCCGAGAAGGTAAGTGTAAGCAATTTATGTTAAACACTTGTGTTAATCCAAGTGAACCTTCAGAGAAGCAAAGGGATGGAAATATGTAGGGGCTAATTCAGTGAAATACGCGTGGTGGCTCAAAACCTCGCATGACATAGAGTCCAGGAGTTGCTTTCTGACGTTGTCTGTGTGAGGTCTGGCATTGTCAGCTGTTTTTTTCCAAGCACTTCGAAAACAATTTGAGGTATCCGAGAGTTTCTGTGATTGTTTCGCGTATCAGGGATCTGGACATTTGGGAGAACATTGCAGAAAGTTCATATACGGTCAATCTGCGTTCTTTCTTGACAGCAATTTTTATTGTTTTTACAATTCATTTATACACACTCACCTCGATTTGATCTTGTTTTAAAGGAGAAGGATCAGGCATAGCGCCAGTGCTGTCAACGTGCCGAAAAATTATTCGCCACAGCTTTAAAAGTAGCAGTGCACTTACTTTCTGGACATGCATCGTATCTTTGATCACCGTAATGCAAATGTTGTTGCTTCCGATTTTTATAAAAATGCATCCTCTCAAATCTAATATACATTATGATATTTTAGGTTTAGGACATGACAATCCCTCTACAAAATCATCGAAGAACAAGCCAGTCCCGATCCCAATTGGAGTTGATGGTAGCAATGTACCGGAAAGACAACCGGTCACCGACATGGTGGGTACATCCATGCGTTCCTCTTCCACTAATGGACTCAGTATGCGGAGAACTAGTCCAGCTGCTGTTCCCTAAGTTCTTTGACAAATTCTCTTTTAGTAAGAGCGGGGGGCGTCTTAAGCCTCCATGGTGGACCCACACGCTTCCTAAGCTCCGCAAGATATCAAGGAAGCTTTTAAACCAAGGTAAGAGTCAATCGCGTTATGATAGAGAATTTCGCAAAGCCAAAAGAAACTCCTGGCGCGATTTCTGTTCCGAAATTGAACAGACAGGACAGCAAGACTCAGACATATACTATCGCAATCTAACCCTTCCATGGGATTCCTGAAAAGAAATGGGCTAGGGGTTAACAGCAGTAAAACTGAACTAACAAATAAAAAAGAGCATTAAGTACCACCCCTGAGGAGGCACTAGACGTCTTACTTTATCTTTCTCTTCTCGATTTAATGAGCAGGAAAATATCCCCACTCTCCGCTAAAAAAAATGAGGCTTGCTTGTGGAAATTAAATGGGATAGGATACTCTATCATTCAATTAGAACTTTCATTCTCCATTGATCATTGACTAATGGCCCTTTTTACCAAAATACCTCTATACATTTCTACACCGATTGATTCTTGATCAAAAGGGCGTACTATTTAATGCGCGGAATAAGGGATCGTCAAATCCTTTAGACTCCCGGACCATTGCAGTGTTTTTTCAGGGAGAAGTGTTTGCTATTAAGGAAGCTCTTATTGTTTTAGAGCGTGAGGTCTCTTATTGATGCACGGTTAGCATATTATCGGATAACAAGGCGGCCCTCAAATTTATGGGGTCTGTCTCAACAAATTCTCACACTACAAACGCATGTCGCAGATCTCTTTCGGAGATGGCTGTTCATATCATTTGGGTCTCTGGACACTAGACACTGGACTGTACTGCAGGAAAGCTCGTAAGGCTGGGTACAGTCTACCCTCTCGACACCGAGAGAGGGCAAGTGTTCATGCCTTTAGCGACTTGCAGGATGAAAATCATCAACCATTTTGAAAGGCTAGCCGACCTTATGTGGGAGAATATATATTTAGATGCAGAATATCTCGTCTTGGTTGACCGTAACGATCGACCTATTTATGTAGGCTGTCACTAGGCTGCCTACAAGTTAATAGGCTATCTGTCGGTTTCATGACTTCTGTGAGAGTTGTGGTAATGAAGAGGAGATAGTAGTCCATTTCCTCAGACACTGGCCTGCCTTGGGTGAACTTAGATAGCGCCATCTTAGTACGATATTTTTTAATGAATTGCTCGAAATCTCCGATTAACAACCTCAGCAAATAGCTAACCAAGCCACTTTATGGTCTTCCACACATCGTCATACGTAGAACGAACTCATCTCTATCATCTAAAAGTAATTCCCCTATGTCTCCCACATGGTACCACAACGGGCTGAACTCGGCTCATGATTGCTGGTGTGCATAACACCAGCAGCCACGTTGAAACAAATTCATCTGTTAATATGTATGCATATATATACACAGTTGACATTTCATGTATGTATAGTATGCACATATTGGTTGTAGTAAAACGAAATATATTATTTAAGTGTTTATTAAAGATATAAAGATTGATCCTGCCATTAAACTTCTCTAATTGAAACGTTGGTCTTAATGATGAAATTACTAAAGCATGTATGAGTAGGCCTCTCTTGAAGTCAATTTCTGACCAATGAAATCGTTTGCCATTGATATGAACAGGCAGTAATCACTTGATGCTAAGTCCAGACCATAAGGTAGATGCATAGGAGCCTTCCAACCGAACGCCTGGAGTTTCGCACGAGTATGTAACGGCGTATATGGCCTATATACGGTCTAATTGTTGACAGTACACGATCGATGTATATCCGGCTTTATTCACAGGGTTTAAAGCAGTTATTGGTGCAATGTTCAGCTCCTATGCAATAGAAACAGTCCTTAAAACACGATTGGCTTCAACGATTTCCATGATTTCATAAACTTTTTCAACAATTGGCCTCCCGGAGCGTTGTTCACCGTTGCCCCAAAATTACAGGAACGTAATAGACGGGAATAAATCTGCCCATGGATGTCTATAACAGTATCAATAACAAAAACACTATAAAAATTTTCAGTCGCCTGATTTGCATTTTCGCCTTTTTCAAAACTCTCTGCAAGAGTACATTAAGTTTGTGAAAAGTCTGTAACAGGCAAAAGGAGGCGTATCCGACCCCATAAAGTTTATATATTCTTGATCAGCACCAAAAGCCGAGTCGATATAGTCATGTTTGTCTGTCCGTCTATCCGTATGAACAAACAAATCTCAGCGATGGTAAGAGCTATAAGTTCATATTTAGTTAGTATCGACTCGATATTAAGTCAGTCAATCCAGGAATCTTTTCTTTTTTCGATGCCACGCCCCATTCGCCCACAATGAGCAGAAAACTAAAAACACATCGAAAAAAATCGATGTTTTTGGTGAATAGCTCAGTAACTATGACACTTAGGAGTATCAATTTTGATAGGCAGGTGATAGAGACAGCCAAAATGCAATGTCATTAAAATTTTTGGGCTGACACATCCCCTTTTCTCAAAAGAAATAAAACAATTTTCAAACTTGAATGTCATTTTCAAGGCATATGTTCTTATCGTACAGTATTGTAATTTGAAATTTGTTTGTAGTCAAATTAAATTAAACTATTCTGAAAGTTGCATATAAATCGGACTATAAACAAGAGAGCTAGAGATGTCAACTCATGTGTGCAAGCGAGCAGAAATATACAAACACATGAACGAACACTTACGCTGCATGTGTGGCGGCAGCGCTGCCCAAGGACAATGGCCGTGCCGACCAATGGTATATGTGTACATATATACAAATGTTTGCAGAAAGGCTACAGTCGAGCGAGCCGACTGCAAAAGACCTCGTACTTCTTCTAACGCGCGTTTTTTTATACAAATCACCAATTTTCGAACGATTTGTCCTATGGGAGCTATAGGCTATAGTTGTCCGATCCGGACAAAACTTAGTGAGTATAGCTATAATGGTACCTTACAATTTTTTACAATTTGCAGGGGCGGTAGGGGGCGTGGCAAAAATTTGGAATTAACTTAACCTGCCTGAAATATAGACGGACTTCATTCCAAATGTGGTGGCTCTAGCTGTTGTAGTGTAAAAGATTCAGGTGCTCATACGGACGGGCGGACAGACGGACATCGCTATATCGTCTCGGCTGTTGATGCTGATCAAGAAGTTCGAAGTTCGGTCCAATGAAGACGTTCATTACGGACATGGGAGCTGAATATAAAAACTCAATTATAACTGATCAATACAAATATTTAAACAAACACGTCGGAACAGTGAAAAGTCATAGAATTTTTAATGAAAATATTCGATCATACATTTCAGTTGACAAAACTAACTGGGATGGTTGGCTTCAATATTTCGTCTATTGTTTTAACACGACCCCCTCTATAGCACATATCTATTGTCCATTAAAGTTAGTTTACGGTAAACAAAGTAATTTACCAAAGCATTTTAATAGTATAGACAATATTAACCTATTATATAATATTGATGTATGCAAGAGAATCAAAGTTTAGGTTGGAACAGGCTTTTCAACGAGCAAGAGTTTTTTTAGAACAGCATAAGGCTAGAAACAATTAAAATTGTGATTTATCAACATATCATTTCGAAATAGAGGTCGGAGACAATGTTCTATTGTCGAATGAAACTGGTCAGAAATTAGAACCGGTATATTTAGGACCATACATAGTGGAAAATATAGAAGATTGAAATAATAAAGTATTAGTAGATAGTAAAAACAAGAAACAGAAAGTACATGGAAATAGGTTAACAATTTACTTTGCTTAGAATAAACCTAAAGTGATGGTCTGGCCAACCATCCATATTATTAAAAAAGTAGATGAAATTTTGTATGCTCAAATAAAAAAAAAAAAAAAAAAACAAGAATGAATGCTATAGTCGCCTCGCGACTTTGGGATGCGCGTTACTCAGTTTTTTTATATTATTAATAATGGGGTATGATAATAATAATAGTACAATCGTTTAGGCAATCGACCCAAGTGAGTTTAATTCAGATGGCCTGGGAAACACAGAAGATTTTCATACAAATTCATATTTACCTGACTTTCGTTCCTATGGGAGCTATACGATATAGTCGTCGATTTGGATGAAATTTGAAATTATTGACAAATATATTCTGTGTGAGTTTCACTAAGATTGCTTGGTCGACGCAAAAGTTATCAAAAACCTTGCTAACAAAAAAATTTTGTATACTAAAACATGCTATTTTAACAGTTTTTACTTTTGTTTGAACATAGAACGCCCTAAAGTGGACGTGTCAAAAACAAAAACAAACTTGTACTGCTTGGGCATTTTATCTTTCATTTGCGACCTCTCGGGCCTTTCTAGCTCTTATAGTCTTTGAGATCCTTTTGTTCATACAGACGGACGGACATGGCTATATGGCTATAGATGCTGATCAAGAAAATATACATATACTTTATGGGGTCTGCCACGCATCGCTCTCCAGCTTACATACATTGTTACGATTAGAGTATACCCTTTTAATCTACGACTAACGGGTATAAAAATAAACATGATTATTTTACTGAAATGGATATCAGAAGGTTTATATATTTGCAATTTTTTTTTTTTTTATTTTTCAAACAAAAATTCGATAAAATGAAGACATATGTATGTATATTTTTTTGTAAAATGGCCCACTGATGTATTCAAATGTATAAATATTTCAGCTCGATGGTATCCTATATCCATATTTATGTACATATGTTGAATATAAGCATTTGTTGTAGCAAGATGTATGTATGTACCTTTAACGCGCAATTGTAATTTACTTCTTTTTTTCCCGAAACGCCAACTGGAATGAAGCGAAGCCATATCATAGGACAATATTGAAAGAACGGCGATTGTATATCAACATCAATATTGAAACTCGAGTGAATTCAAGATCCTTTGCAATTAACTTTTCTTTCGCCACAAATTATATTCTCTTTGTTAGATTATTTGACACTGTTATCTTCGTGTTACTTGGTCGGATGATTAATCTTCAATCCGCATAATACTCAAAAAACGTTTCACTTTATTATCACCGGTTTCAACAAAAAAATGAATAAATAATTAATATTCCAGCAAGTGTCTTATGTTTTATTTTCCGTCAATCGTACGATAAGTTGATTAACTGGTTCAGCTATATCGGATCAATTGGAATAGGTTCAATGGAACTGTTCACCAAAAAGATTCACTGAACTGGTCATACAATTCTGTGACAATCACTTTGTTCAATATTTCAATCCTATAGTATGGATACCATACACATTGTTTCGATACTCGTTTCGCTTCGCGGACCAAATTGTTTAACGATGCAACAAGTAACAAGAAAGAAAAGTACAATCGGGCACTCCGGACTCTGAATTTTATTCCCGATTATTTTAATAAAATCGGTATAAGGGCATATCAATTGATAGTACTTGCAGTAAACACGTTGAAATAAAAACATCTGTTTGTATGTGTGCACATAAATGTATATTTGACATTTTATGAATGCATATATGTAGATATGTATGTAACCAGTAGGAGATTTTGCGCGACAAACCTACGTTTGTCAAAGTCACAGGGTTTTACACCCTATTTCTACAAAACATAGCTCGCAAATAACAATTGAGTGTTTTGCGACGTCTTCTAATAAGTCTCTTTACTGAGTATATGAAAGAAATACTCGCGAGCAGCGTATTGATCAACTCTTCGCTTACTCGCGCTCGGACGACAATCGTTTTTCTCGTTTCTTTTTCGTCTCAGTTAGACCGCGAGTATTTGCTTCAGTGAAATGAAGCAAAACGTCTTTGAGCGTGTGATGTTTATTAAATTGCGACGCAATAACTTTTTAGAATAATCGAAGAAAAATGAAATATTATGTTACTTATTACTTACATAAAGAAAAATAAACAAAAAAAAAACGCAAAATAAAAATGAAGTAAATATTATTTAATAAATAAAATCCTTAAAGAGTGTTTGGTAGACTTTTTGAATTAACTTATTCAGTCATTCACTTACTTACTGAGTCTTAACTCGCGAGCGACAATTATATTACTCCCGAAAAGAAAATCGTTAAATGAGTTCAACACGAAGTACTCAACAACAAAGCTCAAGCGAAACCCGAAGCAAAATAGAAAAAACTCTCTTTGCTCAGAGTGAGAGCAAATTTTTTGAGTTTTTTGGCTTCTGTTCAGAGATTGAGCGTATAGAAAAAAATCACTCAATTGTTATTTGCGAGCTATGCTGAAAAACGTTATTCGCTATTAAATTGGCGTCATCACGAAGGGTACTAGTAAATTAATCCAAACCAACTGAAAGTTCCGCCATGACGTCTTTCGTTTGTGCGAGCCCGCCGCTACCCCTGTGCATAACCTTTTCACTGTTTTTTTTCAGGAAAATTCCAGTTGGACTTTTTACTACAATTCCAGTCGGATTTCTGGTTGGATTTTGTAGGAATCCCCCCCCTCCCCCTGCATAAATTTATAAAAAATTGCGAAATTTGATTAAATTTAATTTTATTTATTATTAAATATCATTTATTTACAATGGGTTTTAAAAATACGATAAATTACTATAGTAAATTTAAAAAAAAATGGGATTACTGGATCCACGTTCGTTCTCAAAGTTTTAGTCTTTATGCCGACGTCCATCTATAGTAGTAGTATACATCTGAAACGGAGATTTTAACGCTTATTATTTATTATTTTCATATTACCAATAATAATAATAATAATAATAATAATAATAAAAATAATAATAATAATAATAATAATAATAATAATACTTACTATTTAATTTGAAAAAGATCTGCAAAGTTGTGCGATTGTGCTTGCTACGCAATTGCCGAACTCTATTTTCACCAGCCGTGGCAGACGCTGATATAAAAATAAATAAGAAAGACAAGTACAGTCGAGCACGCCCGACTGTAGAATACTCTCTGCATATTATTCCCTATTCTTTTAATAAAATCGGTAGTCAATAATATCAATTGATAGTTCTTATGTACATACATGTACATGTCCGTCTGTGTGAACAAAAGGATCTCAGAGACTATAGGAGCTAGAAAGGCCCGAGTGGTCGCAAACGAAAGATAAAATGCCCAAGCAGTACAAGTTTGCTTTTGTTTTTTGACACGCCCACTTTAGGGCGTTCTATGTGCATACAAAGGTAAAAACAGGTAAAAATAGCATGTTTTAGTATAGAAAACTTTTTTGTTAGCAATGCTATCTAAACCAAATTGACACATAAAGTACACGTCTAGGGAGTACATATACTGACTAAGTTTGATCCAATTCGGACAACTATATCGTATAGCTCCCATAGGGACAATCGGTAAAAAATACGCTCCACATATGAATTTATGTGAATAACTTTTGCATTGGCCAAGCAATCGAAGTGAAACTTACACAGAATATATCTGTCAATAATATAAACATATTGACTAAGTTTCATCCAAATCAGACGACTATATCGTATAGCTCCCATAGGGACAATCGGTCAAAACTACGCTCCAAATATGAATTTATGTGAATAACTTTTGCATTGGCCAAGGAATCGAAAGGAAACTTACACAGAATATATCTGTCAATAATATAAACATATTGACTAAGTTTCATTCAAATCGGACGACTATATCGTATGGCTCCCATAGCGACGATCGGTCAAAAATACGCTGTAAATATGAATTTGTATGAAAATTTTCTGCGTTTCTCTAGTCATCTGAATTAAAATCAATAGGGTCGATTACCTAAATGATTGTACTATTATTAATATTATAAATAATATATTATATTGTTAATAATATAATTAAACTGAGTATCGGGTATCCTAAAGTCGCGAGGCGACTATAGCATTCTTTCTTGTTTTTATTTAACTTTTCGATTGAGTTTACTATTGTTGCTGAACATTCACTTACATGTTCTTGTGGTGTGAATTCTTAATTGTTAATCTCGGTGGGCGCCAGTTATTAAGATCGTCCAGTCCAGTGGTCCTCCTCGAATTATACCTTTGGCCAGATCGATGTTCAGTTATGTAGAATATGAATACCTTTAAGTACTCGAATTACTGGCCTTGTGGCTCCGCAATGTAATGAATAATAATCAAGGTTTTATCGGCAATGCTGGAGCAATGTTAATTAATAAGCGTTAGCTTATGGTATTCGAATAGAACTGATCTGGAGAAAAGAATGGATATAAGACTAAAGCTAAGTACATAAATGGAAATATGAAATTAAATTTTAATACATAAGCGATCATGCCCGCGACTCATGAGCGCTGAGCTCTGTCAGCATATGTACGTTGACGTTACAATATCCGCGATTGTCACATAGCAGCGAAAGCTACCAATGCCCTCAAGCTCATTCTGCATTGACATCCGAAACGTTGACAATTTGATTGCACGGGTTACTCCAAACGTAGCGCGAGGGCTGTTCGTTAACTTACATTATGCAAAGACAAATTCACATACTGAGAATGTTGACGTAGAAAGATTACATTTCACAATTGTTGAAATTATAGCTGGAACAGACAATAATGAACTATCAAGAGAACATTAAATGCAGCTAGCAATAACAGCATACAATAAACGTTAGTACTTTACAATAAAGTGCATACCAAATTACTATAAATCACAGAAGACGAAGGTAAACTGAATGATTATTGAAGACCATGTAAGGAAGTTTTCTCAGGCTGGGTTATGTCCCAGCCTGTCACAGTCACAGTCCGGCCAGGGCTCTTTACAGAGAGTTTACAGTTTGGCTAGGACGGTACCCAGATATAGGAGAAGGAGCAAAAGATTTCCGATAGTTTATGTCTGTGCCTGGAATGGAATGGAATGGAACGGCAGATGAAACAAATATGACAGATGAATCTTTACCTGAAATGGTTGAGACGGTACTAATTCAAGCAAGCTGTATGATTAATACATTTTTTGGCCAAGGTAAATCGCAGAAGCAGAAAGGAACACTATTTCGCATACTCTGAATTATGATTTTTACTCAATTGTTGACTATAATTTACAATAACTTAGTAGAAATCACTGCTTTTAACGTTGACACTCACTACCGCAGATCAACTATCGGATATATGTCATGATAGATGCTGGCGCCGAGAGTCTCAACCAATGTATACACTTTCTAGGGGACACTTTGTATCTTGGCGGAGGCACAAGCACTGCTAAACATATGATACTTTCACTAGCTCTGTGTTTTCTTTACGTTATTCTTGCATTTATTATTCCTTTTAATTATTATTGTTAAATCTATCTATCTGCACATTTCTGTATTCTTCTCCTGTATTTAACCTACAGCGTGACTTTGCAATTTGGGTTCCATTTCCTTGTCTTCATTGTCCAAATCAAACTCAAGATTTTTTTCTACAACAAACGCTTGCTTTCTCATGGACCCTCAGAGATCTTCCTCAAAATCTAAAATCTACTGTGTCCCGGATAACTGATGACGAAAATAATCAGTCTGCTTCAGTCGGCGAAACGATGAATACGGCTATATCGCTTGTGTTCTCGTTTCGTTTATATATGTTCATCTCTTTCCAGGTACACACATTGGGTGAAGTCTCCTAACGGAAGATTTCAGCAACCAGCTCACTGCAGACACTTTTACTTTCGACAAAATAGAGATCCAGCTAGGTAGCCACCCTTTTTTAGGGATATCTATTATTTTAGGCCGGCCTCGAACAAATGTCGCATTGACGCTGCCGACTGTATGCTTGATCGGTGAGCGGAGAGACGAAGTTTCGATCCACGGTCCGTCCACATTCAAGCATTTAATAGTTCAAATGTATGGTATAACATAATTCGTTTAGCTGTTTCTAACTCTCTTAGTTGCATATAGACAATGAAATCACATTTTTCTTTACTTGCGACCAAAAGAAAAGCTGAACAAGGTGGATGCATTGCAATTTGCTCAAAAAGTTAGATTTTTCGGCATAAGGTCGAATTTTTAAGGTAGAACCTTCAAATGTTGTACACATCTCTATTTTTTGCTTTTAAGATCCCATTTTCAAAAAAAAACACAGTGGTCTACTAGGTTTGTCAGAAGCAAAATGCGCATAACAGACAGAGGCATGACCGACCCCATTAAGTATATATACTCTTGGTCAGCATCAATAGCCGAGATGTCTGTCCTTCCGTCAGTATGAACACCTTGATCTACTTAACTAGAAGAGCTGGAGCTACCAAATTTGGAATAAAAGTCCGCTTATATGTCAGGCAGATCAAGTATATTTCAAATTTTTTCCATGCCCCTTACTGCCCCCGCAAATTGTGGAAAACCATTCCAAAGCATACACAACTATAAATTCACAATCATTGGAAACTAAAGCTGAACATTGATTCTAAATAATAGCGCGAAGATTCTACATTTGTATTTTATACTCTCTGCAATAGTATATTGTGGTTGTGAAAAGTAAGAAACAGACTGAAGGAGGCGTGGCAGACCCCATTGAGAAATCGAAACAAAATAGTAAATATTGTTAGACGAGCAAACGCGTAGTCTGGCGGCGTGCGTGTGGTGTGTGCGAAATGAACAAATAAACTGAGACGCGCTCCCGTCAGCTGCGCTGCCGAATGCGATTAAACTTACAAGTTAGCTTACGTATAAGAGTTTGTTACATGCAACTTCATTAGATTAGGTTATCTGATTCCTTATGCTAATATTTCATCATTTTTTCTTAACTAAAATTTCATTAATTTCTTAAACTACCTAACTACGCTTATGAACTAACACCGGCCACCTTAAAGGGATCGCCTAACAGGCCAATGCCCGTTTTAACGCCGGCGACCCTGATTCGCCCGTCGCTTCCTGGAGTTACTTCCACGACGCGGCCCGTTGTCCACCGTTTGGGGTGGCGTGTTGTTCTCGTGGTCCACGACGAGATCTTCAATCCTGATAACATCGGGTGCCTCCTTCCACTTCCCTCGGTGCTGAAGCTGTGGACTTAATCCTTCGAAGCGCTGTCTGAGTGTGGACAGCAGCTGCCACCTGCGAGAGCACGAAATTTCGCTGTTTCGTGTGGCTCGCTCGAACCCTTGCGGCAGCGAACGATGCAGCTGTCAGATGGCGAAGTTGTCTGGGGTGAGCACTTCTCCGTAGCTGGGATCGCTGCCCAGCGGTGTCAGTAGCCTTGTGTTGAGGATCGCCTCTACGTCGGCCAGGTGACCTCGGCCTCGGTGAGCGACGCGCTGCCGATCTGCCGCATTAGCAGGTGCTTGGCCGACTTTACTGCTGCTTCCCACGATCCTCCGAAGTGCGGCGCTCTCGGAGGGATGAACCTCCACTCCATCCCTCGCTCCGCTGCAAATAGCTGCAGCTTGCCCTGCTGCCGGTCGAAGGCGTTCTGAATTCCTTAGGAGGTTGTTCGTCCCCACGAAATTGGTCGCATTGTCCGAGTGTGGCCGGACGGGCCACGTCACGCAATGAAGCTGTTCAAAGTACAAATAAATGCATTAGTGTGCTCCAGGTGAATAACTGCAATATACATTTTTATTGGGGCTCGTCCTCTAATTCGTAGCGAAATATTGACTAGACCACGAAAGTCTACTCTACAAACGGAAAATCGGTCGGCCGGCAAATTCCCCATAATTTGCTCCATTAACTTCGGTTTATACCTAAAACAATGGACGCACTTCCGCACTGTCTAAGTGCATTCTCTTCAAGCATTCACTAGCCAAATCCTTTGCCTGAGTAATGCAATCATCGTTTTTGCTCCTGCATGACAATTACCGATGTGCAACTCTCTCAAATAAAGCTGCACAAGCAAAAAATTTTTTGGCATCAGGACTGGAAACTTAGCATCATAATCTAATGGCGCGTTCAACAGTCTGCCTCCTACTTGTATTAACGAAATTCTCCTTCCAAATTCGTCTGACTTATGGATGACTGATTCGACATCGGTCCTGTTTATGCTTTATGGAGGACCAAAGTTGAGCTAACATAAGCGCTGCACACAGTTCAAGTTTGAGAATGGACTTGGTTTTGATACCGTCGTCAGCCCGAATGTAGATGCAGTATCTGTATGCTTGACTGGATGCGTCCGCAAATCCGTGTACTTGTATGCTTGTATCGGAGCTGGCGTAAATGTATCTGGGAATTTGAACTCTATCTAGTTCAAGAAGATTCTACTTGAATTTATCCCATCTGCTATGCATTTCCATGGGCATTGTATCATCCCACGGCAACTGCATGCGCCACAGCTCTTGAAGCAGAACCCTTGCCCTTATGCAAATCGGGCTCATCAACCCAAGTGGGTCAAACATTCGTGCAGCAACTGACAATATGTTACGCTTGGTGGGACTTAACTTTGTAAAACTATAATCCAAGTGATTCTGGACAGTATCCAATGAGTGTTCACCTCATACCAAGAATTTTTGTCGAATCGGCATCATTGAAACTCAAAAGTTTCTCAATTCCGCCTTCTTCTACAAAATTTAGATAATTCAAAAACCATTTAACCAATTAAAATCCGCCCGATTCGAGAATTTCAAGCACTTCTTTGCATATCTTTTGACGTGTTTTAATATCGTCAGCTCCAGTAAGTATATCATCGATGTAGAAATCGTAAAAAAATGATTTCTGAACCAAGAGCTTCGGTGTCGGGACGCACTGGTGTGGAATGACGTGGTGTGATCCTTGTGGAACTTCTGTTCCTAAAACAGACATGTGACCAAGTTCGAGATACTCGTTTATAAAATTCGTACACATTTACTTGCGTTCCAATCGATCATCTTCTTTAGGTTGCATTACTGCGCAGCATACAGGGCTTTGGGTATGCATGTTCTTGCATCGCCCGGATGCTACCCAACCGAACAGCGTCGTTTGCAGTAATGAACCATTTTTTGCCATTTTAATTTGTCCAGTGCACAACAAATAAAAAAAGGAATCTGCTCCCAGCAGCAGATCAATTCGCTGGGGTTTATGGAATTCGGGGTCAGCCAATTCTATGTTTGATGGAATCTTCCACCGACTAACCGGAAGATCATAGTCAGGCTGCCTGCTCGAAATCGATTTCAGAACCCAAAATTCGGCGCCGAACTGATGTGTAGAGACACGAGAAGACACTACTGTCGATACTTCGCATTTCGCTACAAGGCTTGACTGTCCAACCGACGTAATGGTCAAGACCTTGCTCTTACGTTGAAGCCGCAAGGCGTGAGCCAGACTTTCAGTTATAAAATTAACTTGCGAGCCTGAATCTAATAAAGCTCTAGCGTTTCGAGTCTGACCGAACCTTTCTTTCACTCTCACAAGTGCAGTTGCCAGGAGCACCTGATCGACTTCGCTAGTACATGATTGACTTGGGCAGGACTAGCAGACACTTGTGGTTCTGCGGCTGCGTATTTGTGCAGGAGAGTGTTGTGTGGGCGAGAACATACTCTGCACTTTGACGCAGCGCATTTGGATACCCTGTGCCCTTAGTGCAAACAATTTATGCAAAGTTGACTGGATGTCACGAAATTGAAGCTTTCGTCAACTGACAATGCTGTGAACCCTTGGCAATTTTCAATTGCATGATTGGCACTGCAAAAATTGCATTGGGGTTCAACTTCTTTCTCGACAATATGTTTTATGTCGGATTTCTGTTTCATCCTAGACTTTGAACTCTCTTCGGCAAATAAATGCTGATATTGCCTGTTCAAAGCCGCGACACAATCGGCCCATTTTGGCAATGTGTTATAGTCAAGCTGCTCAACGTACTTCGATTTCATATGAGGATCTACCTTTGACATGACTATGTGGATTAGAATTGCGTTAGCGAAGTCCTGCTCATTTCCAACGGACATTAGCGAATCAAAAATTGCCGATACAGAGTCCACCATCGTGCGAATTTCAATTGCCGATGGCTTATACATTGGCTCAATATCGAACAACTGGGCGAGAGTGTCAAAAAAAATCAGGCATTTGTTGTCGTATACTCGACTTAGGCTCTCTAATGCTTTTGGGTAATTTGCATCAGACACCTGGAAAGCTCTGATGGTACCTAAATCCTCATCTGATAAGCACGATATCAAATGGTTGAATTTTTCAATGTATGATAGCGAGCGATCAGAATCTACCAAACTATTAAAAAGACCGATAAACTGTCTATATTCTGAATGTTTTCCACTAAACTTAGGCAACTTAAGTTTGGGCAGGTGAGAATGGTGAGACACTGGAGGTAAGTTTTCGGACGCGTGGTACGCGCTAAGGGCAGACATGTAAGACGATCGGGTCAGAATACACGTTTCCTCCAGCATTGCGCGGCTAGTATTGTCAGGATCTATTGCATCGATCTCTGACTGAAGGTCCATGGCATAAGAAATGTACGAATTCAGAATGTCTAGCCGGCACTGAATCTCAAATTTGCTTGGGTTCACCATTTTATTAACGAGTGAACTCCGTTGTCTCTCGATGTCGCTCTCTACTTTTTCTAATTTTTCAAATAATTGGCTTAAGCGAGCACTGAGACAAGTTTCCTCGCCAACCAGAACGGTTTTATTCGGATCCGATTTGTGCGCCATATTAAATTTTTTTTTTTTAAATGTGGATCTATTTGAGTGCACGTAAGTGTACTACCTCAAGAAATAATCAGCTAATAAAGAAATCGAATGAGCGAAGATAATCAGATGATTAAAGATAATCAGCTGATTGCAGATAGTTGACCGATAATATGAGCGAAGATAATCAGATGAACAAAGTTAATTAGCTGTCGAAGACTTATAGAAAAACAGAGATAAGAGAAGTTAAAACAGCGCAGCGTATGCAGATATGCGCTGGAAGTAATAAAAACAATAAGCCACTCAAACGCACAATCGACTGTTCAACGATAATCACGTAATTAACGAAATTCTGCTGATTATAGTTAAACAGGAGTGGACTGCGCTCTATGCAAAACAACAACAGCCCATGCGTATGTAGGCAAACGATTTGCTAACAACAACTATACAAATTGCAGCTGCTCAGTGTACGTATGTCTGTCTGCAAACGCTTATGTGTAAGTATAAGCATCAGTGACACAAGCAAAACTAAGAACAAGCAAGTAAAGTAACGCAAGCTAAACTCCACCAACTGTACTGATATGAAGTGTATTTGAACAGTGGGTATTTTCTATTTTTAGAAGTTTGGTGTCACTATTATATGTTTTTTTGTGTACATTTCGACAATTTTCCCGCCAATTTTGCGATTAATAACAGTAGCAAATTTTGCATTGCAAATTTTAAAAAAATTGAATTATATATAATGGGATGTACGAGTTTATCTGACTCTTGCCAGCGGGTATTTTGTGCTACGCATAAAAATAAACCCAGCAGCAAAACCAATAGACAAAGTCACAAAAAGTCTCTGAAAACTGATCCAAGCAAGCGGAACAGAGCAGCGGGTAATTCACATTGGCAAAACGTAAAATTCTTACTGAGAAATTTCTTAAGTGTCTAGTTCTCTTGTTTACTGTCGGATTTTTCTGCAACTTTCAGGATAGTTCGATATAATTTGTCTCCAAACAAATTTCAAAGTACAATACTGAAAAATAAGAACATGTCTTACAAATGACTTGCAATTTTGAATATTGTTGTATTTCTTTAGGGATATTGGTGATTTGTATTTTAGTTAAGTACTGCAACCAAACTATCAATTTATGTGTATGGTACCATTATAGCTATCCTCATCAAGTATGGTTCGAATCGGACAACTATAGCCTATAGCTAACATGGGACAAATCGGTCGAAGATTGGAGATTTGTATAAAAAAACGTGCACTGGAATGAGTACGGGGTCTTTTACAGTCGACTCGCTCGACTGTAGCCTTTCTTACGTGTTTAAACTTAAGTTGGACATAACTTCTAAAGTTCATTTTTGAGATCGGTCAAAGTAAAACTATATGCATATGATAGAAGCAATTTTCCTTTTATATGTTTATATAATTTTCTCGCGCTAAATATGCGTGGCTGGAGCATGAAAGAACAAGAGCGCAAGTTAATTCGGGAATTTGCGTCAGCTAAAAAATGCGTAAAATGTTTTTTTTACTTGTTTTACCTATCTTTTGTTATTTTTTATTTTGTATTTGATTGTTACAGAGAATTAATCATAAATAACAATTTAGTCTAAAGCCAGAGCTAGAAAGGCCTTCAGGCACCTATGTTTTGTATTTTAGAAACAGGTAGCTGAAGAAATTGTGCATTCAAGTAAAGGAAAAGAATTTCAAATTTGGATGATTCCTTGAGGAAGGAACACCACTATGGGATTTCTCAGATATTAAAAAAATTAAGTAAGCAGAGTTTATTTTGAAGCTTTCCTATTCGCTTCCAAGAGAAATATGGAACGAAAAAGAACGATAAAATAAGAAAATATTTAAGAAAATAGTTGCAGCTCCGACATTTTCAGATTAATTATTATGGTTATGTTGATGGTTATTTATTAAAAAAATCCATTTCGTTATTCACCATTGAATTATAGAATTTTCCAATTTGACTTCGTCCTTCTCCTACCATTCCTCGCTTTTAATGGTTGAGGTATCAATTTTTTTATGGCTTTTTTTTCAATGGGCATAATCGGGAAGACAAGTTCGTATGCTCAATGTAATTATAATTTATATTTTATGTGTCTAATATGTGCAGAAACATTAGTGAACTTTGACCTTTTTGGCCCGCTGCCCCACTGTGCGACGCCGAAAGTTCCGGCAAATAAAAATCATTTGATGACGTCGAATTATATGCATTGTTGAATGAAGACAATGGTCAAACGCAAGAAATCATGGCAGACAAGTTGGGAGTGACCCCAAATACCATTTCCAAACGTTTGCAACACATGCATATGATTTTAATCTTCCAGAACATGCTGATCGGCGTCAAAAAGTAATGTTTTTTTTATTATATTACACCGCCCGATCGAACAATAGCGACCCGGGATTTGTTGGAGAAGTACGATAGGGAACTCCTGGTGCATGCGGCTTCCTCACAAGACTAGACGCCTTCCGATTATCATTTCTTGGTTTTGTTGGACACTTTCTGAGCCGCCCTCCGACTCTTACGAAATCGCAAAAATGACTCACCGAGTGGTTTACCACGAAAAACAGTCAATTCTACTGGCATGCTATCCACAAATTTCCAGAAAGGTGGGAAAAATGTGTAGAAAACGATGGAAAATATTTCAAATAATATAACTATAACGGTTCTCTTACAATTATTGTATTTTAAGTTAGGTTATGTTAGGTTGAATGGCTGTTGGTGCGAAGAGAGCACCAGTACACATGGGCCGAAAATCGGCTCATTGTGATACCACGTGGGATCTTATGGAGGCCTTTATGTGATCAGATTAGTAGATGGTTCATTCAGAACATGATTCCATCCTGTGGCATGGATGTATCTTAAGAGATGCTGGGGATTCAATTTGGATAGCTCTGAGAGGTTTAAAAAGATTACAATTGAGAAGCGCTGTATTGGCTGAGGGCCGGACATTGACAGAAGAAGTGAGCCACTGTTTCTTCTTCTCGTTGCCACAACTTCTACAGAAGTCGTGTGAATTGGTGGACAATCTGGCGGCGTGGGTGCCCACTAGCCAGTGTCCCGTGACTCTCGTTGTGGAGAGTAGAAACTGTTCCCAGCCTTGCGAGTTCATCAGAAACACAGTTCCCTTCTATGTTGCTATGGCTAGGGACCCATATAAGGAGAATATCGAACTTTTCTGTCATCTTCATCAGAGATCTGCGACATTCGTTGAATAGTTTTGAATTACTTGATACAGGCCTTAAATGATTCAATGGCTGCCTGACTGTCTGAGAGGATGCTGATTCTGCACCTGTAGGAGATATCGGATTTTATAATATCAAGGGCTACTTTAATGGCCATAACCCTGCCTAAAAGACGCTACAGTGATCAGTCATTCTAAAAGATTTGGCGATGCCCAGCTCCAAGCAATATAAACCCTCGCCTGTATGGCCCGCTGAGCGTGAGCCATCAGCAGAGAATTGCAGGAGGTATTTAGGTTGAAAAAACCATTTATCCAGGCCTCTCTAGATGGGAATATCACTTTGAAAGGGGTACTTGTGTATTCTGTTGGAGTGTTGTAGTCAGTGTCTTGGATGTTGAAGGGAAGTTCCGATAGAAAGTTAGAATGTCCCAACCCATTTGACTTCCAGAGGTTAGCTTCTCTGATCCTAGTTGCTGATAGAGTAGCTGTTTTCAGTCCCATGATGTCTAATGGGAGTAAGTGTAAAATGCCGTCGACAGCCTCCCCGGGAGTGGTGCGTAGAGCCCCTAGGGTGAAGAGACATGCCATGCGCAGTATTTTGTTTAGTTTGGCTAGAGTAGTCCTCTTTTTTTAGGCGGGCTACCAGACTCTGACCCCGTACAGGAGGATGGGGCGAATAATAGCAGTATAGAGCCAACGGGTGATATGGGGGTTTAAGCCCCATTTCAAACCGATCGTTTTTCTGCATGTAAAGAGACCTACTAGAGCTTTCCGTGTTCTGTCTTCTATGCAGCTTTCTATCGAGGTACTTAGCTTTATCACTTAGTCTTAGGGCTTCCCCACATATGGTGCGGAGTCTAAGTTTGGGAATTTTATACTTTTTGGTAAAGAGGACTAGTTCAGTTTTGCTGGGGTTAACCCCTAATATATTGTTCGTGGCCCAGTTGGTTAAGAAACGAATAGAGTTACTCATCCGGTCACAGAGGGTCTGGGGTGATTCGCCAGAGAAGATGATGGCGTAGGCCACTACCTGACACCCACCCCCATCTAGTTCCCATAGTAGTCCATTGACCGCCACGTTCCATAGAAGAGGGAATAGGACGCCACCCTCTGGTGACGAATTT
Organism: Drosophila cardini; assembly: GCA_018903735.1. Classification (NCBI taxonomy): domain Eukaryota; kingdom Metazoa; phylum Arthropoda; class Insecta; order Diptera; family Drosophilidae; genus Drosophila; species Drosophila cardini. The sequence continues at coordinate 303,899 of JAEIGM010000043.1, forward strand.
GGTTAGGCTGACATTGCCAAGGGAGGCCTCGATGATTCTGTTGGTTAGCAGTTGATCAACGGGGTTAATGGTCAGGTTGTCTATACGTAAGTTAGTCAAAGCACCAACAGAGCTCTGGGAGTATGTTGTTAAAAGCCCCCTCGATGTCAAGGAAGGCTACTAGAGTAACCTCCTTTAGAGAGAGTGATTTTTCAATAATCGCTACAATATCATGGAGGGCGGTCTCAGTAGATCTGCCCTTACGATATGCGTGTTGAGCGGGTGAGAAACAGGTTTTGGGAATTCTATCTAAAAGATGCCAGCTGAGAAGTCGTTCGAACGCTTTAAGAAGAAAGGATGAGAGACTAATGGGCCCAAAGTCTTTAGGGTTGCAGGGGGATGGTTTCTCGGCTATGAGAATAAAGATGACCCTGCAACGCAGCCAGGATTACAGTGTTTGTTTACAAAAAAAAAATTAAGCCGGAAACTAATTGGTATGAAAAGCTTTTGCGTTAACCAATCAATCTTATTGAAACTCACACAGAAGATATTCGTCAATAATAGAAATATACTGAGTGTCAAGTTTAAGATTAAAATCCGACGACTATATTGTATAGATGCACCAGAAACGATCGGTTTAAAAACTGCACTTCTGTGGTTACCAAGCTTTCTTAATCAAAATTACTAGTATCTATCGCCTTATAGATTGCAAGCTATTTCTTGTTGTTGTTGCATTTTTTAATTACTCGTATCTGGTTGGGTTTTTCTGGGTTTTTTCCCAACCCTTGCAACAAATGTTGGATTAATTTCTATTCTTGTTATTCCCAGATAAATGGTCTTATTATTTTTTTTTAATTTCAGTTTAATTTAAATTAAAATTTTTTTAATAATTACTTTTAATGTAATCATTAATTTTAGTTATATATCTATACATAACATAATCAAATTGTTAAAAACTCGATGGAAAAGTCGAAACGAAATTTAACTAATTTTAAATTAAACAAATTGCAAGTTCGTGAACATTACAATTTATTGTGAACTGGCAAACGCGGAAAGGCTGGCGGCGTGCGTGCGGTGCGCGCAAAAAGTACTAATCAACTGACTGCCGCTCCCGACAGCTGCATTGCCAAAAACAAGAACTTACTCGCTAGCTTAAATATAAGAGATTCGCTTACACATATAGACAATTCAATAATTCCATCTGATTTCTTATACTAACAATTCATAATGATTTTTTATACTAATATTTTAATTTATTTTCTTGACTAAAATTTCATTGCTTTCTTAAACTTCCTAACTATTCTTATGAACTAACACTCGCGACTGCTTTTAGTCTGCGTAAAAAAAAAATAAATAAAAAACATCCAATTCATTTTCCCTGCTAGCATACTTCTTCTTTAAGCACCGGATGTGCATTTTATACAAATTTGTTATTAGGCTTGTATATAGTAGTCCAACAATTATTATCATCAATACCAGGGGTATATAATATATAATTATGTATATTTGTTTCTTGTTCTTTTGACAATATTTTATTATTGTTATTGCTTCAATACATTGTATATAGTATATCTTTGCTCGAGTAAGTGTTTTTTATTTTAAATTTTTTGTATGATGTTGTGTATTGTAGTAGTGTTCTTATATTTATATGCTTAGTTCATAATATTTTTACATTTTCCGTAATTTTTTTTAATTAAGTTAATTTGTTATATACAAATAGAAAAGTTATGTTTCCTAATTTAACTTACTTTATGCTTAGAATGTTTACAAATCTCAACCTCTCATCTCCAACATATTCAAAATTATTGTTTCTACACAGAGTTTTCTTTTACGTTTTTAGTGTGCATATTTCAAAATATTTAATTATTTTCCGTAAATAATTTATATTTATTGTTGGGCACTTAATGTTGTTGCTGTTGTTTATTTGCTGTATTTTTATACCCTTGCAGAGGGTATATTAATTTTGTCACGAAGTTTGTAACGCATTGAAGGAGGCATCTCCGACCCCATAAAGTATATATATTCTTGATCAGCATCAACAGGCGAGTCGATATAGCCATGTCCGTCTGTCTGTCTGTTTCTATGCGACTTAGTCTCTCAGTTTTAAAGCTATCTTGATGAATCTTTGTACAGATGCGTATTCTCTCTGCAGGCAGATCATTTGTTAAAATCGGCCGGATCGGATGACTATATCATATAGCTCCCATAGGAACAATCGGTTGAAAAAAAATTTTTTTTGAGCTATTTCAACCAAATTAAGCCTATATGCATTTAGTACCAAATCCCATGTGCAAACCAAATTTCATCCGAATCGGACCACTATATCATATAGCTGCCATAAGAACAATCGGTTGAAAATGATGAAAATGCTTATTATGAAAATTTTCAGTGTCGATTGAGCGATTTCAACCAAACTCACGCCATAAACATTTGCTATCATTTCCCAGCTGTTGACCAAATTTCATTCGGATCGAACCACTATATCATAGAGAAGAACAATCGGTTCAAAGGCTTCGTATGCAAATTTTTAATGTCCATTGAGCGTTTTCAACCAAATTCACGCAGTACACATAAACTTTCATACCCTATATGCTGACCAAATTTCATTCAAATCGGACTACTATATCATATAGCTTCCATAGGAACAATCGGTTGAAAATGATGAAAATGCTTAGTATGAAAATTTTCAGTGTCGATTGAGCGATTTCAACCAAACTCACGCCATAAACATTTGCTATCATTCCCCAATTGTTGACCAAATTTCATTCGGATCGAACCACTATATCATATAGCTGCCATGGGAACAATCGGTTCAAAGGCTTAGTATGAAAATTTTTAATGTCTATTAAGCGATTTCAGCTAAATTCACGCACTACTCCTTTGCTATTATTCCCTATATACTGACCAAATCTCATCTAAATCGGACTACTATATCATACACCATCCATAGGGATCACTTGTAACTGAATTTAATGAACGCAACATGCATGACTGCAAGGGTATTTAATCTTCGGCGAGCCGAAAATAACCTTTCTTTCTTGTCTTTGGTTGGTTTTAGTTTTTGTTTCTATTGTAAGGGGTGATTTTTAAAGAGCTATAGGAAAGTTTTTCAAAAAAGCACATGTCAAATTCAGAAAAATTCATGAAATCTTTATTTGAATCGATGGTACGGTCCATATAGTTTAATGTTTGAAGATTATTTCATGCAAATGTTGACCGCGACTGCGCTTCAAATGGTCAATCCGCTTAGTCCAATTTTTTTACTCTTTCCATCATTTCGGCCAGTATCTCACGAATAAATGCTTCAATTTTGTCTTCCAATGCGTCTATTAAAGAATAAACATAAGCTTTAAAATAGCCCCGCAAAAAATAGGCGTTCTATCGCATGACTCGGGTGGCCTACTGACCGGTCCCGAACGTGAAACAAAATGTTAACCGAACTCGCCTTTCAATAAGTTCATTGTTTCGCGTGCTGTGCGGCATGTGGCACCATTTTGTTGAAACCACATGTCATGCAAGTCAAGCCATGTATTTTGGGCAAAAAAGTTGAATTTAATATTACGTTAACACTCACCATTCACAGTTATGTTACAATTCGCACCATTTTTGAAGAAGAACGATTCAATGATTCCACCAGCCGATAAACCGCACCAAACTGTGACTTTTTCTGAATGCATTGGTAGCTTTTGGAATTTTTCGGGCTGATCTTCACTTTAAAATCGACAATTCTTATTTAAGTACCCATCGATTCAAAAATGAGCTTCGTCTCTGAACACAATGATGACGCGCGATGAACTTTCTTAACAGAGCACGCATTTTGATAAAAAATACATTGATTTGCAACCGTTGTTTGCTTGTAATACGATTCACGGGTCAGTTATAGACCAAACTGAAGATGTTAGACAGTGAAACAAAACACAAAACGTGCATCAGCTGTGTAAACCACTGTTGCCAAAAGATAATAGCTAGAAAAACACCCCGTTAGTATTTTTTTAAAACTTACTCTACATGATCGAGTTGAGATGTTAGTTTTGTTGCCGTCTCCCAAAGTGGAGGCTCCTTGGCAAACAGTGGTTTTCTTCAGCTGGGCTTTTTATAACGTAAAACCTTTGCTTAACGCCACTGCGTTTTTCCCCCACTTCGACCACGCAGGGTCTCCTGTCTTTAAGTATGACTTTACGGGCCAAACGCTATAACCAGGCAGCTTTTGATTACCGCGCAGTATCAGAAGATAATTATGTGTGTTTTGGGTTTGGTATAAAATTATTTTTAAAAATAGTTGGCGCTGTTGCTACGACGATGACCACTATAATGTTTGAACGAAAGGCGGATGTATTGAATCCGCATGGCACAGCCGCTCCTCTTCTCCAGCATCTCAATCTTAAAGGCATGGGCCAAAGACCCATGCAACAAGGAGCTAATAGTAGTTGCGGGTGTCCTTCTGGTAAAAGCAGTACCTCGCAGTATAGACAGGATTCCTCGGATTCCCCCGGATGATCCAGAATGTGGTCGTTCGAGCCGGAGGATGAGCCAGGATGCTATTGAAGGCGATGTTTCGACTGTGCTAAATGTTGATCTGCCTTTCCAGGGTGAACGGATCGGTTCTTTTACCTCACGGTCGCCATGTAGTAAGACGGGTTAAACGGTTTATACGTGACTGTCCTTATTAGGTTCTTTCTTCTGGTATTTATTTTACATGCAACAGTGGTACAAGAAGTAAATATATCTAGAGGAGCAGAAAGATTAGTTCGCCAAATGCCCTTAACAGAGTTCAATTATGGAACTGCGTAGACAAGGTTTCAAGTTCGCGTCAATAAAAAACGAGTCCTTTGCACAGCAATATTGTAGACATTGTTAGATCAAGCAAGCATTTCTAATGATGTGGAAGCAATTGAAAACTTTCATGATAACATTTATGAAAGTTTGGCTGCCCTACTAAATATAGATGTCATAACGGACTGCTGGGACCCAATTCTTCTGGAAATACTAACAAAAAAGTTAGATCGATTGAACTTCAAGGGACTACTAAGGATGCACAACACGGAGCTTGGATGGGTTATAGCAGGCAAAATTAAGACATCATCTCACAGGTCATCCACCTGCGCTGTTGCAACGTCAGAGAAAACGCTAGATAAGGTCATTGAAAGGCTCAGAGATCTGGATGAAGTTAAGCTAATGAAAACATTTCAATTACCGGAACAAGAAAGATGTGAGAAAAATGTTCTCCAAAATGTACAAACGGCAGAAGACAACCGATTCATGCGATTACCTTTCTCTGAAAACCCTTCAGAGCTATATGAGTCTTGTGAAATCGACATTCGACGTTTTCTAGGTCAAGAAGATTGGAACGTAAGCTATGAACAAAAAAGGACTAGAGAGAATTTGAGTTTCTTGGCCACATGAAGGAAGTAGGGAGCCATCGTGTTTCAAAATTGCACTGCTTCATACCTCACCATTATGCTTTGATACCAGCTAATACAACTACCAACCTACGAGTAGTATTCGATGCGTCAGCAAAAACCTCAACCGGTAGATCATTAAACTGGGTACTGCACGGAGGTCTATTAGCACAAAGTTATTTTGCTACACTTTCGAACTTACAAATATGGATTGTTCCCAAGGATCAGTTTCATAAGATGATTGTTTGGGGGCAACATCGAAGCAAACCATTAAAATATTATCGCTTAAAACAGTTACATACGGGACAACCACAGCACCATATATGGCAACAATATGGTTAGAATGTTTAGCAAAATTAAATATATCAAAACACAGTCTCGAAGCGGCACTACTCAAATCAGCAGACTTTAAACTTCGGAATAGTGTGCAAACAACCCACAAAAAATGGAAACCATTCCACGAGAAGATGTTATATCAAGCTATGACTTAACAGATGCGATGAAAAATTAAGGCATCAAAACCCTGAGCACCGTTTGGATACTAAAAGACGGACCGATTCTGCAGAAAGCCACCAATAAACACCACAAAGAATCAAACAAAGTGCATTGTGTCATCGGAAAGTGTGCAGGTTTCCTAAACACGTGTATAATGGCAAGGTTCCAGTATAATAGGAAATTCACACGATTGTCGATACATCAGAAAAGGCCTATGGAACAGCCGTCTATGTGCGAGCAGTATACAGGAAACAGTAAGTAACTGTAAAACTTTTATGAGCCAAGTCAAGAATAGCTCCCATTAAAATCTCGAATATTCCACGACTTGAGTTATGCGCAGCCTAAGATTAAGTTAAGCTTGTGGAAAGGTTAAAATATAACTCAGTCTAGCTGTTGTAACACCAATGTATTACTGGAGTGACTTTAAGGCAATTTTGTCCTGGATAATGGCTCCGTCCTAAGAAATGTACGGTCGACTCTACAATTCTTTCTTGTTGATATCCGATGTGCTACAAATTGTAGGAGCCATGCTCTCTGTATTTTATTTCCGATTTTTTTAATAAAATCGGTTGCCGGGTATATCAATTGATAGTACCATTACGTAAAAATACATACAGTAAAATTCGTTGAAACAAAAACACCTGTTTGAATGCATGCACATACATAAACGTTTGACATTGTATATATGCACATATATATGTGTGTATGTATATATAATACATATACCATTCGCGTTCAGCGCTGCCGCCGCACGAGCAGAGTAAACGTTCGTTTATATGCTTGTATGTTTCTGTCTCGCTTGCGTACATGCATTGCCATTGCGTTTAATTTTAAACTTTGATACGTGTCTAGCTCTTTTGTTTATAGTCCGATTTATCTGAAACTTTCAGAATAGCTTAATATAATTTGGCTCCAACCGAATTTCAAATCAGAATACTGTACGATAAGAACATATGCCTAAAAAATGACATTCAAGTTTGAAAATTGTTTTATTTCTTTTGAGAAAAGGGGGCGTGACAGCCAAAAATTTTTTAATGACAGTGCATTTATGCTGTCTCTGGAAACCTGCATACCAAAATTGGTGTTCCTAAGTGCCATAGTCACTGAGATATTCGCCTAAAACATCAATTTTTTACGAGGTGTTTCTAGTTTTTTGATCATTGTGGGCGAACGGGGCGTGGCATCGAAAAAAAAAAGATTCTTGTATTGACTGACTTAATATGGAGTCGATAGAGACCAAATTCAAACTTGTAGCTTTTACCATCTCTGAAATCTGTTTGTTCATACGGACGGACAGACGGACGGACAGACAGATGGACAGACAGACGGACAGACAGACGGACATGGCCATATCAACTCGGCTTGTGATGCTGATCAAGAATATATATACTTTATGGGGTCTGCCACGCTTCCTTCTGCCTGTTACATACTTTTCATAAACCCAATATACTCTCTCTTGCAGAGAGTATAAAAAAAAAATGCCAAAACAAACTCGAAAGATCTCTGATTTAGGGGATGAATGAATGGCACAAACTCTATTCTTACTGCCCTTGGAAATCAGAGATATAGCAGAGTTGGCTGTAGGAAGAAATAAAGGGATGTAGTACCTGGTGGTCCTGGTGGGAATATTGAATTTAAGGCGGTCTTAAAGAGATGGAGACCAGATATCACCGATTATTAATTTGTGGAGGAAAATGACTCCAAGAACTCTTCTCCGACGACGGAAGATTCAGATGCAAGATTCTGTTGGTGTAAGATGGAAGGCGAAGAGTAGGGTCCCAATTAAGTTCTCGAAGAGTGAAGAGTAAAAACTGCTTCTGCACTGACTCAATTACAGCTTGACTATGTGCATTTTTGGGGGAAAGGGGGAAAGTACACAAGGCAAAGCTCCTGATTGCGTCCAACTTGGTGGGCGCCAGTGTGATCCTTGTCCCTGCTCTCTTCAAGTCGACTCACTACCTCCACGTGGTTTCTCCTGGATTGTAACTTAGCACCCGCTGAGTTATAAACCAAAGTGTGCGGCGGGATCCTAATCCTTAAATTAGGTTGTGGCGTAGGACTTGATATCCACCCATGGAAAAAAGCAACTTCAGTGAAGGATGTAAGAGGAGCCTCGGATAGATACCCGAATAACGTTGACGACCACGGCAAATACAATAAGGACAATGATTTGAGAGTATGCACTTGGAATGTACGGACACTGTACAGACCCGGTGCCACCCAACAACTGGTGGATACTCTCAGGAACTTGAAGGCTGACATTACAGCTATTCAGGAAATGCGATGGAAAGGAAAGGGATGCAGGAAGAACAAGGATTGTGACATTTACTACAGCTGTCATACAGATAGGCATGAGTTTGGTTGTGGATTCGTCGTAGGAGTCAGGTTACGGCACCGAGTCTCACAGTTTACACCTGTGAACGAGAGACTTGCGACGATCCGAGTAGCTGCCAAATTCTTCAACATCAGCCTTATCTGTGCGCACGCCCCGACGGAGGAGAAGGACGACGCTACCAAGGATGCTTTCTATACAGAGCTCGACCGAGCGTATAGCCGCTGCCCGTCACATGACGTTAAGATCCTCCTTGGAGATTTTAATGCCAAAATCGGGCGTGAGGGCATCTTTGGAGCAACCGTCGGACAGCATAGCTTACATGAGTCTACCTCGGAAAACGGGCTTAGACTTATAGGCTTTGCTGCTGCGCACAATATGATAGTTAGTAGTTCAAGATTCCGTCATCTCGACATCCACAAAGCAACCTGGCTGTCACCTGATCGTCTGACTTGCAACCAGATTGATCATGTTGTGATCGATGCAAGGCATGCGTCTAGCATCCTTGATGTGAGATCGTGTCGGGGTCCTAACATCGACTCCGACCACTACCTCGTCGCAGCCAAGGTTCGCGCACGACTGGGTGTCGCGAAAATCTCACGTCAAGGTTTGCAAAGAAAGCTTGACATCGGAAAGCTGCAATCACAACAGCACAGGGATGCCTTCTCCACTCGACTCTCAGGCCGCCTCGGCCAGCTCTCTCCAACTCCTATAAATAGTTCAGATATGTGGACGTGCATATCTACTGCCATCAACACTTCTGCTGTGGAAACCCTTGGATTCCAACGTCCTCCAAAACGGAATCCATGGTATGACCAGGAGTGTCGGGAAGCGACTGCTGCAAAAGACGCCGCATACAGACGAACGCTGCAAGCAGGAGCCACACGAGCAGTGGTAGATATTTATAGGATGCGGAGACGAGAAGAGAAGCGCCTTTTCAGGAAGAAGAAACAGGAGATGGAAAGGCTTGAGTGTGAGAAGTTGGAGAACAGCAGGAGCAGGAATGATGCCCGTGATTTCTACCGGAGAGTCAAACGCATGACTCAAGGGTATAAGTCTGGATCTCTTGCCTGCAGGAATGATGATGGAAATCTTGTCACAGATGCAGGGATCGTACTGAGGTTATGGAGGGATCACTTTGAAGGTCTTTTGGCTGGAGACAACCCGGAGTCCGACGAAGAAGATCCACTAACCCCAATCAGAGATGATGGTGTTGAAGTTCCCATCCCTAGCTATACGGAAGTCGAGGTCGCCATTAAGCGCCTTAAAAACAATAAAGCCGCGGGAGCGGACGGTCTCCCGGCTGAGTTGTTTAAGACTGGAGGCGATGAGTTGGTAGGGTGCATGCACCAGCTCATTTGCAACGTATGGCTAGCGGAAAGCATGCCCAATGATTGGAACCTCAGTATGATCTGCCCCATTCTGAAGAAGGGTGATGCGACACAACGCACCAACTATCGTGGCATCAGCCTTCTTCCCGTCGCATACAAGGTTCTCACGAGCGTAATGTGTGAGAGACTTAAGCCGTATGCTGAAGCATTGATCGGACCATATCAATGCGGCTTTCGTCCTGGTCGGTCCACAGTTGACCAGATCTTCACACTGCGCCAAATCCTGGAAAAAGCGTACGAGAACCAAATCGACACCTACCATCTGTTTGTCGATTTCAAAGCTGCTTTTGATAGCCCGCGGCGAGGGCGCCTGTTCGCCACCATGTCTGAGCTTGGTATTCCTGCAAAGCTAGTACGGCTTTGTAGTATGACATTGAGCAACACCATCAGCTCTGTCAAGGTAGGAAATGACCATTCCGAAACCTTTAATACCAAGCGGGGTCTCAGACAAGGCGACTCGCTGTCTTGTGTGCTCTTCAATCTGCTGATGGAGAGTATCATAAGAAAGGCTGAAGTACATCGGATGGGCACAATTCTGGGAAACAAATGTGTCCAGCTCCTTGGCTACGCTGATGATATTGATATCATTGGTCGAACCAAGCGTGATGTTACTGCGGCTTTTGGAGCTATTGAAAGAGAATCAGCTAGAGTTGGACTTGCAGTGAATATGGGCAAAACAAAGTTTATGGTGTGCAGTAATAGAGAGTCGCGGCGTCTTGACTCACATCTTACTGCTGGAGACTATGACTTTGAGTCCGTCAAGGACTTTGTCTACCTAGGAACTGCAGTGACCAGCAAAAACGATGTCAGCCTGGAGATCAAGCGGAGGATCACACTTGCTAACAGGAGTTACTTTGGGCTCAGTAGGCAAATGAACAACAGAGCTCTCTCTCGAAAGACGAAGATCACACTATACAAGACACTCATCATTCCAGTGCTTCTTTATGGTGCGGAAGCCTGGACAGTGACGCAGTCGGATGCAGCTGCTCTTGGTGTCTTCGAGAGAAAGATCCTACGCAAGATCTTCGGACCTGTTTGCGTTGGCGGAACGTACCGTATTAGATGGAACGACGAGCTGTATGAGCTATACGGGGCTGTGGACATAGCTAAGCGAGTTAACATTCAGCGTCTTCGCTGGCTTGGTCACATTGCCCGTATGGAGGATACAACTCCAGCTCGATCAGTTTTCGATACGGTGTTTGGCGGACAACGTAGAAGAGGAAGACCACGCGCACGTTGGAGGGACCAGGTGGAGACCATTCTGGCGACATACGGGGTCACCAACTGGCGGAGTCGCGCACAGGACAGAGGAGCGTGGAGGCAAATTGTCCATCAGGCTATACCCCGTTAGGGGTGTTTATGCCAATTATATGTGCATTTTGAGGAGACCAGACACATGAACAATATTCAAGAATGGGTCGGAAATGGGGTATTCGCAAAAACATCGATTTTTCTCGAGGTTTCTAGTTTTTTTGCTGATAACGGGCGAATAGGGCATGGCATCGAAAAAAAGATTCTTGTGTTGACTGACCAAATACTGATACACAGAGTTTAACGTCATCGGCATACATGAGCACCCGAGAGTGACTGATTGCTGATGGCAGATCATTTATAAAGAAAACAAGAAAGAATGCTATAGTCGCCACGCGACTTTAGGATACCCGTTACTCAGTTTAATTATATTATTAACAATATAATATATTATTAATAATATTAATAATATTACAATCGGTTAGGATTTTAATTCAGATGACTTGAGAAACGCAGAAAATTTTCATACAAAATCATATTTACAGCGTATTTTTGACCGATCGTCCCTATGGTAGCTATACGATATAGTCGTCCGATTTGGATGAAACTTAGTCAATATGTTTATATTATTGACAGATATATTCTGTGTAAGTTTCACTTCGATTGGTTGGCCAACGCAAAAGTTATTCATATAAATTCATATTTGGAGCGTATTTTTGACCGATTGTCCCTATGGGAGCTATATGATATAGTTGTCCGATTTGGATCAAACTTAGTGGATATGTTTATATTATTGACAGATATATTCTGTGTAAGTTTCACTTCGATTGGTTGGCCAACGCAAAAGTTATTCATATAAATTCATATTTGGAGCGTATTTTTCACCGATTGTCCCTATGGGAGCTATATGATATAGTTGTCCGATTTGGATCAAACTTGGTCAGTATACGTAATCCCTAGACGTGTACTTTCTGTGTCAATTTGGTTTAGATAGCATTACTAACAAAAAAGTTTTCTATACTAAAACATGCTATTTTTACCTGTTTTTACCTTTGTATGCACATAGAACGCCCTAAAGTGGGCGTGTCAAAAAACAAAAGCAAACTTGTACTGCTTGGGCATTTTATCTTTCGTTTGCGACCACTCGGGCCTTTCTAGCTCTTATAGTCTCTGAGATCCTTTTGTTCACACAGACGGACAGACGGACAGACGGACGGACGGACAGACGGACATGGCTATATCGACTCGGCTTGTCATGCTGATCAAGAATATATATACTTTATGGGGTCTGCCATGTCTCCTTCTCCCTGTTACATACATTGCAACGAATACAATATACCCTTTTACTCTACGAGTAACGGGTATAATAAATAACAAAGTACCAAGAAGGCTGCCTTGTGGAACGCCCGAAGTAACTTAAACAGACATCGATAGTGTTTCATTAAAATAAACTTGTTGTGTTCTAGAACTTAAGTAGTTCGAAATCCACAGTAAAAAATTTTAAGAAAAAAAAAAATTGAGTTTATTTATTAAGATGCTGTGGTTAATGGAGTCAAAATCCTTGCTTAAATCTGTATAAATGACGTCAGTTAGCAATTTTTATCAAAGCCCTGCAAAACATATGATGTAAACTCTTACCGTGCATTTATATTTCACAAACCCATGCTGGCAGGGTGGAATCATAGATCTATAGAAATGTTGCAGCTAAGAAGGTATTAATTTCTCTAATGTCTTGGGAATAGCAGACAACTTGGAAATACCTCTATAGTCGCAGTCATTGGATTTGTTTCCTTTTTTGTGAAGAGGAATAATCTAAGATGATTTTCAAACTTCAGGGAAACAGCATAATTCAACAGACAATGTAAATAGTTTATACAAGGGCTTTAAAAGGCCGTCTGCACAGTTTCTTAGCTCACAGCCTGGGACTCCGTCCGGTCCAGGTGAAAAACAGGTTTAATATCGTGTAGATTAAGTAAAAGCTAACATTCAGTGATAACTGGCGCGAAATTACAATTGAAGGAATTTACATGATAAGGGTAAGGTGAATTAGAATTACAACCCTGCACACTATAAGTAGTTTGGAAAAAATCCGCAAATAAATCGGCGATAGCTTGATCTGAATGAGCAGTTTCTCTCTCAAAGACTACACAAGACGGAAGCGTTGATGATTTACGCTTTGTATTAACAAAGTTATAAAACCGTCTAGGATTCCTTCGGAACTGTTTCTCACAGTCAATAGGATATTCCTTATAGCAACGGTCATTCAAAACAGAGCAATCAGATCGAGCAGCCAGATGCGAGAGAGATACAAGGAAGAGCCAGTTTCCCTGAATCTCTTATAAAATCTCGACTTCCTATTTTTAAGCAAGGTTATCTCTCCGGTAAACAAAACAGGCTTGTTGGACCTAGTTGACACAGAAACCGGGACACAGATATCAAGTAGGAAATTCAAAGTATAATAAAAAATTGTGATTGCACTACCCATCTCAGTCCAGTCTCGGATAACAGTTTATTTAACCTGTTAAAATCGGTTTTCCGAAACTGACGAGAACGCTTAGTAGATTTACTACTAGTACTGCTCACTTTTCGCAACAAACCCAACTAATCTGATCTGGACATTGGTATTACTGGCTCTTCTAATAGGGACAGCGATCGTTGCAAATTATAATGATAGATAAACGTCCCATTCAGTTTGATTATTCATTAGATACAAAGGAATATAAGGCAGTTTATATATGATTAATTCCAAGTTACGTAGGAATTGCGTTGAAGTCATTAGATTTGAATTGTCTCATTATTAATAATGAATTTAAAACGCATGAAAATGTACACATACCATACACTAAACAGTTCAATGTTCTTAAATGGTGGCAAAATAATAAATAACAATTTCCAATACTTTCAAAAATTGCAAATAAGGTATTAGCTGTTTCTGCAAGCAGTGCAGCTTTAGAAAGAGCATTTCCTGTGGCTCAAAATCTAGTTTATTGTAAACACCGAAAATTAGCCATAAAAAAGATTTGGTCAACAAAATAATGTTCAATCTAATGTTGACACTCTTTATAACGAATCATTTTCATTTATAAACATGGATTAATAAAAATAACCAATAACTATATTAGTAATGCGTCATCAATAATAACTCAGTGTACAGTATGTTTACTTTACACCAAAACACTTTACAGTTAAAAATACTGAACAATTTTAGTGTGCTCATAAACTACTGTACAGCATGTGGGTGAGTGATAACTCAATAACTGCGTCAAGGCAGTTCCAGTCTTTACAATAAAAGTGAAAGTTCCTTCAGTGGAAACGCTTCAAGTACTATTGATAGAAGCCGAAAGTCTTATCATTTCGCGACCGCTCACTCATGTACCAATTGAGCATTATGAAGCAGAGCCGATCACGCCAAATCATTTTCTAATTGGCTCCTCGAATTCAAAGTAAACACCAGTTAAAGATGAAAGGATTTGTATGAGAAAACAATGGCAGATACTTCAACAGATGAAGCAGATAAAGCAGACTGGACTTTAGAGTATCTTTCAGAACTGACCAGAAGGACGAAATGGCAATTCAATGTGAAACCTATAAAAGTAGGTGACATCATTATAATATGCGATGAAAACGAAAGCAGAGGCCAGTGGAGCGAGGGCGTATTATTGAAGTCCAAATGGCAACAGATAATCAAGTTCGCAGCGCAACAGCATATGCGAGTTCTGGAATCATCCGACGACTTATGCATCTGCATCTTAGTTGGCAGTACTAGACCTGAGTGATGAATCTCGTGACAGATAGGTTCACGGGGGGCGGGAATGTTATAGAATTACAATTTGAATTTCTAACGAATATTTTATTTAAATGATATATTTTGAAATTTAACCCTTGAGTTAGTAATTGTAAGAGTATCAATATTTGATAAGAGCGTGCCCATTCGATTATGATTATTATTCTGATGGATGTCAACACGATCGGTAAGCCTTGAAATAAAGCTTTTTTCCATTGTTTAAAAATGAAATGTGTTTTAGTTAGTAAAACCTGCAAAAATTGCTTACTTGCACCATGCTATCGCACTCACTTGGTATTATTAAGTCGTCGCCACCAGAAAAGCCAACAGTAGGACTCTATAAATCCAGGCTTTTGTCGATCCATTCAGATCTGGTGACTTCATCTACTTTTTCCATGAGCAGATATACCAACCAACAATCTCGTCCTGTTTGTCCAGCTGCTTTGGAACTTCTGAGTGTTGTTTAATGACTCCTTTCTATGGATACTACTTCCAAACAAGTGTTTAAAAGAATGCTATTCCTTGTAGTCTCCTCCAAAGAACTTCATGTGAATCTTGGGGAACTCAGAATCTCTTATTTGTTGAGGTGTTACTGCCTGTATGCTTGCAGCAGATGCGTTGTGTATGCTTGATGACGTCATACGCTGAACAATTTTATGTATAGCTTGTTATAGTTGCTGCATTTGTTGAAAAATACCTTGAACGAGCGACACATCTACGCCTATTGAACTGGCGGAGCTTCCGATGTTCCAAATTGTTAAATGATTCAAATTTTGACTTAAGGGCTCTCAGCAAAGAACTTGCATTTTCATATTTTTCTTTATAAACATTATTTTCCAATTTTGGATCCACATACCCTGTCTCTCGATAAGCGTTGGCCAAAGTTTCCAATTTTGTGTCAATGTCAAAAATGTTATTGTTTTCATGTGAATTCTCTGCATATCCACATATCCGCGTGATTGATGCCTTAGCTCTACCTCTAACTCTGCTCAATGCTCTAATTTGTCCCATGATTAATTAAACTTTCTGCGTCGTAGCAGCCGAAAATCACGATCCCTCCAATAGGCACGAGTTCAACTTAGCAATGCGAATATTAAACAAACAATACCCAACAAAATATCCGGCTCAAAGGACCAATTATGTTGAATAATAAACAAAAATAATAAACTTAAAACTTTTTATTTAAATTTTGCTGCTGGTATATTTCTAGCTCGTTTGTTTCGTTCGTTTGTTAGTTTAATACTGAACTATAATGCTGAATGCTGAGAATGCTTATTACTATTTGAGCGGCGAAGTCTACTCATACATTTTGTAAATTGAACAATATTGTCAATTTCAAATAGATCATAATTGGTTTCTTAACAATATATTTGACCGATTTGGATCAAACTTGGTCAGTATATGTACTCCGTAGACATGTACTCATGTGTTAGCTTTTCTAACAAAGAAGTTTTCTATACCAAACAATGCTATTTTTAGCTGTTTTACCTTTGCATGAATATAGAACGCCCTAAAGTGGGCGTGTCAAAAACAAAAACAACTTGTACTTTTGGGCATTTTATCCTTCATTTGCGAACTTTCAGCTCATTTTGTTCATTCAAACGGACAGACGGAGGTACGGAAAGATGAACATGGCTATATAGACTCGGCTTTCATGCTGATCAAGAATAGATATACTTTATGGGGTCTGCAACACCTACTTCAATCTGGTTCTTTTTCTTTGTTGTATGAAAAAATGCGCACTACTATAAGTACGGGGTCTTTTACAGTCGGCTGTAGCCTTCTTATTTTTTTTTTCTGGAAATAAAGAAGAAAAAATTACAGGCGCCTAACTTTCAACCTTTTTAGTATTCCAATACTTTCAAGACCCACTGCACATTAAAAACAACAACTCAGATATATTATTCGAGTAAAAAAGTTATGATAGTTTAATTTACATACAGCTATGAATAATACAATAGCTCCACTTCGACATCTTTTTTTATGGTCACAAATTAAATATCCTTAAATCTGTGGTTCATAACAATGGGCCGTAGCTGCACTGAAACTGTAACAAAAGGGAAAACATCAGAAATTAACTTTTTGATAAAATTCATATTCAGATGAAAGCAGTTTGATTGGATACTCAATGGTGATGAGTTAAAAGGCAATTATTCACAAAGAATAAGTAGGCACACGTTGACACAACCGAAAAGATCGCCAAGCACACATGAGGCTGATTGACATTATTGAATACTAAAAACAAACTAGTTGACAGATCACTTTCAAACTCTGCATCATTATACGAGGCACGTCCTGAAAGTAAGTGTACTTATACCCTCACAGCTGTAAAGAATAATTTTTGGACATGTTGACAACACTGGCGTATAGCCTGATCATTCTGAGTATAAAATAAGATCAAAACATCGAATTGATGAAGTTTCCGCCCTACAGTCCTGACCTGGCACCCAATGACTTCTTTTTATTCCCTCAAATCACTTGACTGTGGTGTTGTTGTTAAGCGAGAATATGCATATCATATCACACAACAGGCCAGGAACCTCAAAAAAGTGTTAAAACTCGCTTAACAGGTCTGGGTGGAATTAAAAAAGTACGTTTCATACTTATAACGACACCAATATTTTCGTTTTGTCCCCGCAACTGTAATTGATTTGCAACAGATTCGGCTTGAACACTAAATTATGCTTAGGACAGTTGCAGGAATAATAGAATCGTTCAATTATTTGCTTTTATTGTTTTTAGCAGACCGCTCTACAAATGTGTAACTTCAAATATACATGTTAGAAAGAGATAAACATAAGGTATAGCATTTCACAAGGTTGCTAAATTTTGTGGTAACAAATTGTCTATTGCGCAATATGTTAATGCAACAAGATAATGACAAATTTGGAAGAGAAGATGGTCGTTAGAATTCAAATCAATCCGTTCCTGAACATCCCACCCGACTCTGAAACATGGTTTCTGAGTTAGGTAAAGCTGTAATCTTGGTAAATGGACGTGTTGTCTCTCCAGTAGGTGTTTCAAACATGACTGCACGAACCAATCCGTCAGCTCTAGGTAATATGCTAATATCCAAGCTGCAGGACGTGTGTTGGTTTCCTTAATCAAAACAATGTTTCCAGATGAAATATTTGGAAACTTGGAAATCTATTTATGGCGCTGTTGTAAAGTGGTCAGATATTGAAAAAATGCCACTTCTTTCAAAAACTTCTTCCAAGCATAGCTTGAGATTGTTGCCAGTAATCCAATCTGTATGCTAGAACTGGCTCAAGATTTCCTTCTGGAACCATTGTATAGGATCGACCGGTTGGAAAGTGATCTGGTGACAAGTATTCCAAGTTAGTGTCCGGTGTTGTATATAGAGGACGAGAGTTAATTATAATTCGATTTGTGCCAGCAGGGTGTGTTTGGATTTCAGAGTTGCATTACCGAGAACACGATAAAGATACAATTTGACTGAGCACACAGCTGATTCCCATTTGTCACCTCAGTGTGGTGCATGTGGGAGAATAATTGACTTGATTCCCACATTTGCCAGAGCCTGTCGATGTGCGTCTGCCATGTTAGCAATTGTTCTATTTAGTTAAGAGTTCTGCTTGCGCAAACAAAAATTAGTGCATTGTCGCTATACATCAGTGAACATTTGCCACGGCGTGATATATTGCGACGCAGTGCTGCCAGAATGGTTTCGGTGCTGAGATCTTTAGCTAATTCTAGATGAAGAAACAATCACGACTGTTTGTATGTATGCACATACATATACGTTTGACATTATAATATATATATGCGTGTATATTTGTATGCATGCATATGTAATTTATATACTATTGGTCGGCACGGCAAGCGTCCGCGGGCAGCGCTGCCGTTACACATGCAGCGTTAACGTTCGTCTATACAGATGTATGAATGTTTCTGTTTCGCTTGGACACATTCATTGACATTGCGTTCAATTATTAACTTTCTTATGTGTCTAGCTCTCTTGCTTATAGTTGGATTTTCTGCAACTTTCAATATAGTCCTTGACTCTAATTACGCAGTAACAATGGCTCAAACATTTCCGAAGGTGCAGGCGAACGAGGATTACATGCTAATATTACTAAAAAATCAAACATCAGTGTTAACAGTTGCTTGTTAACATTTTTAAGCGAAATGAAGAAACGATCTCAAAACGAATGGATTTGTTTAAGACACAGATGCTTAACATGGTCAATGAAACCAGCCGTCATTTGCTCTTCCAATGGTACATCACGCTCACAACCCAACTCACTGTGATCCGTTTAAACCTGCAACAAATACAGACAGAAGTTGTCAGTGTATTAACAGACATCCGCCATAATAAAATAATCCCATTTTTAATATCCCCTTGACAACTTGAAAAGCAATTGGAATTCATGCAAACACATTTATCTGAAGGACAAGCCTTGCCAGCTCATAAGAACAATATGGTCCAAGTATACAAGCTGCTGCAAGCCAAAGGAACAGCAGTCGGACAACACGTCATTTTCGAGATAACATAGCCTTTGCTTGGAATAGATAAAGTGAAACTATACAATCTTGCTCCCATTCCAGTTAAGAGCAGTTATGGAATGAAGTTAATTAAAATCGATCGTATTTTCCATGGATCAAGGATGCGAATTGCTAATATAAAACAAATAATACAAAATATCACCATTATGTCAAGTCACGTATGCAAACCAAACTTTTATATGGTTAAACATTGCATCTCACAATCCATGGATTTTTGCCACCAAAAATACTTTTCACTTTTCAGCTGTCTGCAAAAATCAGCCAGAGTTGATCAGTTTGCAAGGATCTGGTCATTTAACTGTAGACTCTGATTGCATTATACGGAACTTGGTCACTAGCGTCGTGACGCGTAGTCTAACCACCAGCACAACGAAAAACGCGTATATACGACTTAGAAATATTGACTTCAATAATCCAATACAAAACGCAGTTCAAACGAAAATGGACAAAACAAATTACGATGAAGTAAAAAGGCTCCAATCAAAATTAACGCCGGCAGCAAAAATGAAATTACCGTTTCACATTGCCCCCACTCAACGCCATGAGATATGTTCCATATCACGCTTAACTTACGTCATAAAAAGATGCAGGAGAAATAGGAGCAATCAGACGACCAACAATCAACATGAGGAAATGTCGCTTCCAGAGAATAGAACACAACAATCAATGTGGCAACCGATTCCATCATCAGCCCAACATCCGGCGTTATGGTCCAACCTCGACAAATCGCAGTTAATTGTTAAACCTGCTGTTCAACGGCCGGGAGTATGTTAGTGGACACACAGGCCACTTTGTTGCGGACCACTGGAGAATAAAAGAAACATAGATCAGCACCAGCTACATGCACCCGTTGCTGACCCTTTACTATTTGTAGAGAAGAAATTATATCACCATATGGTGTAAAATATTGTATGCACGAATGTTATCCTAAGTAATCATTACCATTTGTCTATGGTTCTAAAATAACCACTATATGAAATTATCGATCCATAGACTGTATAAAAATCTGTATATAGACCCATATATTACTCTCTGAATCTATGATTTTCATTCAAAAACCTGGTATTTGAAAAGCCTGTACAGAAAACTCGGTAACAAGTGAACACTGTACAAAAACAATTTCTTCTCTTTGCCTTTAGCGGCCTTAACTGGAATACTTATATTCGATTACCTTTTTGTCGTAATAGACTTTTGCTTATAAACCTTCCTTGTCTTGCGGATTGCAGAACTATGCTTAATGTAATTTTCTTACACAAACTAATTAATGAAGAAATAAAATTCCCTGATCTAATTAGCCAAATTAGTTTCGCAGTTCCGATCAAGCCTACTAGAAACTTCGTTTCTTTGTCCCTTCAAACATGTATCACCAATTATGCTATACATAATCCGTTTCGTATTTTGTGTAAGAATTATAATAATCTTTCTAGAGTAGTGTATGGCGCCTCTTCCTTGACTTGTTGACTTAGGACTTCACTCCTCTATTATCTATCGAACCTATCTACATAACATTATTTTCCTTTAGAATATATAACATTGTACTTAGTGTACTTATTTTTTGTGTGCCTTAACTACACGTTAACGTTTACGCGTATTTCGTTTTCCATGTACCACTGCAAAGATTGCCGCGGTATAAACATTTTTTTTTTTTGGTTTGGTTAGTTTAAGGGTTTTCCTAACACTTGCAAAGAATTTTGGACCAAAAGATTCTATTTTTTTTTTATTTTTTGCAATACCTCCCTAGTTAATGTTAATTTTAACAACAATAATTTTAAATTTTTTAATTTCATCTAAATTTAAATTTTTATGTTTTATAGTTTTAACTTATATTAAAGTCACTTGATTTCATTTACTTTTTGTCGTACAATATGACAACGAAACCTTCAAAGTCGGGCTCAGGAACTTCAACAGTGCGGGCTACATAATAGCTATGCTGCTAGTATTTACGAAGATAAGAGCCGCTGAATATCTAAGATCTAACGACGCTGTTAGGAAAATGAGGTGCTCATATCCAGAGTCTTTCCCACGTTTCTGTATATCTTGTGCAGTAATATAACATAACCGAAAGCACCAATGTCACCTGCGGGATGCAGATATTTGAAAAAGTAAGAGTTACCACCAGTCAAACCCTATCTCTCATACCCGTCACCCCCCGTGGCGATCCAACACGATATGTGGGCAACAGCCACAGATATCCGGTAACCATCAACGCTCCCCCATATCACCTCGTACCGTGACGAGTTAGCGTTCTACGCACATTCAACTGGCTGGCCCAATACCATATCCGCTGCTTCTCATCATCAGCACTTTTGGACAACACTTGAGCCAGCAGGTTGTACAATCGCAGCAACAATAAGGGGTGAAGTCAATTTGCTGATGCTGACGGCTATAATTATTAGGCAATATTTATCAGCTTACACTCAAAGATTCTTTAAAGAACATACACCAGATTTTCCTTTAGAGAAAAAGGTTTGGGATCAACAGTCAGCAGACATACAGCAGATTATCCAGCAGAGGCATGGCGGATTAAACCAGTGCAACAAATCTCGAGCCAAGGTTAGGTAATGTCGCCGTCCCTAACTTGACAAGAATAGTGAAAAATCGAAATAAACTAAATAGAAACGAATTGCAATTTCATATAATTAACAATTTATTTCATTACTTGGCAATCGCGGAAAGGCTTGGCAGCGTGCGTGTGGTTATGAAGATATCGAAAAAACGAACTGGCCTGCCGCTCGGGACAGCTGCACTTCATTTACACTTCTAGACAACTCAATAATTCCATCTTTTAATTTTACTAACAATTCATAATGATTCCTTATACTATCAACCTATGCTTATGACATTCCGGCCACCTTAAAGGGATCACCTTCAATCCCTTGGTAGTCCTGGCAGCTTTAAGGCCGACCGCCCTGAATATTCCTCTCGGAGGAATGAGCCTCCACTCCATCACTCGTTCTGCTGCAAACGGAAGGGCCGGCTGCCGGTCGAATGCATCCTGGAAATCCATCACCAGGTTCCCCGTTCCCACGAAATGCGTCGTCTTGTCCAAGTACTGCTAGACTGGTGTGGCAAGTGTAGCGCTGAAGCTGTTCAGGATGCGAATGAAAGCATTGGTGGATTTGTCTATGAATTCTAAGCGAACAGCCTTTGAAGAAAAACATACGAGCACCGCGATATATACCTTTAGCGGAAATCGTCCTCTAATTTTAGGCAACACATTATTGGGACCACACAAATCTACTCCTAAGTGAATCAAAGAGATTCGTCTTCCTAAATCGTCTGATTTGTGAATCAATGGAGTCAGCGATTGCAATTTTGGATGCACGATATCACGCTTTTTTGGCAAAGCGAAGATAAATCTTTTTTTCCCGAGTTCGGCAGTGTGTGGTTCTTTTTTAGATATCGATCTTAATCGATACATATCATCAATTATCCGCACCATTTTATGACCAAATTAAGTATTAAGGGTGGCTCCTGATCGATTGTTATTGGCAGATGCGTAAGCGGGCGGGAGTTTACGATATTCTCTGCCTCTATTAAGAAACTATGCAGCACATGCTCCATATTCGCCACCTCCTTGACTGTGTGGCGTAGCACTCTCTTGACACACTGCACCATCCTTTTGCAAACACCGCCTTCTGCTGGGTTGAGTGGGCAGGTAAATATCCATTCGATGCGCCTGGCCGACAGCTCTCCTTGGATCGTCTCCGGCTCGAACACCTCCGTAAATCGTCTGGCTTCATTGTCAGCTCCCACGAAGTTTTTGCCGTTGTCGCTTCGAAGCTTCCGTACTGGGCCCCTTCGGCACTTGAAGTTCCTCATAGCTATAATGCACGAGTCGATTGATAGGTCGTGGGCTAGTTCCAAATGGATTGCTCTCGTTTTCAGACGGGTAAACAGAGCTACCCATCACTTCTCTTGACGGCGGCCGACTGAAACAAGCAGCGGTCCGAAATAGTCCAGGCCAGTACATTCAAATGGCCATCCTCCTGGCTCTATGCGATCCTCCGGCAACGGACCCATTATAGGTGGTCGAAGCATGGCCCGATGGAGTTTGCACACGCCGCAGTTCCACGTGGCGCGTTGCAACACTCTGCGTAGTTTTGTGACCCAAAACTACATCCTTATTTCTGTGATCGTAGCGCCCACATTTTGCTGCCTCATCCGAACGTGGTAGTGGCCCACGATCATATCCGTCAGCTCGTGCCTATCCGATAGGATAATTGGTCGCCTCGCTCCATAGGGTAGACAAGTGGCTGCGTCGATCCTACCGGATGCTCTTAGAACGGTTTCATCGTCCAGATAGGGCAGCAGGCCTTTTGTCTCGCTCGTACTGCTGACGGGTTTGTTGGCCAGCAGATCGCGGATCTCGTTGGCGAACACTTCTTCTTGGGCTCGACGAATTAGCACGACTTCAGCTCTCTCGCACTCGGCTGCTGTGTGACCGTGTCTCTCCGATTTATCTTGCTGCTGACGGCAACGACGGACGAATCTCAGCACCCAAGACATAGCTCTCAACAGTCGGTTATAATTTGAGAATCTCTGAAATTCGATAAAGGGTTTATTACTGGTAACTAGAGCAAACTTACATAGAAGTTCTTCGTCAGCCATGTCGGCCCCACTGTTATCAGTTTCTGCCGCTTGCTTCGGCCAGACATCCTCTGGTTGCTTTAGGAACTCGGGTCCGCAGAGCCATCGTGACTCCTGGCTGAAGTCCGAGCGCCCTTGTCGCTTCATCCGCCACGTTGTCGATGGTCGGTATCCACCTCCATTGAGTCACTTCTGTGGACTCCAGAATATCAGCAGCCCTGTTGCCGACGTACTGTTTGTACCGGCGGTGAGTGCTGACGATCCATCGTAGCATCATCTTGGTGTCTGTCCATAGTGTTACTCCATTTGTCACTGGGCTTTGTCCTTCTTTCAGTGCGTTCATCAAGCGAGTACCCAGCACTGCCGCTTGTAGTTTCAGACGTGGTATCGACATTGTTTTCATTGGAGCGCACTTTGTTTTGGCGCATACAAAGCTCACTCGCACTTCTTCACTTTGTAATGTGGCTCTCCAATAGGCCACGGCTGCATACGCCGATTGGCTTGCGTCGACGAACACATGCAGCTCAATCGATTTCACGGTTCCTGCTCCAAAGTAGTGTCGGGAACACCTGAAATGCTCGACTCTATTGAGCTCCTGGCGCCACTTCTGGAAAGCCATACTGAGTTCTTCCGGTAGCGGCTCGTCCCACAAGATGCTTCGTCTCCAGATCTCGCGCAGCAACAACTTGGCGGTGATTGTGAAGCAGGAAAGAAATCCCAACGGGTCGAGCGTCGACATCACCAGACTTAGGAACTGCCTCTTGGTAGGCACGTCGTCCTCGAGCCTTTGACGCTTCACGTTGAACCGGAATTCATCTGTAGCTGGCTGCCAAAACATTCCGAGAATTTTCTCCTCCGCTTCGCTCCATCGGACAGATTCGCTGCTCCCGCCGGGGCTTAAGGATTGGACAACCTTAGCCGAGTTCGACGTGAACCTTCGTAGCTCAAACCCTCCGGTGGCGTGAATGTCTCTGACTCTGGCTGAGACAGAGACGGCTTCGCTCTCAGTATCGAAGCTGTCCACGTAGTCGTCTACATAATGGTACTCCGTGATGGCCTTCACTGTACATGGGTCTGTGTGTTGATGACGCAGCGCATTTAGCGTCATAACGTGATGTGAAGCACAGGGCGAGCAGGCGGCTCCGAATGTCATCCCTTGCATCTCAAAGACTTCAGCCTCCTTCTGCCCGTTTCCATCTCTCCATAGAAATCGCTGGGCACAGCGATCCTGAGGCTGCACTCGTACCTGGTGAAACATTTCCTTGATGTCTCCGCTGACTGCAAAGGCCCCTATTCTGAAGTGGAAGAGAACTCCAGGTAGAGGCTTATAGTGCTGCGTTCCCTTCAGCAACTCCGAGTTGAGCGAAACATTCCCCACTTTGGCAGCCGCATCGAACACAAGCCGAGTCCTCCCTGGCTTGTTCGGATTTGTCACTGCGAAGTGCGGCAAATACCATTCCTTGCCGCTGCAGGGTGCAGTAACTTCCTCACGCTCGAGGCGTCGAGCGTATCCTTGGCTGACGTAATCATTATTGATTCCTCTGTAAGCCTGTGCGAATTCCTCGTCTCGTGACATTTTCCTCTCAATGTTTTTTAGCCTGTTTAGCGCCATCTGGTAACTGGGGGGCAGGCCAACGTTGTCATGCTTCCATATAAGGCCAGTTTGGTATCGCCCGTCCAGTTTCACAGTCGTTTTGTCCAATATTCGCTGTGCTCGAATATCGTCATCCGCCATGACTGGTGGTGCCAATTTCACACTGAAGTTTTCCAGCTCGAAGTGTTCGCTCACCATTCTTTGGATCTCATCCTCTTTGGTCGTTGCAAGCAGGCATGGCCTTGGCATAGACGTGCTCTGACACTTGCTAAGCGGTCCAAAAATGACCCATCCTAGCTCGGTGGCGGCGGCATATGGACCACGTTCAGTTATCTTCGCTGTGCTGACTGGTAGCCCAAGATGCGCATGATCCAGACCAATGAGGATCCTGGGAACGGCGTTCGTATATGGCTTCATAGCCACTTCATAGTCGTCCATGTGAAGCGTTTGCATTGGCAGGTCCAGATTGGGAACGGCGTACACATTGCGCAAGGCGTGACGTTTGCGCTCCCTTGTTCCGCTAATCTCCAGATTCACCACTGTTGTGGACTGTTTGTCGGAATTCCCTCCAAACCACTGCAGTTTAAGCTGACGGCTCTCTCCTTTCAGTCCTAGTTCCTTGAACAGTGCTTCGTCGATCATCGTTACCGACGCGCCTTCATCCAGTAGTGCGTACGTATCCACTTTACGATTAATTCCGTACAGCGTTACTGGTAAGATCCGGAACAGAAGGCGCTTTGTGCTGGTGTCTATCCAGCTCAAGTTGGTTTGGTGAGTTGCACTATCGTCAGCTGGCTGCGACGATCTGCTGTTGCTCGCTGGCTGAATTGTCCTCTGGACATCCGTTGGCTGCGGTATCCTTTGCCGTCGGGATCGCTGCTCGACCGGTGCCCTGGATGCGCTCTGACGATCGGGCTCGTCACTGTGCAACAGTTGGTGGTGCCCCCTTTGGTATCCATTTATGCGGCAGGTATTTTCAGCGTTGCATGTACGTACCGCATGCCCTGGGAGCAGACATTTGATACACAGGCGATGCTCCTTGACCAGCCTCCATCTGGCTGATGGTATTGCACTGTAGAACTCCCTGCATTTGACAAGGCCATGTGCCCTGCGGCATAGAGGGCAGGAATGGTTGCGCTCTGCGACATGTGTTTCTTCCTGGTAGTAGCTAGTGCTGGTGTGTAGCACTCGGCGCTTGTGCTCCTTGCTGTCGGAGTCCACAACTGTGCATACCTCGTTGGCAAGTTCCATCAGCCAAGCACTGAACTCCAAAACTGTCGGGACAGGCCTGATATTCACGGCATGTCTGCTCCAGTCCACTTGTCTACTTAGTGGCAGCTTTGCTGCCAGTTCTTCCATGAGTATGGGATTAGCCAAGTGGTGGTCTCCGCCAATGGACTGCAGGAAGGCAGCCAGATTACTTACGCGAGTAGCGAATGGCACAATCTTCGCTAAGTTGTGCTCCTGTATGGGCTGCACAAGATGGCGGCCAAGCTGCACTCGTCGGTGCCTGCGGGGGAGCGTGCGCACAAGATGGCGGCCAAGCTGCACTCGTCGGTGGCTGCGGGGGCGCGTGTGCACAAGATGCCGTCCAAGCTGCACTTGTCGCTGGCTGCAGCGGCGCGCTCACAGATTGTATACATGCAGCACTCGTTGCTAGCTGGAATGGTGCATGCACACAAGATGGCGTCCACGCTGCGCTTGTCGTTGGCTGCAAAAGTGCGCTGGTGTATACGACGCTTGTCGCTGGCTGCTGCGAGGGCGCAATCGGTGGCGGCATTGTCATTTGCGACTGTCGTTCAGCGCGGCTCTGCTGGCGGGTTGATGAGCCTCCTCGTTGGCATCCAAAGATGGCTCGATCTCTATGAGTTTGCCACTGACCTCCTTAAGGGCAACCTGACGTACACTTTCACACACACTCTTACTTGCTGCAGACGACTGGCAGCTGGCGGTAGATGTAAGCGCTATGGTAGCTACAGCTGAGCTAGTCTCCACTTGGACATTCAAGCGCGAGCTCCTTCTCGGCGAATGCTAGGTTGTCATTATTTCAACTGGCGTCCGCCTTCTGTGGTGCGTAGAAATTGTCCGCTGGCTGCGGTACTTTGCAGTTCCAGGCAAGAACTGCTCCGCGGTGTACTACCCCTGGCTGCGGCGACTCGCAACTCCTGGCAATGAGTGCGAGTTAAAGATGTCTTCTTTCAAACTTTCCGTTGAGTCGTTGCGTCCAACCAAGCAGTGAAACACAATGAGTTGCTAGACTTGCAATTCAAGTGCTCCAATTCGAGCGGTTTTATTCTATATAAAGGTTATAAATTACAGTGACAGCTTACGATATAAATGGCTACGTACCGCAGTAACTCCTACTCAGGTCGAGAAATAAAAAGGAAAAAGAAGAAACCAAGTCCCGGGCGGTATATAAAGCTATTCCTTGCAAGTGTGCCCAAATTACGATTCACAATTACCGCGTTCTTAAGACTGAGTACTTAATACTAAATCTACAATTCGCAGTACTCGCATCTAAAACTGTACCTATCGATTACGCCCCTAATCGATATTTCCGTTACGTCCAGCGACACCTTGGCAATTTCCAATCATATGGTTGGCACTGCAAAAGTTGCATGAGGATTTAACTTCTTTTTCGACATTCGTGCATGCAAATGACGACAACGCCGGCCCATTTCGGTAATGTATTGAAATGCTGCTCCTTATACTACGACTTTGTATGAGGATTAACCTTAGACATGACTATGTGTATCAAAATTGCGTTAGCAAAGTCTTGCTCATCTCCAACTGACATTAACGAATCAAAAATTGCCGATACCGAGTCTACCATTGTGCGAATTCCAATTGCCGATGGCTTATCCATCGGCTCAATGTCGAATAACTGGGCGTGAGTTTAAAAAAAAAATGAAACACTTATTGTCGTACATTCGACTCAGGCTCTCTTCGGGTAATTTGCATCCGATACCTGGAAAGCTTTGATGGTTCCTAAAGCCTCGCCTGATAAACACGATATCAAATGATTGAATTTTTCAACATTTGACAGCGAGCGATCAGAGTCCACCAAACCATTAAAAGACCGATAAATTGTCTATATGCAGAGTGCTTACCGCTGAATCTAGGCAACTTTAGCTTGGGCAGGTGTGAATGGTGAGAAAGCTGAGGTACGTTTTCAGATGCCTGATGCTCACTTAGGGCAAACATGTATGAAGACCGGGCCAAGGGCCAAAATACATGTTTCTTCAAGCGTTGCACGGCTAGTATTATCAGGATGTATTGCATCAATCTCTGACTGCAGGTTCATAGCTTTGGAAATATACGAATTTAGTACATCTAGCCGGCACTGAATCTCAAGTTTACTTGGAGTCACCATTTTATTAATAAATGATCTTCTTTGACGCTCTATGTCGCTCTCTACTTTTTCCAATTAAACGAACAATTGACTTAAACGGGCGGTGGGGCAACTTTCCTCATCAACGAAAAAAAATTTATTTGGGTCTGTTTATGTGCGCCATATTGAATTTTTATAAATTCTGTTCTATTCGAATGTACGTATGTGTTCTGTCACCAAAAATAATCAGACGATTAACAAAGTTGGCTGAGAAAAGATAATCAACCGATTAACGATAGTTGACTGACCAAGAAAATTAGAGGGCTAAAGAGAATCAGAAGATTAGAGATAATCAACTTATTATTGCACCTGCTCGATCATTTGTCCAAAACGTCGGGAAGCTCGCCCTTTTCTTGACGTACTGATAGAGGGCAATGCTCCCGCAAATCATTGAGCAGGTTATGACGCCCATGCCAAACACCAACATGGATCTAGTGCCGGACGTAGCATCGTCTCTTATCTCTCTGATGTAGCCTAGATTTTCCTCATTTAGACGGTGGAGGTATGGAAGGCTTAGTACGTCACTATGACCTGTGATATTCAATGAGGGTGACGCTGCAACTCCCGGGAATCTTTCTTGGACGTTGTTGCGGTTCACGTATCGGGTTCCGTTGATCAGCGCGTAGGTGTCGAATGTAACTAGTTGAGTTCCAGATGAGATGATCTCGGTTTTATCATCGAACGCCACAATAGCTGGACGGTCGTTTATGATGATGACTCCATCGTCGACCACGGTGATGGGGTCCAGATGGCTGGGCTGAGTCACACAATGCGCCGTGCCTCCAGAGTGCAAACCTTGGGCGCAAGTTTCGCTGAGTGCCCGCTCGCAGAATACTGTCGTGGTCGTTGGCTTGCAGTTTGTGAGTGCCAGAATCTGCTTTCCGCATTCCGCTACTACGTTATCTGACAGCTGAAGGATCGTGTTATTGTGAGCGACGGGGAATATGGTGATTTTTTTGCATAGCTGACTTATTCTAGGGTATTTTATAATAATCTTAACTACATTCGTTGATTGTAAAATCTTAATACTAGATACTTCTAACAAATCAGTTATGGTCGTCCCTGTGAGTTCGTTCATAAGAATAGACTTAAGATCAGCGTGGTCTAAAATGTTCGGATTAATGATATTGGATTTTGCTAGGGTAATCGTTAACATGAGATTACCGATTTCATTAATGAGAATTCTGTTTCTTGTGAGCAAAGTCTCGTATAAATGCGAGGTGTCTGTTTGTTTATTTTTAGCAATCTTTAGAATTTTATTTACTGTGTCGGTTAGCATGTTTATTTGTACCTGCGTTTTAGAATTAATTTCTATCTGCCTATTGTTGGAACTAACCAGATGTGCCTCCGTCATTCTAATGTTCTCTAGGTCATTTGCGTCGGGGTTCCCGCAACGACTTTAAGCGCCGTCCCCAGGAAGTCAAGGCTTCTAGCATGGCGGTGATGCACCTCAAGAGCGGACAACAGGTCTCGTACGTGTTCGGTGTCTACCTCCAAAAGCTTTCGCATGTGGGATTGCGGAAACATGTCCGTTAATTTAGTGGTCTCGTCAATCATTCGCGTGAATTCGGAAAGGTTAGTCGTATGTCTTAAAAAGTCGTTACCGTCCCAAACTAGTACAGTTCCGTCCGAGATAGGAATGTAGTCAGAGTGTGAGTAGTCTGTCATTCGTGCCGTCACAGTCACTAGTAATGTTAATATCGTCCGTACAACCTGAAACGTAAAGCAAATTGTTAGTTCTTACTTGTCAAATATTCCTTAATCCTACAAGCTAAACCTATTAACTCAGCGAAGGTTGTCCTTGTGGACTACCCTCCCCTTAATGAGGACTGTGGTCCGCAAGTCCGCTTCAATCGTTTCTTCGATACATAAGGGCGTGAGTTTGTTGCCTAGTCTCCGGTTTGTTTTGACCAGAACCTCTTCGCCCACGTCAAATACCCTATTCTGCCTGTCTTGGTTAAGTCTGGCATTCTGTACTTGCTGTGCTCCCTCTATCCTCTTCGTAACCTTATGTTGGGTCTCTTTCGAGGCATCGTACAAGGCGTCTATTGGTCTCTTCTGAGTAACGGAATGTATTGACCTGTTATACTCAATTGCAGCCTGTAGTATGAGTTCGACTGTACTGTTTATCCCTCTTTGTAGCTTCAGACATCTGGCTATCTCTATAAGTGTACTGTGAAAACGCTCGACTTGCCCGTTCGACGTGCTGTGTAGGGGCGGGGCATTTGCTAAGTTCACGCCAAAGTTGTTTAGCAGCAGGGACGTAATCGTTTCCGACTTAAGCGATGGCTCATTGTCACAGTATATCTGTTTGGTCTGGGGAAAAACGTTCAATATCGATAGTAACGGGGGTATCAAGTCCTCTATAGTACGCGACACTATATGGTGAACTATAGCAAACTTAGAGTATTTGTCGATGCAAGTCAGAAACAGTTTGCGGTCTGTGGAGAATATGTCAACGTGAAGCATTTCTCCAGCTCGTGAAGGGATCGGCGTTCGTCCGAGCTCTTGCTTCTTCGGGTGTCTGTCATATTTCGCTTTTGAGCACACCTTGCAGTTTAGGACTACTTCGTTTGCTAACTTTGTCATTTTGGGAAAATAATAGTCGGTCATGACCTGTTTTATGTTTTCTTGTGCAGCCCTGTGGGCACGATTGTGTTCGGTGGTGAGGATTTCCCTTCTCTCTCCGCTATCCAGAACATCTGTGACAAGGTGCTTGCAATGCCAAAATTTTGTGGTTGGGGAGCTTCTAACAAGTTTGTCTTGCAATCTTGCTAGGATTGGAAGCTCGCAATGGATTGCGTTCACTACGTTTGGGTTACTACATCGGTTTTACTACATCAATCAAGGTGGCCCTATCAGTGAAATTTATCACATGGCGCGTTTTTTCGCCAAACGTGATATAATTTCTGTTCAGAGGGAACTGAGACTCTTCCAAAATGATCTGGTTTCTGAAGCAATTCACCGGCTTTTCAGTAGTCTCGATGGTGTAGGTCAGTGATGTTTCGCTATGCATTGTAGCGGCATCTGACTCTGGTTCAGCACTCTCGAGTGCGTTCACGTTTTGCCGCGATAAGGCGTCAGCTACGTGATTCTCCTTACCGGGTTTGTAGAACAGGTTCGCCCCTGTCTCATCAATGCGTGCTTTCCAACGTTTGATTTTTGCGTTTGGGTTTCCTTCAGAAAATGTTTATGTCTTTGACCCCATAAAGATAGTGCCGAAGCTTGGCCAAGGCCCACACGATAGCTAGTAACTCACGCTCGTTAGTAGCGTAATTCGCCTCACTATCTTTCAGCGTTCGAGAAATCATGGAAATTGGTCTCCCGTTCTGAGATAAAACTGCCCCGATTCCATATGCCGATGCGTCTGTAGTCAGATCAAAAGGCTTTTTGTAGTCTGGATACATTAGCATGACGTTTTCTGATGCTAAAATGTTCCTCAACCTCTCGAATGCATGCCTCTGATTTTCATTCAGTTTGACTTGTATTCTTTTTTACCTGTACTTGCTCACCGAACCATTTTCCCCTTTCAGGATGTCGGAGAGAGGTTTCGCTATTGCGGCGAAATCTTTGATGAAGCAGCGGTAGTAGCTGGCTAAACCCAGAAACGACCTTACTGCAAACAGTGACTCTGGCTCGATGTAGTTCTGAATCGCTTTCACCTTTTCAGGGTCAGTCCTTGCGCCGTTGCTAGTCACAAAAACCCCAGATACTCTACGCTGTGTTTAAAAAACCGGGACTTTTCTTTGGCCACTTTCATGTTTGCGTCGCGCAGACTCTTGAGGACCCACTCAACGTGTTTGACGTGGTCCTTTTCGCTTTCGGAGAATATGATGACGTCGTCCACATAAACATAGCAAGTTTTGCCAATCTGTTCACGGAGGACATCATCAATGGTTCTTTGAAAAATGCTGCCCGCATTCTTCAGGCCAAAGGGGAGTCGACAGAACTCGAATTTTCCCCCGTTCACCGAAAACGCCGTCTTCTCCCTGTCCTCCTCCGCCAAAGTTATTTGGTGGTATCCAGAGTGGGGGTCGAGCGTTGTGAAAAACTTTGCTTTACCCAGATTTGCCAGAATCATCGTTATGCTTGGCATCGGATATTTGTCAGCAATAGTTTTCTGGTTTAGTTTCCTAAAATCGATCACTAAACGTTTTTTCTTGTTGCCATTACTGTCGGTGCTCTTTTTGTCCACCACCCAAATCGGGTTATTGTATGGGGACCGCGACTTTCTTATGATACCGTTTTTAAACAGTTCATTTATTTCTGTGGCAACAAAATCTTCCACACCTCGCGGGTATGGGTATAGCTTTGAATAGATTTCCTTCTCGTCAGTTGTTCGTATTTTAGCAACGACGGAAGTATTGTACGGCAGTGACTCGTTAGGGTCAGCAAATGCCTTATCGTTCCTTTTGAGCATTTGAAGGAACTCGGTCCTCACTGCAAAAGGCACATCAAGGTCGATAACCTTGGTGTGGTTTACATTCAAGCATTCCTGGTAATGTATCGTTTCCGATCCACCCTGGATTAAAAGCTTGTTTTCCTTCAGGCTTATGGCGGCGTTGACCTGCTTTAATAGGTCAAGGCCCATTATCCCGTCAAATGTAGAAAGGTTGTCTAGTATAAAAAAAGTCGCTGTCTGTCCAAACATTGGCAACGCGCACTTTTTGGAAATGCTGTTGGAGCCGTGAATAGACTGCACGACAAACTTCGTCTCGACCGGGACTACACCATCCAGCTGCGTTAGCGGCTTGATGTAATTTTTTAATGCACCCGTGTCAATTAACAACCTAACATTTCTCCCTGCTATTCGCCGCCGTAAGTACGGCAGCAGGGACTTCGCTATCTAGAAAGTTGAGGCTGTCGCCCTCACACTCGCTGTCAGTATCTATTTCCTCGACTTCTTTGCTAGCCACCACGTTATATGACCCTTCCTTGTCTGCACCATTGGTAGAGATGTGATCTATCCTCTGGCGTCTCTGGCCCGTCACACGATCGGACGTATTCGATCGCTTGTTCGTCTGTCCCTGTTGTGGGTTAACTCTTGCGGACTCCTGAGATTTCTGATAGGCGGTCTGCTGCCTATATTTTGACATTGATGGATCAACGTCCATTGGTTCTGATCTGTTATTATTAGTAGTGGCCGCAACCTGAGCAGCCTCAGTGTTTCTCTGACCCCTTTGCTTCTTAAAGGCGGGGCTCTTCCCTTGTCCAGCTTGAGCGTTAGGTCTCTGCTGGTTGTACCGATCGTGGTTTGCCTCCACCTCCTGAGCCAAAGCCAAAGCAGATGGCAAATCAGGCGGGTGCGCTGCAAACAACACGTCCGTCAAGTTGCGTCTTAGTCCGGAGATAAAGACTCTTAAGGCATCGCCTCTAAACTTCTCGCACATCACCCTGGCCAGATTATGGTCGTACGTCATGTTCGTTTTGTTAGTTAGTAAGGTGAGTTTTTTCTCGACCTCATCGTAGTACTCTAGAGTGGACATGCTGCCCTGTCTAAGGGTACCCATTTCCTGCTCTATAATGTGAATGGGTTTCTTATCAGCGTAGGTAAAATCAAGTCGCGCGATGATAGCCTCGAAGTTGAGTGCTGTATTGAATGACGCGAGAACGGCATCGGCCGAGCCCCTTATCTTATTCCTTAGAATGACCATGGCTTGGTAGTGTCGTGAGCTCCCGTCATAGATTTTGAATATCCTGTATGAATTGTGCGCTGCTTGTCGCCAAGCGACATAGGCGTCTAGGGAGCCGGTGAATTCCGGCAAACTTTTCATCGCGTCTAAAGGCTCATCACAGCGAATACCCGGGATGATTTGTGCGTTTTCGTACACCTTTATCACTGGTACAGAAATAGTTGCTCTACTTATACGCCCTGACAGTTCGTCAATTTGCCGTTTGAATTCGGTTTTGAGGTCTGCCTCTCTCCTAACATATTCTGCTGCCTGGACTGATAAAGCAGTCTGGATAAGTGCTCGTAACTGGTCCTCGTCCATGTCTGTACTGTCACTGTCGTTACTATTTCTTCTATAACTCATAAGTTGACACACTGTTAGTCGCCACGGTGCATAACGCGAGTAGAGACACAATTAAACATGCAACGCGAGCGGAGACAATAAAACAAACTTTACACACGCAATTCGTTTAATTTTATCTATCTTTTCTCTCTTTTTTTTTGTTTTAATCTGATCTTTTGGTCTTTCCCTAGAAGAAACTCACTTACATGATACTATTTTTGTCTGTCCTGGTAGTTGTCCTCGGATTTGTTCCTTTCCTTGGGATCCTCCTTATGTTTTTCGTGACCGCTGCCCAGAGAGCTCCTGCGGATCTGGTGAACTTGGATTTGTTATTTTTTTTTGTTAGTTTTTGGACAGCCAGCCGCTGTTTCTTTGCACTTTACTTCCAATATCTTTTAGTTTTGTTTTTTTTTTTTTTTTTTTTTATAACTTCCGGTTTTGCGACGCGAGAACCGTTTGTCACTTGGGTGATCGGAGATCCGTAGTTGGGCGCCAATTATAATTTAAATGTAGTCACTCGTTTCGAATTAATTAAGACCACGAGTACTGGTGAGATTTGCAAAGTATATTTATTAAAGGCGTCCGCCGTGCAGAGTGTTATGTTACTCGGCGGATGTTATGCAAGAATGTTGCGGGGCGCTGACTTTACTCCGCTGATCGGTGGCGTAGCCGCACTTGACACCCGAGTTTTGGACATTCTTGCTGACTGACGTAACTGCTGATTCAGTCGCTGCGACCCCAGAATTGTGAGAATACTCTTTCCATTTTGGGGTCGCTGGGAGCTCACAGCTGTTTCTATGCGAACTAGTTTCTCAGTTTTAAATATAGCTCCCATAGGAATAATCGGTTGAAAAAAAAAAAATGTTTTTTGAGCTATTTCAACCAAATTAGGCCTATATGCATTTAGTACCAAATCCCATGTGCAAAAAAAATTTCATCCGAATCGGACCACTATATCATATAGCTGCCATAGGAATAATCGGTTGAAAATTATGAAAATGCTTAGTATGAAAATTTTCAGTGTCGATTGAGCGATTTCAACCAAACTCGCGCCATACGCATTTGCTATCATTCCCCAGCTGTTGACCAAATTTCATTCGGACCGACCCACTACATCATATAGCTGCCATAGGAACAATCGGTTCAAAGGCTCAGTGTGAAAATTTGTAATGTCTATTGAGCGATTTCAGCTAAATTCACGCACTACTTATTTGCTATTATTCCATGTATACTGACCAAATCTCATCTAAATCGGACTACTATATCATACAGCATCCATAGGAACCACTGGTAACTGAATCCAATGAACGCAACATGCATGACTGCAAGGGTATTTAATCTTCGGCGAGCCGAAGATAACCTTTCTTTCTTGTTTTTTTTAATAGTGTATATTTGTTAATTCGATGTAATATGTTTTGCTTCAAATTGCTTTTCAATAAATCACATATATCAGTGCCGAAACGCAATGTCACTAATGTGCACCAAATGGAGCAGTACTTTTCTATGTATGTACATTCATACATAGGTATTATGTGCCGCTTCTACGCTTGCACTTTCTACATATATTGTAATATGCACTGACTCGTTTGGGCTCTGTTACCTGATCATCAGAAGAGTCGCTCATGCGACGTAACCACCACGTAACCACAACAACGGTGACAAGATTGGTAACATAGTGCTAAACTACGACAGTGCTGAACTAAATCTTAACGCTACAGTGACCAGCAGTTCGACATCGTGGTGCTACAAGACAGCGAATTTAAATAAACTTAAAATTGTACCACAACAGTGATTGCCATAAAAGAGCGGCACCAATTTGCTAAACTTCAACGAATATTTAAGAGTGCATAAATTTAAAAAAAATCTATATACATAGGTAGAGACAAGAGCACGGTCCTAAAACAAAAAACTCAAAAGCAACAATACAAAAAGAACAACGATACAGCGTGGCAGTGACGACGATCATAACAACAACGACACGCAAGAGAACGAGCAGCATCAACTGGACCCGCTGGTACAGTAGGACGATCGATTATCTTGGTGATCTGTGATGCTCTACTTTTAAGACCCCGTAAGAAAAGTACAGTCGAGCACGCTCGACCGTATAATACTCTCTGCATTTATTCCCGAGTATATGATCATATTATTAAAATCGTTATTGTGATATTACAGTGGATGGTATTTGCAGTAAAACACGTTGAAACATCTGTTCTATGTATGCACATGCATATGTATGCAATGAACATTGTATGTATGCACATACATACGTATGTAGGCAGGTTCCTTGAGATGGCACAAATGCAGTCATTAAATTTTTTGGGCTCACACGCCCAAATTTTCGTACAGTATTATAATTAAAGATTCGTTTGGAGCAAA
This sequence comes from Drosophila cardini, assembly GCA_018903735.1. NCBI lineage: Eukaryota > Metazoa > Arthropoda > Insecta > Diptera > Drosophilidae > Drosophila > Drosophila cardini. The sequence continues at coordinate 341,022 of JAEIGM010000043.1, forward strand.
TTACGTCAAACTATCCTGAAGGCTCCATATAAATCGGACCATAAACGAAAGAGCTAGACACTTAAGAAAGTTAATAATTGAACGCAATGTCAATGCACGTGTGCAAGCGAGCAGAAACATACAAATATATGAACGAACGTTAACGCTGCTTGTGTGGCGGCAGCGCTGCCCGCGGACGCTGGCCATTCCGACCACTGCAGTGCACTGGTGTAAGTATGTATTATATATATATATAATGTATATATGCACATGCATATGATGTCTAATGTATGTGTATGTGCCTACATACAAGAATATGTTTTTGTTTCAACGTGTTTTACTGCAAGTACCATCCTCTATAATATCCCAATAACGATTTTAATAATATAACCATATAATCGAGAATAATATGCAGAGAGTATTCCACGGTCGGGTGGACACGACTGTACTTTTCTTTCTTGTTGAAGTTATAGTTGATCCAAGGACAAATTTCTTTGCGACCCTGCAGCAATGCTAAGCAAACTTGCAGTATTTACATTGCTTAGTTTTGCCTCTCCATTTCCATTTAAATGATGTCAAACGTTGTTTCGTTTTCTTTCGGACATTTTAAATGATCAACGTTAAATTTGTAGGCAGCTAAATAAACAGCATAGCAAATAATAGGTGAAATTTCTTGAAAAGCAACGGCCTACTGTAGTTGAAATGAACGATATCGTTCATGAATAACTAAATAATTGTATTCGTTCATTTTACTGAATCGGTCGTTTGAACTTATTCCAAACTGAACCACACATGAGTGGTACTTTAGAGTTGTTCATCGTAGTTCAATTGAAGGAAGTAGTTCAGTAGTTCAGTTTTCAACGAACGAACTAGTTCGTTCGTTTAGATCGTTCGTTATGGTCTCATTCTAGTTCGTTGGTCTTGATCTTGGTCCCATTCTAGTTCGTTCGTTTTAGTCCCATTCTATTTACATTGTTTTTAAATGTAACGTTCGCATATTTGAATTAAACAACAGGCTGATCGAATGGTGTACTATCAGTTAGTGATTAATCCAAGTAGTCGAAAGTTACATTTAAACAAAAAATAAAAGATTTTTGGGTCTATTGCCACAGTCGGGTGCTTTGCTTTCAAATGTCTCATCAAATTCCCTTGCGATCCACCTGAAATGCTAATTAAAGTTTTGCAATATATACATTTGCATGTTTACGGTCTTCTGAAACAATAAATTTCCAACCATCAGATCGCTTCCTTTTTTAAGAAATCATTTTTAATAAAATTGAATTGTAACAACAACTGCAAAATATATTTTAATCGAACGAACTAGAATGGGACCATAACGAACGAACTAAACGAACTAAACGAACGAACTAAACGAACGAACTAAACGAACGAGCTAAACGAACGAACTAAACGACTGAGCTACAATCTGGGATATAGTTCGTTCGTTCACTTAAGTGAATAGTTCAATCGAACTTATTCTGAACGATACGATACAACTCTATGGTACTCTACTCCACAGTTCTAACCAACCAATTTTTAGCATTAGAGATTATCGTTTGACTCTTGTATTAAAATTACTGACAAAAAATATATAGTTTAAAATTATATGAAATATAATTAAACTTATTTATTATAAACTTAAAAAGTAATAATTTAAATTATATATCTGGACGTGAAGCTGGGCTGAGTGCAATCACAGTTTTGATCTCCATCATGTCACGAAGTGTGCGCGCTGAGACTCGTAGCCGTGCAAAGGATGATATCAAACGTGTCATGCAGGCCGTTGATAAAGTGCGTCACTGGGAAAAGAAATGGGTTACTATTAGTGATACAACCATGAAGATATACAAATGGGTTCCAATTTCGTGCAACAATGAGAAAAAATCTAAAATGCAGATAAGTAACAAGATTTGCGACAAGGAGAACTCTCAGAAAGGTACTCCCACTCCACCACAAATATCAACAAGCTACGCTGGTCTGACTGCAGATGATTCCAACACCTGTAAGTTCTCAATATAGGGCAACATATTTTTATACTCTCTGCAACAGTATAATGGGTTTGTGAAAAGTTTGTAACAGGCAGAAGGAGCCGGGGCAGGCCCCATAAAGTATATACATATATTCTTGATCAGCATCACAAGCCGAGTCGATATAGCCATGTCCGTCTGTCCGTATGAACAAACAGATTTCAGAGATGGTAAGAGCTATAAGTTTGAATTTTATCACTATCGACTCGATATTCAAGTCAGTCAATACAAGAATCTTTTTTTTTCTATGCCACTCCTCATGCGCCCACAATGAGCAAAAAACTAGACATACTTCGAAAAAAAAACCGATGTTTTTAGCGAATAGCTCAATAACTATGACACTTAGGAATACCAATTTTGGTAGGCATGTTCCTAGAGACAGCATAAATGCATTGTCATCAACATTTTTTGGCTGCCACTCCCCCTTTTCTCAAAAGAAATAAAACAATTTTCAAAATTGAATGTCATTTTTAGGGCATATATTCTTATTCTACAGTATTGTAATTTGAAATCCGTTTGGAAACAAACTATATCAAACTATCCTGAAAGTTCCATATAAATCGGACCATAAACGAAAGAGCTAGACGCGTAACCAGTTTATAATTGAACGCAATGTCAATACATGTGTGCAAGCGAGCCAGATATATACAAACATATGAACGAACGTTTTCGCTGCTTGTGTAGCGGCAGCGCTGCCTGCGCACGCTGGCCGTGCCAACCAATGGTGTATGCATGCATATGTACATATATATGTATGCTTGCAATGTCATATGTATATGTATGTGCATCCATACAGATGTTTTTGTTTCAACGTGTTTTATTGCAAGTACTATCAACAGATACTTATACTCGGATACCGATTTTATTAAAATGATCGGGAATAAAATGCAGAGAGTATTCTAGTGTCGGGCGTGCTCGACTGTACTTTTCTTTCTCGTTATAAATTGCCATAGGTAACTATCATGTCCTCTATTTAATAAGGTTTTTCTGTCGTCAGCGACAGTCAGGGAGCTGATTTTGCATCTGGCATGCCGTTTTCTGAGGATTCTAATTCACAGGGAAGTGACGGGACGGTAAAACGCTTAAAGACAAGTGAATAATTATACTTAAATTATGAGTACAATGATAATTTTTAAGTAATTAGGAACGTCTAACATTGGTTTTATCTGTATGAAACTTATTCTACGAATGAAGTTCAATCAACGAAAAAATATATGTATGTATGTGCATAACATGCTATACATAGGCATAACTGATAGTTATAATTCGAAAACTACTTAAGCTTCACGTAATTTTTTGTCTACGAATTACAACACACCGATCTACATAAATACAAACAAATATTACAATTGATCTATTATATATAAGCAATAAATAAGTCATTAGTAAACATTGACGAAAGGCTTGCAGTCATTTATGATAAATCCTGTTTGTGATTTATCTAAATGTTCCGTATTGCATTAGATTTTCTTTCCTTGTAGTAAAAATATTAATTTTCTCAACGTGTATTTTTCGATGTTCAACGATATTATTAATTAACACCACCTATTCTTACTTTAAACTTTAATGTTAATATAAATAGTAAAATAAGAGAAATTAGAAGTCGGTTAAGAATAATAATAGTACGCTAAAATTATTTATACGGTTGTAATATAAACGAAACTACAAAAAAGAAATTTATGTATATATACCTATTTTCATTAAATATTGAATGTTTTTGCAGAAAATAATAATGATAACAACTAAACCAAAGAAAGTTTCACAAACGAATGTAAAATTTACTCTAATCTATGTACAGCTGTGTTCAAATTAATAGCAGCGCTCTTTTTGCTGACAAATATGACTGAATTTTACGGATGTTCATTCTTAAAAATCGAACAAAAGTGAATATTTTTATTAGAATAGAGTGTAAGGAAGAGGAAAATTAAAAAATCCCGTTGGAATTACTTTGTTTTACCGTTTTTTGATAATTTTGCGTAAAAATACAGAAATTTTGTTGTTCAAAATAATAGCAGCGCTTCATTTCAATGTTAGAAAATATTCAAGTTAAAGTTGTTGATTTGTTGAAATTAAGTTGAATTAGTGAGTTTACTATTATTTACATGGAAATACATAATAATAGTGAAAAAATTTGTACTATAGTGGGTAGAAGCAGTTATTGCTCAAAGGAAAAGCGCGAATAGATATTAATCCTTAGAAAACAAGGAAAAGCATACAGGGAAATCGGAAGATTGGTTGGATGTTCTGCTAAAATGGTCTCTTATGTCATTAACTATCGCCACAAATGCGTAACCCGCGGCAGGAAAAGAAATATCACACAAATTGATGACGGACGCATTGTGAGCTCCAGCAAGGATAATCCATTCGCGTCTGCAGAATCATTAAAAGCAGACCTAAACTTGTCAATGAGTAGTGTAACTATTCGGCGAAGATTTCTGGAGCACAAATTCAATGCCCGAAGTCCATGAAATCCCTATCTACTTACTTCTAAACACATAGAAGCTCGAATACACTTTGCTGAAGTGCACCTGAAATGCCCCTTGATAAAGTGGGGCAAGGTTCTCTGGACTGGCGAGACTAAAATTGTGTTTTTTGGTGGAACTGGATCTAGACAATATGTCCGTCGTCTGCCAAACACTGAATATCCGCCTAACCACACTCTAAAGTCAGTTTAACATGGTGGATTAAAAAATCTTAATATGGGCATGCTTTTCATATAGCGGCGTAGGCCCACTCCATATGATTAATGTGATCATGGATCAAAATGTATGCGTGGAAATGCTAAAAAATGTGATGCTACTATTATCCTCTTGGAAAATGCCAATAAAATGGACTTTTCAACAGGACAATGATCCTAAGCATAACCGCAAACTTGCCAAACAGTGGTTTGTAACGGAAAAGATCGACGTAATGCCATCTCCAGCTCAGTCCCCAGATCTGAACCCAATTGAAAACTTATGGGGGGATGTCAAACGAAGTGTGTCGAAGGTAAAACCGTCGACTAGAGCACTTCTTTGGCCAGTTGTTCAGGATGTATGGGCTCAGAATCCTCTGAAGCGTTGCCAGGACCTAATTGACTCCATGCCGTGGAGATGTGAAGCTGTTTTAGGTTATAAGGGGTTCAGAACTAAATATTAGTTCATTAGTAACATAGTTAATTCAGTATATGAAGATATAAACTAAATTTTGTTAACATAATTAAAATTTTTGATTTTTGCTGCTATTATTTTGAACAGGACAATTTCTCCATTACTAACATTTTTTAAATAAATTTAAAAATTGAAGAAGTTTTTTGATGAAGAAACACGCTTAAATTGTTTGAAATGAAATATATATACTAAATAAAATAAAAAATTATTGATCTGTGGTCATTATGACATTATTTATCAATCTTAAAATCAGAGCTTATATGCGCTGCTATTATTTTGAACACAACTGTACTTACTGTTTAAATTTACTAGTACAACAATGTGTTTTAGACCCCGTAATTTAAAAAAGAGTATAGGGGTCTATGAAGTTTGTCTGCAGCAAAATGTGCGAAACAGGAAGAAAGAGGCTTTTCCGACCCCATAAAGTATATATACTCTTGATCAGCATCAACAGCCAAGACGAGAATGCGAGAGCTAGAGCTACCAAATTTGGAATAAAAGTCCGTCTATATGTCAGGCAGGTTATGTTTATTTCAAATTCTTGCCACACCCCCCTACCGCCCCCGCAAATTGTACAAGACATCACCATTACTTGAAAAGCGATCGCAACCAAACTCACACAGGATTTGTGTATAATTATTGAAAGTATCCTCGCACAATTTGGTCCAAATCGGACAACAACATGTGAAACAAACTGGTCAAAAATGTTAAATTTTATGAACAAATTGTTTGTTTACACTTGCTTGTAATTAAAGAGTTAACTATACGTTTACCTACACCAAATCGAATCAGGAGTGTGGTCTAAGTAGTAAAGATGCGTGTTTTTATTTTTCGTACTTGTATGTTAACCCTGAATCAGCGGTTCGAACGCCGTCAAAAACAATTTAGTAATTTACTTAAATTCAGTTATTTAATTAAAAACTATTAATTGTAAATGCAGATGATCGAAATCTGCCTAAAATATGTTATTAAAATAAGAAAAGTAAGGAAATTGTGTATATAATTGTGCATACATTTACATACACACATATGTATATATAAATATTTATGTATGTATATAAAATATGAATCACTTCGCCTATTTTTTGTATGGAAAGTGCGCACTACTCTGAGTATGGGGTCTTTTACAGTCGGCTCGCTCGACTGTAGCCTTTCCTACTTGTTTATTTCTGTCAGTAATTATTAGTTTTTTTTATTACGAGCTATTTATACCCTTTACTCGTAGAGTAAAAGGATCCGTCTGTATGAATATGATCTCAGAGACTATAAGAGCTAGAAAGAACCGATTGGTCGCAAGTGAAAGATAAAATACCAACGTAGTTCAAGTTCTATGTTCATGCAAATGTAAAACAGGTAAACAAAAAAAAGTTTTAGTATTGAAGACTTTGTTAGCAATGCTATCTGAACCAAATTTAAACAGGAAGTAAGTGTCTAGAAAGTACATATACTAACAAAGTTTGATCCAAATCGGACAACTAATACTATAGTATATTTTGTCCAACATCTGTCAAAAACTAAGCCAAAATATGAATAAGTATGAAAAATGTCTGTATTCACCAAGCTTTCTTGATGAAAATCGCACAAAATACATTCGCCAATTATGTAAACATACTGACCAAGTTTCATCCAAACCAATCTACTATAACGTATAGCTCCCAGAGGAACCGATCGGTTAAAAAGACGCTCTAAATTATTAAATATGAATTGATATGCAATGAATGTTACTAAGACCAGCAATCTTAATAAAACTCACACATAAATTCATTGGCCAACAACATAAACATACTGACCCAGTTTTTTCTAAATCGGATAACTTTATCGTATAACTTTAATAGGACCAATCGGTCGCAAATGTGCTCTTAATATATGATCGATTCTCTTTCGCTGACGGGCTTATATCGCTTCTATCTCTTTTTCAGTTTTCCTCGTTTAAACACTCAAATTTTGATATTTCTGGCTTAATTCTTTTACAACATTGTGTGATACATAGAGTGTGTTGAAAATAGAGATGGGATCGGGAAGGGAACTGCATCCCGTCCCTGCTTCGAACTCAAACTGCTTTTTCTATCACGACTGTCCCGAAAAATTTTAAGTTCATCCCGCGGGTCCCGAAATTTCCAAAATATTTTTTCCACATAAGAAAGTCAATATTTGTTTTTTAAATTATCTCTTAAAATTTCATGTCGCGTGACCACAGCTTTAATAGTTGTTTCAAAAAGGTAACCAAATTTCGTTAAAGTAAAAACACATGGAAAAGTTTCCACTTATTCCAAGAGACCCATGGGATTTTCGGGATCCACCACTTATCCCGACAGTCCCGGTTATTTTTTAAATCTTTCCCATCCCGCCTGATCCCGATATATTTTTTTGGTCCCGCGGGATTCCCGAAAATTCCGATCCCAATGCCCATCTCTAGTTCAAAGGCAACAATTATTCGACAGCCAAACACTGTTTATTTATTTCTGCGCTTGTTTGTCTGCGAAACTGTTTTTGTAACTTTACGCCGTTGCTTGCTCTAACATTTTGATTGTGTAGAATTTATCAACCGTCATCTTCGTGCTCACTTCTTCACTTACGCTCTCGATACGCTCTCATTTACTATACCGCGCTCTTTAATCTCATTGTTGGTTTTGACCGGTAGTACCGCTCTTGCTTATTTTAGGTCTCCGCGTCCACGCTTGTTTTCGTTTTTATTCTCTCTGCCAGAGTATATTGGGTTTGTGAAAAGTATGTAACAGGCAGAAGGAGGCGTAGCAGACCCCATACAGTATATATAAGTTATTAATTGTAGACTTTACTTTCAGAATAAGTAAGACAAAGTATTCTTGCGTTCAGTTTCGTTTAATGGTCAAATCAGACTAAAAGCTAAAGTACAAAAAGATTCTTATGGTAAGCTAGCCCTGACCTATATTTGCTGACACAGCGATTTGGTCAAACGTATCATGTGATGCGTACATGGTATGTTGACAGCTGCACAAAGGTTTTTGGACTTCGCTGGCTGCAACATTGTTGTACTATTATTCTGGGCAACGAGCAAGTGCGGAAGTTGTTGTGTATGAATGAAGAGATATTTGAGACGCTTAGCGGGTTATTGGCTTATTGCTGGTTGGATGTGTTAACTTCTCCCCCATTAAAATGAAGGCCGTCCTCGGAGAGCTGTGAGAGTGGTTTGTTGTCTATTTGTTTTCCATTTCTGATGCATTTTGGAAAGTAAGAATCCTATGACCAAGGGAATGATAATATGTACGATGAACACCGTAGGCCATGTAAATTTTCTCGACGCAGCCAATGTGTTGTAGGGTTTCGAAATTTAGCTTTTGAAGGTATGGTAAGCTTAAAATTTCTTGATGACCAGTAATGTTGAGGAGGATTGATGTTGCAAAGCCTAGATGTTTTCGGACGATGCTTCTCAAGTTCTTATACACAGTTCCATTGATGTTGATTTCGTCATCAAATGTCAGCAAAAACGTGCCATGGATAAGTTTGTCTGCTCCGCTGTTCATTTTTATTATAGCCGCTTCCTCATTTAGTATGATGATTCCATCATCTACCACTTCCAGCGACTAAAGGTAACTGGGTCGAGTACTTCAATGTGCAATGCCTCCAGAGTGTAATTGTTGTGCGCATTTTGCTGAAGGCAACTCCTTGCAGAATGTTGATGTGAGTCTAGCAGTGCAGTTTCCAATTGGTGAAATTGTATTACCACAGTCTGCAACGTTGTTGTCACCATTGAAATTTAGTATTGTGCCATTGTGCTGAAAAGGAAAAATGATTATCTTTTTTTATACTTAGTTAGGATTTGTATATTTGATTACAAAGTGTCCAAATTTTGAACTAACAAAATGTTTACATAATCTATTTCCATTAAAACTGTTACAGATATATCTGAGGAGTGCTCATTTAAAATTTCTTTGAAGTCTTTCGAGTCGAGAATTGCTGGGTTTATTATTTGAGTCTTTGCGAGTGTAATAGAGAACATTATTGTCTCAAGTTCTGAAATTATAATTCTATTTCTCGTGAGTAATGTTTCGTAAAGGTGTCCTGAGTCAATCTGTTTTTCCTTTTTAAATTTAACTATAGTATTTATAGATTCTGTTAAATTGTTAATTTTGTCTTGGATTTTTGTATTTCTTACTGCCTGTCTATTAATTGATTCGCTTAGTTTTTGTTGATTGAATTTTAATTCTGCAAGGTAAGAAATATTTTTTATGTGTTGAAAAAATGTGGAGAATTTGCCTACTTGATTGTGAATTGGTGTTTCGGTAATAAACTGTTTTTGCGGAAGTAGGTCATATTTCGACTTACTACAAATCTTTGCTATTTGCAACGATTTCACTTGCTAAACGAGTCATTTTGGGAAAAAAATAATTTTGGATAATTTGCTTTATATTTTCCTAAACTGCTGTATAAGCTCTGCTGTGTTCCGCAATTATAAACGTCTATGACCAATTTGTAAGAATGCCAGAATTTAGTTGAAGGGAAGGGTACGACACACCTTTTCCACTAAGTTTTCTTCATTAGTGAAGGATATGAGGTCTCGTGTTTTTTGTTGGAACATAACAATTATTTTCTCAAAGGCCGTACTGTCCTCTTCAATAATTATTTGGATTTGAAAACAATTCACCGGTTTGTATGTGGACTCGATGGTGTATGTTACCGACAGTTCGCTATGTATAGTGGCCAGGTCAGATGGAACATTTTCTTCTAGGGCATAAAGGTTTTGTCTTGAAAGAGCATCAGCGACAAAATTTTCCTTTCCCGGTTTAAAGAAAATTTGAGCATTATGCTCATTGATAAACCATTTTCATCTGTCATCTTCGTGCTCACTTCTTCACTTACGCTCTCAATACGCTCTCATTTACTATACCGCGCTCTTTAATCTCATTGTTGGTGTTGACCGGTAGTACCGCTCTTGCTTATTTTAGGTCTCCGCGTCCACGCTTGTTTTCGTTTTTATTCTCTCTGCCAGAGTATATTGGGTTTGTGAAAAGTATGTAACAGGCAGAAGGAGGCGTAGCAGACCCCATACAGTATATATAAGTTATTAATTGTAGACTTTACTTTCAGAATAAGTAAGACAAAGTATTCTTGCGTTCAGTTTCGTTTAATGGTCAAATCAGACTAAAAGCTAAAGTACAAAAAGATTCTTATGGTAAGCTAGCCCTGACCTATATTTGCTGACACAGCGATTTGGTCAAACGTATCATGTGATGCGTACATGGTATGTTGACAGCTGCACAAAGGTTTTTGGACTTCGCTGGCTGCAACATTGTTGTACTATTATTCTGGGCAACGAGCAAGTGCGGAAGTTGTTGTGTATGAATGAAGAGATATTTGAGACGCTTAGCGGGTTATTGGCTTATTGCTGGTTGGATGTGTTAACTTCTCCCCCATTAAAATGAAGGCCGTCCTCGGAGAGCTGTGAGAGTGGTTTGTTGTCTATTTGTTTTCCATTCCTGATGCATTTTGGAAAGTAAGAATCCTATGACCAAGGGAATGATAATATGTACGATGAACACCGTAGGCCATGTAATTTTTCTCGACGCAGCCAATGTGTTGTAGGGTTTCGAAATTTAGCTTTTGAAGGTATGGTAAGCTTAAAATTTCTTGATGACCAGTAATGTTGAGGAGGATTGATGTTGCAAAGCCTAGATGTTTTCGGACGATGCTTCTCAAGTTCTTATACACAGTTCCATTGATGTTGATTTCGTCATCAAATGTCAGCAAAAACGTGCCATGGATAAGTTTGTCTGCTCCGCTGTTCATTTTTATTATAGCCGCTTCCTCATTTAGTATGATGATTCCATCATCTACCACTTCCAGCGACTAAAGGTAACTGGGTCGAGTACTACAATGTGCAATGCCTCCAGAGTGTAATTGTTGTGCGCATTTTGCTGAAGGCAACTCCTTGCAGAATGTTGATGTGAGTCTAGCAGTGCAGTTTCCAATTGGTGAAATTGTATTACCACAGTCTGCAACGTTGTTGTCACCATTGAAATTTAGTATTGTGCCATTGTGCTGAAAAGGAAAAATGATTATCTTTTTTTATACTTAGTTAGGATTTGTATATTTGATTACAAAGTGTCCAAATTTTGAACTAACAAAATGTTTACATAACCTATTTCCATTAAAACTGTTACAGATATATCTGAGGAGTGCTCATTTAAAATTTCTTTGAAGTCTTTCGAGTCGAGAATTGCTGGGTTTATTATTTGAGTCTTTGCGAGTGTAATAGAGAACATTATTGTCTCAAGTTCTGAAATTATAATTCTATTTCTCGTGAGTAATGTTTCGTAAAGGTGTCCTGAGTCAATCTGTTTTTCCTTTTTAAATTTAACTATAGTATTTATAGATTCTGTTAAATTGTTAATTTTGTCTTGATTTTTGTATTTCTTACTGCCTGTCTATTAATTGATTCGCTTAGTTTTTGTTGATTGAATTTTAATTCTGCAAGGTAAGAAATATTTTTTATGTGTTGAAAAAAATGTGGAGAATTTGCCTACTTGATTGTGAATTGGTGTTTCGGTAATAAACTGTTTTTGCGGAAGTAGGTCATATTTCGACTTACTACAAATCTTTGCTATTTGCAACTATTTCACTTGCTAAACGAGTCATTTTGGGAAAAAAATAATTTTGGATAATTTGCTTTATATTTTCCTAAACTGCTGTATAAGCTCTGCTGTGTTCCGCAATTATAGACGTCTATGACCAATTTGTAAGAATGCCAGAATTTAGTTGAAGGGAAGGGTACGACACACCTTTTCCACTAAGTTTTCTTCATTAGTGAAGGATATGAGGTCTCGTGTTTTTTGTTGGAACATAACAATCTTTTTTTTCAAAGGCCGTACTGTCCTCTTCAATAATTATTTGGATTTGAAAACAATTCACCGGTTTGTATGTGGACTCGATGGTGTATGTTACCGACAGTTCGCTATGTATAGTGGCCAGGTCAGATGGAACATTTTCTTCTAGGGCATAAAGGTTTTGTCTTGAAAGAGCATCAGCGACAAAATTCTCCTTTCCCGGTTTAAAGAAAATTTGAGCATCATGCTTATCGATAAACGATTTTCATCTCTTTATTTTCGGGTTTGGGTCTTTATCCGAGACTGCAAATGTTAGTGGCTGGTGGTCGGTATAAATGTTTAATGGCTTCGTTAGGATCAGCAAAGACGTCTATTTGTTCTTTTATCATGTTTTTGAATTTTTTCTCAATCTCTTCAGGAACTACTATGTTTTCTACTTCTGTAAAGTTGATATTTGCGCATTTTTGAAATTGAATTTTCTCAGATCCGGATTCAGTTTTTAGTATTTTATTTTTGAAGTCTAATGTTGCATTTACTTTATTAAGAAGATCAAGTCCTATTATACCATCAAAGCTTGTTAAATTTGAAAGCAAAAAAAAAATGTGGTTTAGTATTAAAAAGGTACCAGCGACATTAAGTTTGGATAGAAGTAAAGCCATGAAGTGACTTAACTTAAAATATGTCTTCAACTTTGATTACATCTTTTAATTAGGGATTAGGGTTTATATAATTTTTAGAAGCGCCTGTGTCGATAAGTAGTTTTATCGTCTTACCTGCTATCGTTAACTCTACAAACGGTAGCAGGGAGCTGTTTCTAAAAAATTCAGCTCAAATTCAGTTGATCCTCATCATCAATGTCTGATATTTCGGATTCTGCAACTGCTTAGTAATCTTGCTCTAAATTTTCTGAGTTCCCTTCTTGACAGATATGATCTACTCTCTGTTGTTTTGGGCCTGTGTATCTAGCTGTTCCACTATTTGCTCTTTTCGGAACTTGGGTTTGATGAGAGACATTAGGAAAGTTACCCTGATTTGCTTGGGTCGGTTGTCTGAATCTAGAGGCAGTATCAACTTCCATTGGTTGTGGCGGTTCTTGTTTTGGACCTTGATTGTTAAATTGTGGCTTTTGCTTATAGAAAAAATTTTTTCCTTGCTGCATTTATTTTCTGCATGTATTTTCTGGAGTGAAATTTTTCTGCTGTCTCTGCTCAAAACGTTGACCTTTTTCCTCACTGTTTCTTGCAAAATTACTTGCGAATTGGGCTAAGGCCAAAGTTGATGGTAAATCTTTTGGTCTTGCTGAGTAAGGGATATCAGCCAGGGATTTCTTAGTTAGTAATTATACTTTGTAGACTTGAAGAAAGACTCAGCACAGAATATGTTACATTCCAGGTTGTACGGAATGCTACTGACGTTACAAGTGACAGTGACAACACGGATGACGAACTGTTCACACACGGACTACATACCAATTTCCGAAGGAAACGTACTTGTTTGTGACGACTATGACTTCTTGAGACACACGACTAATCTTTCGGAACTTTCTCGAATGATCGACGAGACTAACAAATTAACGGACATGTTTTCACAGTCCTACATGCGGAAGCTGTTGGAGGTGGATACAGGACACGTACGAGACTTGTTGCCCGTTCTTGATGTACACAACCGGCATGCAAAAAGCCTTGACTTCTAAGGAACGGCACTTAAGGCAGCAGCGGGCACCTCCGAAGACAATTAAATTTATTGAAGCAGAACTGATTAGATCTCAGGGCTAGTTTCACATAAGAATCTTTTTGTATTTTAGCTATTAGTCTGATTTGACCATTAAAACGGAACAGAAAATAAAATACTGTTGTCTTTAGTCTGCAATACAACACAAGTAAAGGCTACAATTATTAACTGCCGTCTAACCGTGGTTTAAAGTACTCAACCCAAAGTTTGTAAGCAGCAACTCAGCGTCGCTGGATCGGCATCGTGGGACCTGCAGCAAAACAAACTAAACAACAAAAAAAAAAACCAACATTAGAACAATTTAACATAAAAAAAAACAAACATAGCTGAGAAAATCATGTTAGTAGAGTGCTCATCTAAAAAATAAATTAAGTATATTAAATATAAAATAAATCCAGTTCAGGTGTTTGAATTTCAAACTTTGAAATTTGAATCATTGCACACAACAAATTTTTAATAATTAAACAAGAAAGAAAAGTACAGTCGAGAACGCCCGACCGTAGAATACTCTCTGCATTTTATTTCCGATCATTTAAATAAAGTCGGTATACTCGGATACCAGTTAATAATACTTGCAATTAAACACGTTGAAACAAAAACATCTCTTTGTATGTGTACACACACATATACATTTGGCATTATAAGTATGCATGCACATATGTATGTGTGTATATGTAATACATACACAATTGGTCGGCACAGCCAGCATTTGCGGGCAGCACTGCCGCTAAGCTACGCAAGCAGCGAAAACGTTCGCTCACATGATTGTATGTTTCTGTCTCGCTCGCACACATGCATTGACATTGCGTTCAATTATTAACTTTCTTACATGTCTAGCTCTTTTGTTTATTGTCCGATTTATATGCAACTTTCAGGATAGTTTTATATATTTTGTCTCCAAACGAATTTGAAATTACAAGACTATACGATAAGAACATCTGCCTTAAAATCAGCATTGAAGCTTGAAAAGTATTTTATTTCTTGTGAGAAAAGGGGGCGTGGCAGCCAAAAAATTTTAATGACATTATATTAATGCCTTGACTAGGAACCTTCACACCAAAATTGGTGTTCCTAAGTGCCATAGTTACTGAGATATTCACCTAAAACATCAATTTTTTACGAGGTGTGTCTAGTTTTTTGCTCATTGCGGGCGAATGGGGCGTGGCATCAAAAAAAAGAAGATTCTTGTATTGACTGATTTAATATCGAGTCGATGACTGACTCAATTCGAACTTGTAGCTCTTACCATCTCCGAAATCTGTTTGTTCATACGGACGGACAGACAGACAGACAGACGGACAGACGGACATGGCTATATCGACTCGGCTTGTGATGCTGATCAAGAATATATATACTTTATGGGGTCTGCCACGCCTCCTTCTGCCTGTTACATACTTTTTTTTTGCACAAACCCAATATACTCTCTCTTGCAGAGAGTATAAAAATCTTATGAGTGAATATAAAGATAAATTAATACCAAACCAAGTAAACACAAAAATGTATCTTAACGAAGCAACTATTAGAGATCCGCTTAAGTATGCAGTTCTGCTCTTGAAATCAGCGCAGCAATCTTTAAAAGAGTGATGGAAGACATGGAAAATTAATAACAAGGAACTGCAGTGTCCATATCTGAGGTGGAAGTTTTTGAAGATTCCGTAATAGATCGTAATGTTAAGTGTGACGAAACTTTAGATATGTTAAAATCTGTACCCGAGTTTGACGGAACAATATAAGCATATGTTTCGTGGCGTACAGCCGTACATACAGCGTATTAAGTTTTTGAGGACTATGTAGGAAGCTCAAAACACTACCGGCCATTGGGCATAATTAGGAATTAAGTAAGAGGTCCTGCCGTCATGGTATTATCTTCATATATCATACCATTAAATTTCAAGGTGATTATCAACAGACTTGACTTTACGTACGCCGATAAGCGGCCTGTTTATATAATTGAACAAGAACTGTCTGTTCTGCGTCAAGGAAACCTTACGATAATTCAATATTATGAGGAAAAAGAAAAGAAACTAACACTTCCCACAAACAAAACAATAATGACATACGACCAAAAGTCGCCTACTTCAATGAACAAAAAATATAGATCGGACGCATTGAGAGTATTTATTTCAGGAGCTAAGAAATCCCTGCGTGATATACTTTACTCAGCAAGAGCAAAAGATTTACCATCAGCTTTGGCCTTAGCCCAAGAAGTCGAATCCCATCATGTACGTTTCCTATTTGCAAGTATTTTTGCAAGGAATAGTGAGTAAAAAGGTCAGCGTTATGAGCAGAAACATCAGAAAAATTGCACTTCAGAAAGGAAATTATCCTTTCTATAAACAAAAGCCACAATTTAACAACCAAGGTCCAAAACAAGAACCGCCACAACCAATGGAAGCTGATACTTCTTTTAGATTTGGACAACCGACCCAAGCAAATCAAGGTAATTTTCCTAATGTCTCCCATCAAACCCAAGTTCGGAAAAGAGCAAATAGTGGAACAGCTAGATACACAGGCCCAAAGCAACAGAGAGTAGATCATATCTGTCAAGAAGGGAACTCAGAAAATCTAGAGCAAGAATACCAAGCAGTTGCAGAATCCGAAGTATCAGACGTTGATTGAGGATCAACTACAAGAGCTGAATTTTTTAGACACAGCTCCCTGCTACCGTTTGTAGAGTTAACGATAGCAGGTAAGACGATTAAACTACTCATCGACACAGGCGCTTCTAAGAATTATATAAAACCTATTCCGGAAAAAAAAATAAAATTCTAAAAACTGAATCCGGATCTGAGAAAATTCGTTGTCAAAAATGCGCAAATGTCAACTTTACAGAAGTAGATAACATAGTAGTTCCTGAAGAGATTGAGAAAAAAATTCAAAAACATGATAAAAGAAAAAATATGAGTTGCTGATCCTAACGAAGCTCTTCCGTACAATACTGGCATCATTACTACAATTTGAACTGGAGACAATGATATAATTTACTCAAAATTTTATCCGTACCCATTAGAAGTAACTGAGTTCGTTAATAACGAAACAAGCGTTATGTTGCGGGATAATATTATTAGATCATCCAGTTCACCGTATAACAATCCGGTGTGGGTATCGATAAAAAGGAGTAGATGAACAAGTAAACAAAATAAAAAACGTGCCATGGATAAGTTTGTTTGCTCCGCTGTTCATTTTTATTATAGCCGCTTCCATTTAGTATGATGATTCCATCATCTACCACTTCCAGCGACTGAAGGTGACTGAGTCGAGTACTACAATGTGCAATGCCTCCAGAGTGTAATTGTTGTGCGCATTTTGCTGAAGACAACTCCTTGCAGAATGTTGAAGTGAGTCTAGTAGTGCAGTTTCCAATTGGTAAAATTGTATTACCACAGTCTGCAACGTTGTTGTCACCATTGAAATTCAGTATTGTACCATTGTGCTGAACAGGAAAAATGATTATCTTTTTTTTTTACTTAGTTAGGATTTGGATATTTGATTATAAAGTGTCCATACATAAGATTTTTCCATTAAATCTGTTACAGTTATATCTGAGGAGTGCTCATTCAAAATTTCTTTGAAGTCTTTCGAGCCGAGAATTGCTGGGTTTATTATTTAAGTCTTTGCGAGTGTAATAGAGAACATTGTTGTCTCAAGTTCTGAAATTATAATTCTATTTCTCGTGAGTAATGTTTCGTAAAGGTGTCCTGAGTCAATCTGGTTTTCCTTTTTAAATTTAACTATAGTATTTATAGATTCTGTTAAATTGTTAATTTTGTCTTGGATTTTTGTATTTATTACTGCCTGTCTATTAATTGATTCGCTTAGTTTTGTGTTGATTGAATTTTAATTCTTCAAGTCATCAAAGTCTGGAGCTCCAGCAACAATCTTCAAAGCTGTTCCCAAGATATTTATACTCCTTGTCTGTCTATGATGGATGTTAACTGTATCTTAAAGTGCTTTAATGTGACCTATGTCAGATTCACGAATTTTTTTCATGAGAGACTGTGGGAAGCGTATCATAAGAGAATTTGTTTCCTCGCTAATTTCCGAGTATATGCATATATTAACCGGCTTTTCCTTTACAACAGAATGAATTGTTATGTTATATTCTATTGAAGCTTATAAAATTAACTCGACTGTATCGTTTAATTTTTCACGTTTTAAACATCTGGCAATTTCCGCGAGAGTACTTGACCTACTACTACTACTTGACCATTTGATGTACTATGGAGCGGAGGGGAATTTGCAATGTCAACGTTAAAACAATTTTTTAAAAGTGTTTGAATTGTTTTTGAATTTAGTGTGGTGATAAAAGTTTATAATTTGTAGAATGGGTGGTTTAATGTCCACTATGGTTTTTGAGGGTATAGGTTGAACAATTGCAAATTTTTAACCCTTTATTGTACTTTTTCTCCGATTTTGACGCGGTTTGTTTTATTTGATAGGGTAAATGAAATAAAAAATACACTTTATTTTGCTTTTTTCGATTTTTGGGTATTTTGGCTTAAAATGAAAGAAAAGGATGCGTTGCTTATTTTTATCATATGCACAAAGGGTTATAATTTGTACAGTAAATGAATTAAACAAAAGAAACAAAATATACAAAACAAACGTAAGAAACATAGATTATTTAACAAAAATAAATTAAATAGATTTTTCAAATTACTTTTGTAAAAAAAAATTAATTTTAAATTTTTTTAAAATTTTCAATGCAAAGTTTTCTACACGGGTCACTTTTACAAATCGCAAAATTTTCGGGAAATTGTCGAAATGTATCCAAAAAACATATGATAGTGTCACCAAACCTCTAAAAATAGAAAGAACCAACATTCCAGATATACCTCATATCAGTAAAAGGTTTCTTTAAGGTCCCCCTTTTTTTATGTGGTAAAAAGCCTACCCGTTGCAGATATGCATCACAGACTAATAAAGGGTTAAAATTATCAATGCAAGGTAAGAAATATTTTGTATCTGTTGAAAAAATGTGGAGAATTTCGCCTACTTGATTGTGAATTGGTGTTTCGGTAATAAACTGTTTTTGCGGATGTAGGTCATATTTCGACTTATTACAAATCTTTGCTATTTGCAACTATTTCACTTGCTAAACGAGTCATCTTGGGAAAAAATAATCTTGGATAATTTGCTTTATATTTTCCTAAACTGCTCTATGAGCTCTGCTATGTTCCGCAATTATAGACGTCTATGACCAATTTGTAAGAATGCCAGAATTTAGTTGTAGGGAAGGGTACGACACACCTTTTCCACTAAGTTTTCTCTATTAGTGAAGGATATGAGGTGTCGTGTTTTTTGTCCGAACATAACAATCATTTTCTCAAAGGCCGTACTGTCCTCTTCAATAATTATTTGAATTTGAAAACAATTCACCGGTTTGTATGTGGACTCGATGGTGTATGTTACCGACAGTTCGCTATGTATAGTGGCCAGGTCAGATGGAACATTTTCTTCTAGGGCATAAAGGTTTTGTCTTGAAAGAGCATCAGCGGCAAAATTCTCCTTTCCCGGCTTAAAGAAAATTTGAGCATCATACTCATCGATAAACGATTTTCATCTCTTTATTTTCGGGTTTGGGTTTTTATCCGAGACTGCAAATGTTAGTGGCTGGTGGTCGGTATAAATGTTTAAATTTTTAACACTGTTTCCTTGTTCATCTCCTCTTTTTTTGTCGACTACCCATACCGGATGGTTATTTGGTGAACTGGAAGATCTAATAATATTATCCCTCAACATGTCGCTTGTTTCGTTATTAACGAACTCAGTTACTCCTAATGGGTACGGATAAAATTTTGACTAAATTGTATCCTCGTCCTCAGTACGAATTGAAGCAATAATGTTAGTATTGTACGGAAGGGCTTCGTTAGGATCAGCAAAGACGTCTATTTTTTCTTTTATCATGTTTTTGAATTTTTTTTCTCAATCTGTTCAGGAACTACTATGTTTTCTACTTCTGTAAAGTTGACATTTGCGCATTTTTGAAATTGAATTTTCTCAGATCCGGATTCAGTTTTTAGAATTTTATTTTTGAAGTCTAATGTTGCATTTACTTTATTAAGAAGATCAAGTCCTATTATACCATCAAAGCTTGTTAAATTTGAAAGCAAAAAAAAAAAGTGGTTTAGTATTAAAAAGGTACCAGCGACATTAAGTTTGGATAGAAGTAAAGCCATGAAGTGACTTAACTTAAAATATGTCTTTAACTTTGATTACATCTTTTAATTCCGGATTTGGGTTTATATAATTTTTAGAAGCGCCTGTGTCGATAAGTAGTTTTATCGTCTTACCTGCTATCGTTCACTCTACAAACGGTAGCAGGGAGCTGTTTCTAAAAAATTCAGCTCAAATTCAGTTGATCCTCATCATCAATGTCTGATACTTCGGATTCTGCAACTGCTTGGTAATCTTGCTCTGAATTTTCTGAGTTCCCTTCTTGACAGATATGATCTACTCTCTGTTGTTTTGGGCCTGTGTATCTAGCTGTTCCACTATTTGCTCTTTTCGGAACTTGGGTTTGATGGGAGACATTAGGAAAGTTACCCTGATTTGCTTGGGTCGGTTGTCTGAATCTAGAGGCAGTATCAACTTCCATTGGTTGTGGCGGTTCTTGTTTTGGACCTTGGTTGTTAAATTGTGGCTTTTGCTTATAGAAAAAATTTTTACCTTGCTGCAAGGTATTTTCTGGAGTGAAATTTTTCTGCTGTCTCTGCTCAAAACGTTGACCTTTTTCCTCACTGTTCCTTGCAAAATTACTTGCGAATTGGAAACGTTCGTGATGGGATTTGACTTTTTGAGCTAAGGCCAAACCTGATGGTAAATCTTTTGGTCTTACTGAGTAAGGGATATCACCCAGGGACTTCTTAGTTAGTAATTATACTTTGTAGACTTGAAGAAAGACTCAGCACAGAATATGTTACATTCCAGGTTGTACGGAATGCTACTGACGTTACAAATGACAGTGACAACACGGATGACGAACTGTTCACACACGGACTACATACCAATTTCCGAAGGAAACGTACTTGTTTGTGACGACTATGATTTCTTGAGACACACGACTAATCTTTCGGAACTTTCTCGAATGATCGACGAGACTAACAAATTAACGGACATGTTTTCACAGTCCTACATGCGGAAGCTGTTGGAGGTGGATACAGGACACGTACGAGACTTGTTGCCCGTTCTTGATGTACACAACCGGCATGCAAAAAGCCTTGACTTCTAAGGAACGGCACTTAAGGCAGCAGCGGGCACCTCCGAAGACAATTAAATTTATTGAAGCAGAACTGAGATCTAGGGCTAGTTTCACATAAGAACTTTTTGTATTTTAGCTATTAGTCTGATTTGACCATTAAAACGGAACAGAAAATAAAATGCTGTTGTCTTTAGTCTGCAATACAACACAAGTAAAGGCTACAATTATTAACTGCCGTCTAACCGTGGCTTAAAGTACTCAACCCAAAGTTTGTAAGCAGCAACTCAGCGTCGCTGGATCGGCATCGTGGGACCTGCAGCAAAACAAACTAAACAACAAAAAAAAAAAACCAACATTAGAATAATTTAACATAAAAAAAAAAACAAAAATAGCTGAGAAAATCATGTTAGTAGAGTGCTCATTAAAAAATAAATTAAGTATATTAAATATAAAATAAATCCAGTTCAGGTGTTTGAATTTCAAACTTTGAAATTTGAATCTTTGCACACAACAAATTTTTAATAATTAAAAAATCTTATGAGTGAATATAAAGATAAATTAATACCAAACCAAGTAAACACAAAAATGTATCTTAACGAAGCAACTATTAGAGATCCGCTTAAGTATGCAGTTCTGCTCTTGAAATCAGCGCAGTAATGTTTAAAAGAGTGGAAAATTAATTACAAGAAACTGCAGTGTCCATATCTGAGGTGGAAGTTTTTGAAGATTCCGTAATAGATCGTAATGTTAAGTGTGACGAAACTTTAGATATGGTAAAATCTGTAACCGAGTTTGACGGAACAATAGAAGCATATGTTTCGTGGCGTACAGCCGTACAGACAGCGTATTAAGTTTTTGACGACTATGTAGGAAGCTCAAAACACTACCGGCCATTGGGCATAATTAGGAATTAAGTAAGAGGTCCTGCCGTCATGGTATTATCTTCATATAGCATACCACTAAATTTCAAGGTGATTATCAACAGACTTGACTTTACGTACGCCGATAAGCGGCCTGTTTATATAATTGAACAAGAACTGTCTGTTCTGCGTCAAGGAAACCTTACGATAGTTCAATATTATGAGGAAATAGAAAAGAAACTAACACTTCCCACAAACAAAACAATAATGACATACGACCAAAAGTCGGATACTTCAATGAACAAAAAATATAGATCGGACGCATTGAGAGTATTTATTTCAGGAGCTAAGAAATCCCTAAGTGATATACTTTACTCAGCAAGACCAAAAGAGGTAAATGTCTAATATACGGGCCTCAACAGATTTACCATCAGCTTTGGCCTTATCCCAAGAAGTCGAATCCCATCATGTACGTTTCCTATTTGCAAGTATTTTTGCAAGGAATAGTGAATAAAAAGGTCAGCGTTATGAGCAGAAACATCAGAAAAATTTCACTTCAGAAAGGAAAATATCCTTTCTATAAACAAAAGCCACAATTTAACAACCAAGGTCCAAAACAAAAACCGCCACAACCAATGGAAGTTGATACTTCTTCTAGATTTGGACAACCGACCGAAGCAAATCAGGGTAACTTTCCTAATGTCTCTCATCAAACCCAAGTTCGGAACAGCTAGATACACAGGCCCAAAGCAACAGAGAGTAGATCATATCTGTCATGAAGGGAACTCAGAAAATCAAGAGCAAGAATACCAAGCAGTTGCAGAATCCGAAGTATCAGACGTTGATTGAGGATCAACTACAAGAGCTAATTTTTTAGACACAGCTCCCTGCTACCGTTTGTAGAGTGAACGATAGCAGGTAAGACGATAAAACTACTCATCGACACAGGCGCTTCTAAGAATTATATAAAACCTATTCCGGAAAAAAAATAAAATTCTAAAAACTGAATCCGGATCTGAGAAAATTCGTTTTCAATAATGCGCAAATGTCAAATTTACAGAAGTAGATAACATAGTAGTTCCTGAAGAGATTGAGAAAAAATTCAAAAACATGATAAAAGAAAAAAATATGAGTTGCTGATCCTAACGAAGCTCTTCCGTACAATACTGGCATCATTACTACAATTTGAACTGGAGACAATGATATAATTTACTCAAAATTTTATCCGTACCCATTAGAAGTAACTGAGTTCGTTAATAACGAAACAAGCGTTATGTTGCGGGATAATATTATAAGATCATCCAGTTCACCGTATAACAATCCGGTGTGGGTATCGATAAAAAGGAGTAGATGAACAAGTAAACAAAATAAAAAACGTGCCATGGTTAAGTTTGTTTGCTCCGCTGTTCATTTTTATTATAGCCGCTTCCTCATTTAGTATGATGATTCCATCATCTACCACTTCCAGCGACTGAAGGTGACTGAGTCGAGTACTATAATGTGCAATGCCTCCAGAGTGTAATTGTTGTGCGCATTTTGCTGAAGGCAACTCCTTGCAGAATGTTGAAGTGAGTCTAGTAGTGCAGTTTCCAATTGGTAAAATTGTATTACCACAGTCTGCAACGTTGTTGTCACCATTGAAATTTAGTATTGTACCATTGTGCTGAACAGGAAAAATGATTATCTTTTTTTATACTTAGTTAGGATTTGGATATTTGATTATAAAGTGTCCATACATAAGATTTTTCCATTAAATCTGTTACAGTTATATCGGAGGAGTGCTCATTCAAAATTTCTTTGAAGTCTTTCGAGTCGAGAATTGCTGGGTTTATTATTTAAGTCTTTGCGAGTGTAATAGAGAACATTATTGTCTCAAGTTCTGAAATTATAATTCTATTTCTCGTGAGTAATGTTTCGTAAAGGTGTCCTGAGTCAATCTGTTTTTCCTTTTTAAATTTAACTATAGTATTTATAGATTCTGTTAAATTGTTAATTTTGTCTTGGATTTTTGTATTTCTTACTGCCTGTCTATTAATTGATTCGCTTAGTTTTTGTTGATTGAATTTTAATTCTGCAAGGTAAGAAATATTTTTTATGTGTTGAAAAAAATGTGGAGAATTTGCCTACTTGATTGTGAATTGGTGTTTCGGTAATAAACTGTTTTTGCGGAAGTAGGTCATATTTCGACTTACTACAAATCTTTGCTATTTGCAACTATTTCACTTGCTAAACGAGTCATTTTGGGAAAAAATAATCTTGGATAATTTGCTTTATATTTTCCTAAACTGCTCTATGAGCTCTGCTATGTTCCGCAATTATAGACGTCTATGACCAATTTGTAAGAATGCCAGAATTTAGTTGAAGGGAGGGGTACGACACACCTTTTCCACTAAGTTTTCTCTATTAGTGAAGGATATGAGGTGTCATGTTTTTTGTCCGAACATAACAATCATTTTCTCAAAGGCCGTACTGTCCTCTTCAATAATTATTTGGATTTGAAAACAATTCACCGGTTTGTATGTGGACTCGATGGTGTATGTTACCGACAGTTCGCTATGTATAGTGGCCAGGTCAGATGGAACATTTTCTTCTAGGGCATAAAGGTTTTGTCTTGAAAGAGCATCAGCGGCAAAATTCTCCTTTCCCGGCTTAAAGAAAATTTGAGCATCATACTCATCGATAAACGATTTTCATCTCTTTATTTTCGGGTTTGGGTTTTTATCCGAGACTGAAAATGTTAGTGGCTGGTGGTCGGTATAAATGTTTAAATTTTTAACACTGTTTCCTTGTTCATCTCCTCTTTTTTTGTCGACTACCCATATCGGATGGTTATTTGGTGAACTGGAAGATCTAATAATATTATCCCTCAACATGTCGCTTGTTTCGTTATTAACGAATTCAGTTACTCCTAATGGGTACGGATAAAATTTTGAGTAAATTGTATCCTCGTCCTCAGTAAAAATTGAAGCAATAATGTTAGTATTGTACGGAAGGGCTTCGTTAGGATCAGCAAAGACGTCTATTTGTTCTTTTATCATGTTTTTGAATTTTTTCTCAATCTCTTCAGGAACTACTATGTTTTCTACTTCTGTAAAGTTGACATTTGCGCATTTTTGAAATTGAATTTTCTCAGATCCGGATTCAGTTTTTAGTATTTTATTTTTGAAGTCTAATGTTGCATTTACTTTATTAAGAAGATCAAGTCCTATTATACCATCAAAGCTTGTTAAATTTGAAAGCAAAAAAAATGTGGTTTAGTATTAAAAAGGTACCAGCGACATTAAGTTTGGATAGAAGTAAAGCCATGAAGTGACTTAACTTAAAATATGTCTTCAACTTTGATTACATCTTTTAATTCCGGATTAGGGTTTATATAATTTTTAGAAGCGCCTGTGTCGATAAGTAGTTTTATCGTCTTACCTGCTATCGTTCACTCTACAAACGGTAGCAGGGAGCTGTTTCTAAAAAATTCAGCTCAAATTCAGTTGATCCTCATCATCAATGTCTGATATTTCGGATTCTGCAACTGCTTAGTAATCTTGCTCTAAATTTTCTGAGTTCCCTTCTTGACAGATATGATCTACTCTCTGTTGTTTTGGGCCTGTGTATCCAGCTGTTTCACTATTTGCTCTTTTCGGAACTTGGGTTTGATGAGAGACATTAGCAAAGTTACCCTGATTTGCTTGGGTCGGTTGTCTGAATCTAGAGGCAGTATCAACTTCCATTGGTTGTGGCGGTTCTTGTTTTGGACCTTGGTTGTTAAATTGTGGCTTTTGCTTATAGAAAAAATTTTTTCCTTGCTGCAAGGTATTTTCTGGAGTGAAATTTTTCTGCTGTCTCTGCTCAAAACGTTGACCTTTTTCCTTACTGTTCCTTGCAAAATTACTTGCGAATTGGAAACGTTCGTGATTGGATTTGACTTTTTGAGCTAAGGCCAAACCTGATGGTTAATCTTTTGGTCTTACTGAGTAAGGGATATCACCCAGGGACTTCTTAGTTAGTAATTATACTTTGTAGACTTGAAGAAAGACTCAGCACAGAATATGTTACATTCCAGGTTGTACGGAATGCTACTGACGTTACAAGTGACAGTGACAACACGGATGACGAACTGTTCACACACGGACTACATACCAATTTCCGAAGGAAACGTACTTGTTTGTGACGACTATGATTTCTTGAGACACACGACTAATCTTTCGGAACTTTCTCGAATGATCGACGAGACTAACAAATTAACGGACATGTTTTCACAGTCCTACATGCGGAAGCTGTTGGAGGTGGATACAGGACACGTACGAGACTTGTTGCCCGTTCTTGATGTACACAACCGGCATGCAAAAGCCTTGACTTCTAAGGAACGGCACTAAAGGCAGCAGCGGGCACCTCCGAAGACAATTAAATTTATTGAAGCAGAACTGATTAGATCTCAGGGCTAGTTTCACATAAGAATCTTTTTGTATTTTAGCTATTAGTCTGATTTGACCATTAAAACGGAACAGAAAATAAAATACTGTTGTCTTTATTCTGCAATACAAAACAAGTAAAGGCTACAATTATTAACTGCCGTCTAACCGTGGTTTAAAGTACTCAACCCAAAGTTTGTAAGCAGCAACTCAGCGTCGCTGGATCGGCATCGTGGGACCTGCAGCAAAACAAACTAAACAACAAAAAAAAAAACAACATTAGAACAATTTAACATAAAAAAAAACAAACATAGCTGAGAAAATCATGTTAGTAGAGTGCTCATCTAAAAAATAAATTAAGTATATTAAATATAAAATAAATCCCGTTCAGGTGTTTGAATTTCAAACTTTGAAATTTGAATCTTTGCACACAACAAATTTTTAATAATTAAAAAATCTTATGAGTGAATATAAAGATAAATTAATACCAAACCAAGTAAACACAAAAATTTATCTTAACGAAGCAACTATTAGAGATCCGCTTAAGTATGCAGTTCTGCTCTTGAAATCAGCGCAGCAATGTTTAAAAGAGTGATGGAAGACATGGAAAATTAATTACAAGAAACTGCAGTGTCCATATCTGAGGTGGAAGTTTTTGAAGATTCCGTAATAGATCGTAATGTTAAGTGTGACGAAACTTTAGATATGGTAAAATCTGTAACCGAGTTTGACGGAACAATAGAAGCATATGTTTCGTGGCGTACAGCCTTACAGACAGCGTATTAAGTTTTTGACGACTATGTAGGAAGCTCAAAACACTACCAGCCATTGGGCATAATTAGGAATTAAGTAAGAGGTCCTGCCGTCATGGTATTATCTTCATATAGCATACCACTAAATTTCAAGGTGATTATCAATAGACTTGACTTTACGTACGCCGATAAGCGGCCTGCTTATATAATTGACGAGAACTGTCTGTTCTGCGTCAAGGAAACCTTACGATAATTCAATATTATGAGGAAAAAGAAAAGAAACTAACACTTCCCACAAACAAAACAATAATGACATACGACCAAAAGTCGGCTACTTCAATGAACAAAAAATATAGATCGGACGCATTGAGAGTATTTATTTCAGGAGCTAAGAAATCCCTGAGTGATATACTTTACTCAGCAAGAGCAAAAGATTTATCATCAGCATTGGCCATAGCCCAAGAAGTCGAATCCCATCATGTACGTTTCCTATTTGCAAGTATTTTTGCAAGGAATAGTGAGTAAAAAGGTCAGCGTTATGAGCAGAAACATCAGAAAAATTTCACTTCAGAAAGGAAAAAATCCTTTCTATAAACAAAAGCCACAATTTAACAACCAAGGTCCAAAACAAAAACCGCCACAACCAATGGAAGTTGATACTTCTTCTAGATTCAGACAACCGACCCAAGCAAATCGAGGTAACTTTCCTAATGTCTCCCATCAAACCCAAGTTCGGAAAAGAGCAAATAGTGGAACAGCTAGATACACAGGCTCAAAGCAACAGAGAGTAGATCATATCTGTCAAGAAGGGAACTCAGAAAATCTAGAGCAAGAATACCAAGCAGTTGCAGAATCCGAAGTATCATACGTTGATTGAGGATCAACCACAAGAGCTGAATTTTTTAGACACAGCTCCCTGCTACCGTTTGTAGAGTGAACGATAGCAGGTAAGACGATAAAACTACTCATCGACACAGGCGCTGCTAAGAATTATATAAAACCTATTCCGGAAAAAAAATAAAATTCTAAAAACTGAATCCGGATCTGAGAAAATTCGTTTTCAAAAATGCGCAAATGTCAACTTTACAGAAGTAGATAACATAGTAGTTCCTGAAGAGATTGAGAAAAATATTCAAAAACATGATAAAAGAAACAAGAAAGAAAAGTACAGTCGAGCACGCCCGACCGCGGAATACTCTCTGCAATTTATTCCCGATCATTTAATAAGATCGGCATCCAAGTATATTAATTGATACTTGCAACAAAACACGTTGAAACAAAAACATCTGATTGTATGTATACACACACATATACATTTGACATTATAAGTAGGCACGTACATATGTATGTATGTGTGTATATGTTATACATATACAATTGGTCGGCACAGCCAGCATTCGCGGGCAGCGCTGCTGCTAGAAAGCAGCGAAAACGTTCGCTCACATGTTTGTATGTTTCTATCTCGCTCACACACATGCATTGGCATTGCGTTCAATTATAAACATTGTTACGTGTCTAGCCCTTTTGTTTATTGTCCGATTTATATGCAACTTTCAGGATAGTTTGATATGTTTTGTCTTCAAACGAATGTGAAATAACACTATACGATAAGAACATATGACTTAAAATCGGCATTGTTTGAAGTTTGAAAATTATTTTTTGTTTTGTGGGAAAAGGGGGCGTGGCAGTCAAAAATGTTTAATGACAATGGATTTATGCCGTCTCAAGGAACCTGCATACCAAAATTGGTGTTCCTAAGTGCCACAGTTACTAAGATATTCTCCTAAAACATCAATTTTGTACGAGGTATGTCTAGTTTTTTGCTCAATGTGGGCGAATGGGACGTGGCATCGAAAAAAAAAGATTCTTGATTCTTGGCTGACTGAATATCGAGTCGATACTGACTAAATTCGAATTTGTAGCTCTTACCATCTCCGAAATCTGTTTGTTCATACGGACGGACAGACAGACAGACGGACAGACGGATAGACGGACATGGCTATATCGACTCGGCTTGTGATGCTGATCAAGAATATATATACTTTATGGGATCGGCCACGCCTCCTTCTGCCTGTTACATACTTTTCACAAACCCAATATACTCTCTCTTGCAGAGAGTATAAAACAGGAAAGAATGCTATAGTCGCCTCGCGACTTTAGGATACCCGTTACTCAGTTTGAGTATATTATTTAGAATGGGATATGATAATAATAATAGTACAATCGTTTAGGCAATCGACCCTATTGATTTTATTTGAGATGACTTGGGAAATACAGAAAATTTTCATACAATTGCATATTTACAGCGTATTTTTGACCGATCGTCCCTATGGGAGCTATACGATATAGTCGTCCGATTTGAATGAAACTTGGTCAGTATATGAACTTTCTAGACGTGTACTTTCTGTGTCAATTTGGTTTAGATAGCATTACTAACAAAAAAGTTTTCTATACTAAAACATGCTATTTTTACCTGTTTTTAACTTTGTATGCACATAGAACGCCCTAAAGTGGGCGTGTCAAAAAACAAAAGCAAACTTGTACTGCTTGGGCATTTTATCTTTCGTTTGCGACCACTCGGGCCTTTCTAGCTCTTATAGTCTCTGAGATCCTTTTGTTCACACAGACGGACAGACGGACAGGTGTTTGAATTTCAAACTTTGAAATTTGAATCTTTGCACACAACAAATTTTTAATAATTAAAAAATCTTATGAGTGAATATAAAGATAAACAAGAAAGAATGCTATAGTCGCCTCGCGACTTTAGGATACCCGTTACTCAGTTTAATTATATTATTAACAATATAATATATTATTAATAATATTAATAATATTACAATCGTTTAGGTAATCGACCCTATTGATTTTAATTCAGATGACTTGAGAAACGCAGAAAATTTTCATACAAAATCATATTTACAGCGTATTTTTGACCGATCGTCCCTATGGGAGCTATACGATATAGTCGTCCGATTTGAATGAAACTTGGTCAACATATTTATATTATTGACAGATATAATCTGTGTAAGTTTCCCTTCGATTGCTTGGCCAATGCAAAAGTAATTCACATAAATTCATATTTAGAGCGTATTTTTGACCGATTGTCCCTATGGGAGCTATACGACATAGTCATCCGATTTGGATGAAACTTAGTCAATATGTTTATATTATTGAAAGATATATTCTGTGTAAGTTTCACTTCGATTGATTGGCCAACGCAAAAGTTATTTATATAAATTCATATTTGGAGCGTATTTTTGACCGATTATCCCTATGGGAGCTATACGATATAGTTGTCCGATTTGAATCAAACTTGGTCAGTATATGTACTCCCTAGACGTGTACTTTATGTGTCAATTTGGTTTATATAGCATTGCTAACAAAAAAGTTTTCTATACTAAAACATGCTATTTTTACCTGTTTTTACATTTGTATGCACATAGAACGCCCTAAAGTGGGCGTGTCAAAAAACAAAAGCAAACTTGTACTGCTTGGGCATTTTATCTTTCGTTTGCGACCACTCGGGCCTTTCTAGCTCTTATAGTCTCTGAGATCCTTTTGTTCACACAGACGGACAGACGGACGGACAGACGGACGGACAGACGGACAGACGGACAGACGGACATGGCTATATCGACTCGGCTGCTCATGCTGATCAAGAATATATATACTTTATGGGGTCTGCCATGTCTCCTTCTCCCTGTTACATACATTGCAACGAATACAATATACCCTTTTACTCTACGAGTAACGGGTATAATAATACCAAACCAAGTAAACACAAAAATGTATCTTAACGAAGCAACTATTAGAGATCCGCTTAAGTATGCAGTTCTGCTCTTGAAATCAGCGCAGCAATGTTTAAAAGAGTGATGGAAGACATGGAAAATTAATAACAAGGAACTGCAGTGTCCATATCTGAGGTGGAAGTTTTTGAAGATTCCGTAATAGATCGTAATGTTAAGTGTGACGAAACTTTAGGTATGTTAAAATCTGTACCCGAGTTTGACGGAACAATAGAAGCATATGTTTCGTGGCGTACAGCCGTACAGACAGCGTATTAAGTTTTTGACGACTATGGAGGAAGCTTAAAACACTACCAGCCATTGGGCATAATTAGGAATTAAGTAAGAGGTCCTGCCGTCATGGTATTATCTTCATATAGCATACCACTAAATTTCAAGGTGATTATCAACAGACTTGACTTTACGTACGCCGATAAGCGGCCTGTTTATATAATTGAACAAGAACTGTCTGTTCTGCGTCAAGGAAACCTTACGATAATTCAATATTATGAGGAAAAAGAAAAGAAACTAACACTTCCCACAAACAAAACAATAATGACATAAGACCAAAAGTCGGCTACTTCAATAAACAAAAAATATAGATCGGACGCATTGAGAGTATTTATTTCAGGAGCTAAAAAATCCCTGAGTGATATACTTTACTCAGCAAGACCAAAAGATTTACCATTAGCTTTGGCCTTATCCCAAGAAGTCGAGTCCCATCATGTACGTTTCCTATTTGCAAGTATTTTTGCAAGGAATAGTGAATAAAAAGGTCAGCGTTATGAGCAGAAACATCAGAAAAATTTCACTTCAGAAAGGAAAAAATCCTTTCTATAAACAAAAGCCACAATTTAACAACCAAGGTCCAAAACAAAAACCGCCACAACCAATGGAAGTTGATACTTCTTCTAGATTCAGACAACCGACCCAAGAAAATCGAGGTAACTTTCCTAATGTCTCTCATCAAACCCAAGTTCGGAACAGCTAGATACACAGGCTCAAAGCAACAGAGAGTAGATCATATCTGTCAAGAAGGGAACTCAGAAAATCTAGAGCAAGAATACCAAGCAGTTGCAGAATCCGAAGTATCAGACGTTGATTGAGGATCAACTACAAGAGCTGAATTTTTTAGACACAGCTCCCTGCTACCGTTTGTAGAGTGAACGATAGCAGGTAAGACGATAAAACTACTCATCGACACAGGCGCTTCTAAGAATTATATAAAACCTATTCCGGAAAAAAAAATAAAATTCTAAAAACTGAATCCGGATCTGAGAAAATTCGTTTTCAAAAATGCGCAAATGTCAACTTTACAGAAGTAGATAACATAGTAGTTCCTGAAGAGATTGAAAAAAAAATTCAAAAACATGATAAAAGAAAAAATATGCGTTTTGCAGATCCTAATGAAGCTCTTCCATACAATACTGGCATCATTACTACAATTTGAACTGGAGACAATGATGTAATTTACTCAAAATTTTATCCGTACCCATTGGAAGTAACTGAGTTCGTTAATAACGAAACAAGCGTTATGTTGCGGCATAATATTATAAGATCATCCAGTTCACCGTATAACAATCCGGTGTGGGTATCGATAAAAAGGAGTAGATGAACAAGGAAACAAAATAAAAAACGTGCCATGGATAAGTTTGTTTGCTCCGCTGTTCATTTTTATTATAGCCGCTTCCTCATTTAGTATGATGATTACATCATCTACCACTTCCAGCGACTGAAGGTGACTGGGTCGAGTACTACAATGTGCAATGCCTCCAGAGTGTAATTGTTGTGCGCATTTTGCTGAAGGCAACTCCTTGCAGAATGTTGAAGTGAGTCTAGTAGTACAGTTTGCAATTGGTAAAATTGTATTACCACAGTCTGCAACGTTGTTGTCACCATTGAAATTTAGTATTGTGCCATTGTGCTGAAAAGGAAAAATGATTATCTTTTTTTATACTTAGTTAGGATTTGGATATTTGATTATAAAGTGTCCAAATTTTGAACTAACAAAACTTTTACATAAGATTTTTCCATTAAATCTGTTACAGTTATATCTGAGGCGTGCTCATTTAAAATTTCTTTGAAGTCTTTCGAGTCGAGAATTGCTGGGTTTATTATTTAAGTCTTTGCGAGTGTAATAGAGAACATTATTGTCTCAAGTTCTGAAATTATAATTCTATTTCTCGTGAGTAATGTTTCGTAAAGGTGTCCTGAGTCAATCTGGTTTTCCTTTTTAAATTTAACTATAGTATTTATAGACTGTTAAATTGTTAATTTTGTCTTGGATTTTTGTATTTATTACTGCCTGTCTATTAATTGATTCGCTTAGTTTTGTGTTGATTGAATTTTAATTCTTCAAGTCATCAAAGTCTGGAGTTCCAGCAACAATCTTCAAAGCTGTTCCCAAGATATTTATACTCCTTGTCTGTCTATGATGGATGTTAACTGTATCTTAAAGTGCTTTAATATGACCTATGTTTGATTCACGAATTTTTTTCATGTGAGACTATGGGAAGCGTATCATAAGAGAATTTGTTTCCTCGCTAATTTCCGAGTATATGCATATATTAACCGGCTTTTCCTTTACAACAGAATGAATTGTTATGTTATATTCTATTGAAGCTTATAAAATTAACTCGGCTGTATCGTTTACTTTTTCACGTTTTAAACATCTGGCAATTTCCGCGAGAGTACTTGACCTACTACTACTACTTGAGGGAGGGAGGGAGGGGAATTTGCAATGTCAACGTTAAAACAATTTTTTAAAAGTGTTTGAATTGTTTTTGAATTTAGTGTGATGATAAAAGTTTATAATTTGTAGAATGGGTGGTTTAATGTCCACTATGGTTTTTGAGGGTATAGGTTGAACAATTGCAAATTTTTAACCCTTTATTGTACTTTTTCTCCGATTTTGACGCGGTTTGTTTTATTTGATAGGGTAAATGAAATAAAAAATACACTTTATTTTGCTTTTTTCGATTTTTGGGTATTTTGGCTTAAAATGAAAGAAAATGATGCGTTGCTTATTTTTATCATATGCACAAAGGGTTATAATTTGTACAGTAAATGAATTAAACAAAAGAAACAAAATATACAAAACAAACGTAAGAAACATAGATTATTTAACAAAAATAAATTAAATAGATTTTTCAAATTACTTTTGTAAAAAAAAAATTAATTTAATTTTTTTTAAATTTTCAATGCAAAGTTTTCTACACGGGTCACTTTTACAAATCGCAAAATTTTCGGGAAATTGTCGAAATGTATCCAAAAAACATATGATAGTGTCACCAAACCTCTAAAAATAGAAAGAACCAACATTCCAGATATACCTCATATCAGTAAAAGGTTTCTTTAAGGTCCACACTTTTTTTTATGTGGTAAAAGCCTACCCGTTGCAGATATGCATCACAGACTAATAAAGGGTTAAAATTATCAATGCAAGGTAAGAAATATTTTGTATCTGTTGAAAAAATGTGGAGAATTTCGCCTACTTGATTGTGAATTGGTGTTTCGGTAATAAACTGTTTTTGCGGATGTAGGTCATATTTGCAACTATTTCACTTGCTAAACGAGTCATTTTGGGAAAAAAATAATCTTGGATAATTTGCTTTATATTTTCCTAAACTGCTCTATGAGCTCTGCTATGTTCCGCAATTATAGACGTCTATGACCAATTTGTAAGAATGCCAGAATTTAGTTGAAGGGAAGGGTACGACACACCTTTTCCACTAAGTTTTCTCTATTAGTAAAGGATATGAGGTGTCGTGTTTTTTGTCCGAACATAACAATCATTTTCTCAAAGGCCGTACTGTCCTCTTCAATAATTATTTGGATTTGAAAACAATTCACCGGTTTGTATGTGGACTCGATGGTGTATGTTACCGACAGTTCGCTATGTATAGTGGCCAGGTCAGATGTAACATTTTCTTCTAGGGCATAAAGGTTTTGTCTTGAAAGAGCATCAGCGACAAAATTTTCCTTTCCCGGTTTAAAGAAAATTTGAGCATTATGCTCATCGATAAACGATTTTCATCTCTTTATTTTCGGGTTTGGGTTTTTATCCGAGACTGCAAATGTTAGTGGCTGGTGGTCGGTATAAATGTTTAAATTTTTAACACTGTTTCCTTGTTCATCTACTCCTCTCTTGTCGACTACCCTACCGGATGGTTATTTGGTGAACTGGAAGATCTAATAATATTATCCCTCAACATGTCGCTTGTTTCGTTATTAACGAACTCAGTTACTCCTAATGGGTACGGATAAAATTTTGAGTAAATTGTATCCTCGTCCTCAGTATGAATTGAAGCAATAATGTTAGTATTGTACGGAAGGGCTTCGTTAGGATCAGCAAAGACGTCTATTTTATCTTTTATCATGGTTTTGAATTTTTTTTCTCAATCTCTTCAGGAACTACTATGTTTTCTACTTCTGTAAAGTTGACATTTGCGCATTTTTGAAATTGAATTTTCTCAGATCCGGATTCAGTTTTTAGAATTTTATTTTTGAAGTCTAATGTTGCATTTACTTTATTAAGAAGATCAAGTCCTATTATACCATCAAAGCGTGCTAAATTTGAAAGCAAAAAAAAATGTGGTTTAGTATTAAAAAGGCACCAGCGACATTTAGTTTGGATAGAAGTAAAGCCATGAAGTGACTTAACTTAAAATATGTCTTTAACTTTGATTACATCTTTTAATTCCGGATTAGGGTTTGTCTTACCTGCTATCGTTCACTCTACAAACGGTAGCAGGGAGCTGTTTCTAAAAAATTCAGCTCTTGTAGTTGATCCTCATCATCAATGTCTGATACTTCGGATTTTGCAACTGCTTGGTAATCTTGCTCTGAATTTTCTGAGTTCCCTTCTTGACAGATATGATCTACTCTCTGTTGCTTTGGGCCTGTGTGAGAGACATTAGGAAAGTTATCCTGATTTGCTTGGGTCGGTTGTCTGAATCTAGAGGCAGTATCAACTTCCATTGGTTGTGGGAGTTCTTGTTTTGGATCTTAATTGTTAAATTGTGGCTTTTGTTTATAGAAAGGATTTTTTCCTTTCTGAAGTGAAATTTTTCTGATGTTTCTGCTCATAACGCTGACCTTTTCACTCACTATTCCTTGCAAAATTACTTGCGAATTGGAAACGTTCATGATTGGATTTGACTTTTTGAGCTAAGGCCAAACCTGATGGTAAATCTTTTGGTCTTGCTGAGTAAGGGATATCACCCAGGGATTTCTTAGTTAGTAATTATACTTTGTAGACTTGAAGAAAGACTCAGCACAGAATATGCTACTGACGTTACAAGTGACAGTGACAACACGGATGACGAACTGTTCACACACGGACTACATACCTATTTCCGAAGGAAACGTACTTGTTTGTGACGACTATGACTTCTTGAGACACACGACTAATCTTTCGGAATTTTCTCGAATGATCGACGAGACTAACAAATTAACGGACATGTTTTCACCGTCCTACATGCGGAAGCTGTTGGAGGTGGATACAGGACACGTACAAGACTAGTTGCCCACTCTTGATGTACACAACCGGCATGCAAAAAGCCTTGACTTCTAAGGAACGGCACTTAAGGCAGTAGCGGGCACCTCCGAAGACATTAAATTTATTGAAGCAGAACTGATTAGATCTCAGGGCTAGTTTCACATAAGAATCTTTTTGTATTTTAGCTATTAGTCTGATTTGATCATTAAAACGGAACAGAAAATAAAATACTGTTGTCTTTATTCTGCAATACAAAACAAGTAAAGGCTACAATTATTAACTGCCGTCTAACCGTGGTTTAAAGTACTCAACCCAAAGTTTGTAAGCAGCAACTCAGCGTCGCTGGATCGGCATTGTGGGACCTGCAGCAAAACAAACTAAACAACAAAAAATAAACCAACATTAGAATAATTTAACATAAAAAAAAAAAAAAACATAGCTGAGAAAATCATGTTAGTGGAAAGCTCACCTAAAAAATAAATTAAGTATATTAAATATAAAAT
The DNA here is from genome assembly GCA_018903735.1 of Drosophila cardini. NCBI lineage: Eukaryota > Metazoa > Arthropoda > Insecta > Diptera > Drosophilidae > Drosophila > Drosophila cardini. Next base: position 377,718 of record JAEIGM010000043.1, read on the forward strand.
AAATCCAGTTCAGGTGTTTGAATTTCAAACTTTGAAATTTGAATCTTTGCACACAACAAATTTTTTAATAATTAAAAAATCTTATGAGTGAATATAAAGATAAATTAATACCAAACCAAGTAAACACAAAAATGTATCTTAACGAAGCAACTATTAGAGATCCGCTTAAGTATGCAGTTCTGCTCTTGAAATCAGCGCAGCAATGTTTAAAAGAGTGATGGAAGACATGGAAAATTAATTACAAGAAACTGCAGTGTCCATATCTGAGGTGGAAGTTTTTGAAGATTCCGTAATAGATCGTAATGTTAAGTGTGACGAAACTTTAGATATGGTAAAATCTGTAACCGAGTTTGACTGAACAATAGAAGCATATGTTTTGTGGCGTACAGCCGTACAGACAGCGTATTAAGTTTTTGACGACTATGTAGGAAGCTTAAAACACTACCAGCCATTGGGCATAATTAGGAATTAAGTAAGAGGTCCTGCCGTCATGGTATTATCTTCATATAGCATACCACTAAATTTCAAGGTGATTATCAACAGACTTGACTTTACGTACGCCGATAATTGAACAAGAACTGTCTGTTCTGCGTCAAGGAAACCTTAGGATAATTCAATATTATGAGGAAAAAGAAAAGAAACTAACACTTCCCACAAACAAAACAATAATGACATAAGACCAAAAGTCGGCTACTTCAATAAACAAAAAATATAGATCGGACGCATTGAGAGTATTTATTTCAGGAGCTAAGAAATCCCTGAGTGATATACTTTACTCAGCAAGACCAAAAGATTTACCATTAGCTTTGGCCTTATCCCAAGAAGTCGAATCCCATCATGTACGTTTCCTATTTGCAAGTATTTTTGCAAGGAATAGTGAATAAAAAGGTCAGCGTTATGAGC
>JAEIGM010000552.1:0-19943 GCA_018903735.1 Drosophila cardini
AAACATGAATATAGAAACTCTATATGACTGTGGTACAATATCTTTGGCGGCATGGGCTTCAATATTTTATGGTGCCAAAATAATGAAGTTTAATAGTGTATTATTATATAATGCATCCAAAATTATATAATAAGGGAAAGCCTTGGATAAAGTTACAGTAGAAAACGTGTCACAAAACATATACAGGAAGTGGTGTCTCGCAAGGTATGTCATAAGCGAAAAAACTGAATATAGAAACTCTATATGACTGTGGTGCAATATCTTCCCGGCATGGTTTTAAACATTATATGGTGCCAAAATAACGAAGTTTAATAGTGTATTATTATATAATGCATCCAAAATTGTATAATAAGGGAAAGTCTTGGATAAAGTGACAGTTTTAGAGAAAACGTGTCACAAAACATATGTAGGAAGTGGTGTCTCGCAAGGTATGTCATATGCGAAAATACTGAATATAGAAATTCCATATGACTGTGGTGCAATATCTTGGCGGTATGGGCTTAAATATTTTATAGTGCCAAAATAATGAAGTTTAATACTGAATTATTATATAATGCATGCATAATTGTAAAATAAGTTAAAACCTTGGATAAAGTGACCGCTCTAGAGAAAACGTGTCACAAAACCTATATAGGGAGTGGTGTCGCGCAAGGTATGTCATATGAAAAACAAGTAAGAAATTCTACAGTCGAGCTAGCCGACTGTAAAAGACCCCGTACTCATAGTATTTGCAATAAAACACTTTGAAAGAAAACCATCACTTTGTAATAGGGATGTAAGTCGTCAAGAATATCGTATTGAATATGGATATTTGATTTATCGTATCGTATGCATACGTGTGCATGCATCGTCCGCGAGCAGCGCTGTCGCTACACAAGCAGCGAAAACGTTCGCTCACATGTTTATATGCTTCTGTCTCGCTTGCACACATGCATTGACATTGCGTGCAATTGTTAACTTTGTTACGTGTCTAGCTCTTTTGTTTATTGTCCGATTTGTATGCAACTTTCAGGATAGTTTGTGATACTCTGTCTCCAAACAAATTTCAAATTACAATACCGAACCATAAGTGCAAATGCCTTAAAAATTCCATTGAAGTTTGAAAATTATTTCACTCGTGTGGGAAAACGGGGCGTGGCATTCCAAAAATTTTAATGACAATGCATTTATGCTGTCTTAAGCAACTCGCATGGTATTTCTAAGTGCTATAGATACTGAGATATTCACTTAAAACATTGATTTTCCTAGGTGACCATAGTTTTTTACAATTTGCGGGGACGGGAATGGGCGTGGCAAAGATTTGAAATAAACATTATCTGCCTGACATAAAGACGGACTTTCATTCTAAGTTTGGTGGCTCTAGCTTGGATAAATTGACAGTTTTAGAGAAAATGTGTCACAAAACCAATATAGGAAATGGTGTCGCGCTAGGTATGTCATATGCGGAAAAAATTGAATATAGAAATTCTTTATGACTGTGGTACATTATCTTGCCGGCATGGGCTTAAATATTTTATGGTGCAAAAATAACAAAGTTTAATAGTGTATTATTAATATAATGCATGCAATATTAAATAATAAGGGAAAGCCTTGGATAAAGTGACCGCTTTAGAGAAAACGTGTCACAAAACCCATATAGGAAATGTTGGCGCGCAAGGTTTGTCATATGAGAAAAAAATTGAATATAGAAATTCTATATGACTGTGGTGCAATATCTTGCCGGCATGGGTTTTAATATTATATGGTGCAAAAATAACGAAGTTTAATAGTGTTTTATTATTGAAATGCATGCAAAATTGCATAATAAGAGAAAGCCTAAAACAAAGTGACCGCTTTAGAGAAAACGTGTCACAAAACCTTTATAGGGAGTGGTGTCGCGCAATTTATGTCAAATGAGAAGAAATTTTAATATTGAAATTCTATATGACTTTGGTGCAATATCTTGCCGGCATGGGTTTTAATATTATATGGTGCAAAAATAACAAAGTTTAGTAGTGTATTATTATTGAAATGCATGCAGAATTGCATAATAATTGAAAGCCTTGGATTAAGTGACTCCTTTAGAGAAAACGTGTTACAAAACCTATATAGGAAGTGGTGCCGCAGAAGGTATGTCATATCAGAAAAAAAATTTTTTTTTTTTTTCTTTGTAAAGCCTTTAGTTACAATCTGCCTTAGAAAGACAACAAGCAAATATGATTAAGAGATATAGTACATTGCATGTGAGAAAAACATTGAAAGTTCAGCCGAGTCATCGAGACGACATCCAGCTGCGGTGGTGGTACGGCCAAAACATTACTGCGATGTCCAGCTATAATTAGCCTCTGGGTTCACTTTACCATTCCTGCTCTGGCTTGAATGGCAAGTCCAGGGGACTTAGACGCCTGATGTGGGAGCTGTTATCTAGCAGTTTCAATGCCAGTTGGTTGCTATGATTGGCCAGCCTGGCGTGGTGTCTGATACCAAAGCTTCGTACCACGTTTTTAACGGAAGGCACATTCAGAGCCCTATGGAGTGTTGAGTTTCTACCAAAGTATGGGGCAGCTGCTATCCTACGCAGCGGCTTGTTCTGAAATCTTTGAGGGATTTCAATGTTAGAATTGGATGCAGTGCCCCACAGCTGGATTCCATAGGTCCATATGGGCTTGAGCAGCGCTTTGTAGAGCAATACCTTATTGCTGATGTTGAGCTCGGACCTTCTGTTGAGCAGCCAGTTCATTTTGGAAACTTTCAAGTTGAGTTGAGTTACTTTGGCTTTGAGATGCGCTTTCCAATTGAGACGCCTATCCATGGTGAGTCCAAGGTATTTCACCTTGTCCACAGTTGGAAGGAGCAACCCGTGTAGACTTACTGCAGGGCAGTTAGCTCTGCGAGTTGCAAAGGTGATATGTTGCGATTTTTCGGTGTTCACGGAGATGTTCCATCTTATCAGCTCGGTTCAAGCATATTTAATTGCAGCTGTACCATATCTGAGACTTCTACTGGATCCTTTGCCGAGTCAATGAAGGCTGTGTCGTCCGCATATGTGGGAACCATGAGTTGATTATGTTGTAGCACTGGTAGGTCTGCAGTGTAAAGTGGGCCCAACACACTGCCTTGTGGTACACCCGCATTGACACTCTCTATTCGAGAGCATAAACTCTCACATCTGACGTAGAATCATCTGTCTGTGAGACACGACTTCAGGATCAGGTAAAATGGAGCCGGGAGCAGTAGCTTCAGTTTATGCAATAGACCAGCGTGCCATACCCGATCGAATGCTTGTTTTATGCCCAGGAAGACGGCAGAGCAGAACTTCTTTTCCCCGAATGAACAGAGCAGCCTCTGTACAATGCTGTGGCATTGTTCAGGAGTACCATGGTGTTGTCGAAATCCAAATTGATGATCGGGGATCACGTTGCCGCAGTCAAGAAACGGCAACACTCTAGTTAGAAGTATTCTTTCGATTACTTTGGAGAACCAGCAAACTGATTGGTCGATACGAAGAAAGTTCGTGCTCTGGCTTCCCAGGTTTGGGTATAAGAATGATTTCAGCACACTTCCATTGAGAAGAGAAGTGACGGATCTCAATGATTGCGTTGAAATACCGTCGTATCCAGGACTTTTAGTGGATTTCGGACGGTCGATCTCCGACTTGACTTTATCCGGTGTTATTGTGGTAATGGGGAGGGCCATTTGGCATGGGGATTCGAGGAATAAAAGAGAAGCATCAACATCCGCCGCACTACATGTACTAAAGGGGGTGAACGTGTTTGCCAAGTGTGACGCAAACTCCTCTGCCATCTCCTCATTGGGTCTGCACCACGTTCCATTTGAGCTCCGGATGGGAACCTTCCTCATGGTTGGCCTTTTAAGGTATTTGGTGGCGTTCCAAAGGTTGTGGTCAGGGTTGTTTGGCTCTATGCTGCGGAGGAACTCAGTTGTGGCTTCATTGCGGAGGTTAAAGTACAGCGCTTTCAGCTCCTTGACAGCACGATTGAAGGCCGATTTGACCAAAGGATTACGACTACGTTGCCATATTTTACGCAGACGTCTCTTATGCCTGAGAGCATTGGATGTTTGGTCCGACCAGATAAACTTGTCCCTCTGTCTTACAATATATCGATTGCTCCTCGTACGTGATGTGCTAGCACAAGCAGCTTCACATATTTCTCGCGAGAGCTTCTTTACAGCGTCGTCGATGTCATTCCCAGAGTTAAGACAGGTGTCAGTGTCAATAGTTGTCTCAAGCGTTGTTTGTAAAGTGTCAATGTTTGAGTTCTTACTGAGTAACCGAGAGATGCGCATTTAAATCTCCACAGGCAAGTCAATCCAAAGCTTTACTGCACGGGGATCCGAGAGTAGACCAAATTCAGCTTCAGAGTATACGCTATTAATGTTAATTCCTCTGGAAATTACAATGTCCAGGATATCGGGAGTTTTTTGCGGATCTGTTGGCCAGTAGGTTGGTTGTCCAGTCGAGTGGATAGTTAAACTAAGCGTGTTGATGCAGGAATATAGGGAAAGTCCCTTAGGATTATTTAATCTTGAACCCCACCAGGTGTGCTTCGCATTAAAGTCTCCTCCAATTATAAACCTTGAGCCAAAGCTGCTCAAGCACTGTAAGAACATTTATGTGTCAATTGAGGGTCTGGGGGGGACATAACAGGAAGCGATCGTTAGTTTGCCAAGAGAGGTGTCCATGGACAGAGAAGAGGCTTGTATCCACGGCAGGAGGAGATTTGCTTACACATCTAGATAATTCAATAATTCCATTTGACTTATACTTACAATTTATCATACTTTCTTATACCAATAATTTCAATGCTTTCTTAAACTAGCTAACTATGCTTATGAACTAACAACAGAGATAATTAAGATCAAAGCTTGAAATGTGAAGATTCGAAAATAACGTCAAAAATCGTCTAAGGCGTCCAGAAATGCCAGAAAATGCAAAAAACACAATATATGAAAAAATTTTATATTGACGGAATCATGATTACTTTGATGCAGAGTCAATATAAATGATAATTATTGAATTAAATGATATTCCGATTCAAAATCGGTTGAGATTTGACAGAGATAGTTAAGATCAAAGCTTGAAATGTGAGCATTCGAAAACAACGTCTAAAATCGTCTTCGACCTCTATAAACGCCAGAAAAAACAAAAATATAAATGAAAATATTTTAAATGGACGAAAACATGATTATTTTGATGCAGAGTCAGTATTAATGATAATTATGGAACTAAATGGTATTCCGATTTAAAATCGGTTGAGTTTTGACAGAGATAGTTTAGATCAAAGCTTGAAATGTGATGATTCGAAAATAACGGCTTAAATCGTCTAAGACCTCTAAACGCCAGAAAATGCAAAAAACAAAAAATTAATGAAATAATTTCAAATTGACGAAATCATGACTATTTTGACGCAGAGTCAATATAAATGAAAATTATTGAATTTAAAGGTATTCCGATTCAAAATCGGTTGAGTTTTGACAGAGATAATTAAATCAAAGGTTGAAATATGAGGGTTCGGAAATAACGTCTAAAATCGTCGTACACCTCTAGAAACGCCAGAAAATACAAAAAACAAAAAAAAACAAGTAAGAAAAGCTACAGTCGAGCGAGCCGACTGTAAAAGACCCCGTACTCCTTCTAGTGCGCGTTTTCCATACAAATCACCAATTATCGACCGATTTGACCTATGGGAGCTATAGGCTATAGTTGTCCGATCCGGACCAAATTTGATGAGGATAGTTATAGTGGTACCATACACATAATGTGTTAGTTTGGTTGCAATCGCTCAACTAAAGCTTCATGTCTCCATACAAATCACTCATTTTCGACCGATTTGTCCTATGGGAGCTATAAGCTATAGTTTTCCGATCTGGACCAAACTTGGTGAGGATAGTTATAATGGTACCATACACACAATGTGTTAGTTTGGCTGTAATCGCTCAACTAAAACTTCATGTCTCCATACAAATCACCAATATTCGACCGATTTGTCCTATGGAAGCTATAGGCTATTGTTGTTCGATCCCGACCAAACTTGGTGAGGATAGTTATAATGGTACCTGTAACATCGCGTGTTTTTAACTTGCCGTTCATGCTCCAAAATGTTAGCCAAAAATCTAAATGGCAACGCATTGAACGCTAATGTGAGTCTCGAGTGAAACACACGTGGACCCTCGGTTTCACAGCGGTGGTCGGGACATTTTAATACCCTAGCTCTTTCGGGGTGGGGTGGGTTTGCTGTGTCTTAAGTTCCCGCGACATAAAAATTAGTATTGTAGAGTCCCTACTGAAACTATTTAAAGTCTAAAAGAGAAAGCCGAGCTTCCAAAACACAAACCTATAGTAACCAATATTATAAAAACTGGTGAAAAACGAAATTTAAATCTTTATACAATTGTTCGGTGCAGGATCAAGGATGTTGTTTGATCCTCGCGGTCTTTACCCTTCCTTCCATTGAATCTCCTGGCGAGTCTGTGAGATTCCCTAATTATTTATTTTAACACCCTAACATTTCATAGCCCCTAATAATAAACTCAAACCTTCATTTTAATTTTCAGCGTTACAATATTTTTATTTAACATGACTCATGGTATCTATTTCTATTATATGCTAAAGACAATATTCAAGAATCCCAAATAGTGAATATTAATTCATTGACAAGAGATACGTTTACATTTTTATTACTTATTAAATTTTTTATAGGATTTTATTCAAGTGCATATTTTAGGATTCAGTGGCGTAGCGTTGTTGTTTTTTAATTTTTAATTAAAATTTTCGCTTTGTTTTTTCAATAATTTTTGTGCATGTAGGGCATAAGTAGAGAACATATTTATTTTACTTTAAATCAAAAATAAATGCAAAATAAAGAATATTTTACTTTTCGGCGTTTTCCTGACTTTTAAATTGTTCTACATATTTTTATCATTTTTCTATCAGCATGCAATATTTTTTAGACCCCGTACTCTAAAAAAGAGTAGAGGGGTCTATTAGGTTTGTCTGAAGCGAAATGTGCGTAACAGGCAGAAGGAGGCGTGGCCGACCCCATAAAGTATATATATTCTTGATCAGCATCAACAGCCGAGACGATATAGCAATGTCCGTCTGTCCGTCTGTCCGTCCGTCTGTATGATCACCTAGATCTTTTAAACTACAAGAGCTAGAGCCACCAATTTTGGAATGAAAGTCCGTCTACTTCGCGAGCAGATCAAGTTTATTTCAAATCTTTGCCACGCCCCTTACCGCCCCCGCAAATTGCAAAAAACAATTTTCACATCACCATAACTTGAAAACTACTAGAGCTAGAGAGACCAAATTCACACATTATGTGTATGGTACCAATATAACTATCCTCACCAAGTTTGATCTGGATCGGACAACTATAGCCTATAGCTCCCATAGGACAAATCGGTCAAAAATAAAAAATTTGTATGAAGACACGTAATGTTAGTTGAGCGATCGCAACCAAACTTACAGAGAATGTGTGAATAATTATTAAAAGTATCCTCACCAAATTTGGTCCAAATCAGACAACCACAACATATAAAATAAGTTAATCAAAAATGCTGAGTTTTATGAATAAATTGTTTGTTTACACTGCTTTCAATAGAAAAAGAACACAAACTGCAGCAAGCAGTGCAGTGTGTTAACTAAACAATTATTATAAAAGATTTAACTCTACGTTTAGCTACTGCAACTTCAATAAGGAGCGTGGTCTAAGTAGTAGAGATGCGCGCTTCGTACGTGTTGGTTAGCCAGGGGTCCCCGGTTCGAATCCAGTCAGTGACAAATTCTATTCGTTAACTTTTTAAATTTTAATTATTTACATAAACTTCAATGCGGAGTGTGGTCTAAGTAGTAAAGATGCCTGATCTAATTCTTCGCACTTATATGTGAACCCGGGATCATGGGTTCGAGCGCCGTCAGGGACATTTTATTAATTTTTGTTATATAACAAAAAAATATTACATGTAAATGCAGATAGTCGAGCACTTTCAATAGAGGGGCGTGGTGCAGCTGTTAGTGCACTGACGCGGGTGCGTGGGGTCCGAGGTTCGAATCCCGTCAGTGAATTATTTTGATTATTATTTTTTTTTTATTTCAATTCAAATTTAAAATTAAATTTAAATTTAATTTCAAATTGTAAAACACGGCATATTTTTAAAATAAGCCAAGTAAGGAAATTGTGCATTTAATTGTGTATATATTTACATACATTTGTATATAAAAATGTATGTATACAAAATGTGAATCACTCCGTTTTTCTTGTTTTTCGAATGGAAAATGCGCACTTCTGTGAGTACGGGGTCTTTTACAGTCGGCTCGCTCGACTGTAGCCTTTCTTACTTGTTTAATATATATTTTTTTCAAAAAAAAAAAAAAATATTTAGTAAAGATATCTTTAAGTATTTATTATTTTTTTCTACAATCTTTTCCCTATTCTTTCTTTTTTTCTTTTAAATATTTTTCTTACAATTTTCTTTAGTTTTTTTTTAAATTATATTTTTTATCCATTTAATTAAATTTTTTTTTTTTTAAATAGAAAAATTTGTATACTTTTATTTTCCATTTTTTTATGTTCTAAATTTTTCTACATTTTTTCCAGCTTGTATTTTAAATTTTCACTTGCAGAAAAAAATTTTATTTGTTCAAACCAAATTCCATTATAAATCGCAAACATAATAAAAACAAGTAAGAAAGGCTACAGTCGAGCTAGCCGACTGTAAAAGACCCCGTACTCATAGTATTTGCAATAAAACACTTTGAAAGAAAACGATCACTTTGTAATAGGGATGTAAGTCGTCAAGAATATCGTATTGAATATCGATATTTGATTTATCGTATCGTATGCATACATGTGCATGCATCGTCCGCGAGCAGCGCTGTCGCTACACAAGCAGCGAAAACGTTCGCTCACATGTTTATATGCTTATGTCTCGCTTGCACACATGCATTGACATTGCGTGCAATTGTAAACTTTGTTACGTGTCTAGCTTTTTTGTTTATTGTTGGATTTGTATGCAACTTTCAGGATAGTTTGTGATACTCTGTCTCCAAACTAATTTCAAATTACAATACCTTACGATAAGTGCAAATGGCTTAAAAATGCCATTGAAGTTTGAAAATTATTTCATTCGTATGGGAAAGTGGGGCGTGGCAGTCCAAAAATTTTAATGACAATGCATTTATGCTGTCTTAAGCAACCTCCACACCAAAAATGGTATTTCTAAGTGCTATAGTTACTAAGATATTCGCTTAAAACATCGATTTTTCCTAGGTGACCATTATTATTTACAATTTGCGGGTGCGGTAACTCTTGTAGTTTCAAATATCCAGGTGTTCATACGGACAGACGGACGGACGGACAGACGGACATTGCTATATCGTCTCGGCTGTTGATGTTGATCAAGAATATATATACATTGTGGGGTCGGCATCGCCTCCTTCCGCCTGTTACGTACATTTCGCTTCAGACAAACTTAATAGACCCCTATACTCTTTTTAAGAGTACGGGGTCTAACAAGAAAGAATGGTATAGTCGCCTCGCGATTTTAGGATAATTATATTATTAACAATGGGATATATTTTTAACAATGGGATATAATAATAATAATAGTACAATTGTTTAGTTAATCGGCCACTTTTGATTTTAATTCAGATGACTTGGGAAACACAGAAAATTTTCATACAAATTCATATTTACAGCTTATTTTTGACCGATCGTCCCTATGGGAGCTATACGATATAGTCGTCCGATTTGAATGAAACTTGGTCAGCATGTTTAAATTATTGATATTAGTGTGGGTTTCACTAAGATTGCTTGGCCAACGCAAAAGTTATTCATATAAATTCATATTTGGAGCGAATTTTTGACCGATTGTCCCTAAGGGAGCTATACGATATAGTTGTCCGATTTGAATCAAACTTGGTCAGAATTTGTACTCCCTATACTGTACTTTCTGTGTAAATTTGGTTTAGATAGCATTGCTAACAAAAAAGTTTTCTATACTAAAATATGCTATTTTTACCAGTTTTTACCTTTGTATTCACATAGAACGCCCTAAAGTGGGCGTGTCAAAAAACAAAAACAAACTTGTATTGCTTGGGCATTTTATCTTTCATTTGCGACCACTCGGGCCTTTCTAGCTCTTATAGTCTCTGAGATCCTTTTGCTCACACAGACGGACAAACGGACAGACGGACGGACGGACAGACGGACATGGCTATATCGACTCGGTTAGTCATGCTGATCAAGAATATATATACTTTATGGGGTCTGTCATGCCTCCATGCTATAAGAGCTAAAAAGGCCCGAGTGGTCGCAAATGAAAGATAAAATGCCCAAGCAATAGAAGTTTGTTTTTGTTTTTTGACACGCCCACTTTAGGGCGTTCTATGTGAATACAAAGGTAAAAACAGGTAAAAACAGCCCCTTTTACTCTATGAGTAACGGGTATAATAATACATAATCACTTACATGTCTTTATCCCGCGCTGGAAAGCTTTCCATCGTGTTGAATAGTGTAGTGTATTGTGCAAGTACCAAATGTTTTTATTTGTATTTATATGAATATATTTTGTTTGTGGATTTAGTTTTATTTATTCACGAGATTTCAGAATTCTAACCCTCTAACGCTCATAAGTGTCTTGAGACACTTATTTTATTTTTAAATTTAAAAAAATAATGGGGGAGCTTTTTTGTCTTTCAAATATTGCTTGATCGTTAATAAAACATTCTAATTTACTGAGAAAAAAAGCTTTAAAAGCTCTCCAGTGCTTTGAACGGTACTTTTTATTTTCATAAACACAAAACATATGTTTTTTTCGCGCGTGTAAATTGATCTGCTGCATGTGCTGTTGTGCAATAATTATTTTACAAAATCTGTGAAAGCAATCCATTTAAAATAATTTTTATTGAAAGGTATGTTTATTTACAATTAAAACTAGTTTACAAAAATAAAAATAAATAAAAAATGTGCGTTGTAGCTTAAAAACAGTGATAAGTGTCTTGAGACACTTTTGGGGCTGCAAGCAACTTTTTTTACCAGCAGCTATTTCACAACTGCTTGCAATTTTGTGTGTACACTTATTCATTATATGGATTGTTTTACTAGAAACTGACATATTAACCATATAAAGATGGCAAACCGGGTACGATTCAAATTATCCGATTTAACTGATGAACAGTTGTTGGAATTGTTTGAGAATGTCCCTTCCGATGCAGAGTTATCCGAGTCAAGTGACGACGAGGAAGATGACTTAAATGTGGCAGAAACTCTAATAGCTGCTGTGGAGGATATTAGCACAATATCATTTGCTTGTAATGATGAAGAGAATGTGCCTGATAATGGTCAGTCTGAGCCTATTAGGAAATCCCTGAAAAGACAACGATCGCCACTACCAACTATTAAAGGTATAACATGCGTGGCTTTGCCATCTTCTGGTGGCTTTACTGGTGCTGGTAAGACAACAACATTGCGATATATTATTTTATATTATGTGATTAGTTAATTAATGTCTTTTAGGTATTGAATCAATAGCAAAGGAGCCGAGCAAAATTTTGTGGCGACAGCAATTTATGCAATTGCATGTAAACAATGTTGCTTTTCAAGGCGACTCTTCATTGCCGGCTGAAATAATGAATCTCAAAACTCCTTCAGAGATATTTCGCTATTTTTTTGATGCCAAAATCATGGATATGATAGTGGAAGAAACCATGCGCGCAACTTTAGTGGAGAACATATCAACAAGATTCCAAATGAACATTGAAGATGTTCATCATTATATAGGAATTTTGATATATATGTCAATATATCGCTACCCGAGTATGAGAAGCTACTGGGGAAAAAATGCCTTTTTACCCATTGCATCCAGTATGAACCGCACAAAATTTGAGACAATTAAACAGCACCTGTCATAACGTGATGAAAGCCAGCGGATCAAAAAGGGACAACCAGGCTACGATCCATTATTTCGCACTAGAAGACTTGTCGATTATCTTAATACAAGATTTGACTCAGTGCCAAAGCAACCACGCCTCTGTGTTGACGAACAAATGTGTAGCACAAAGATGAAACATCACTTACGACAATATATGCCCAATAAGCCACACAAATGGGGTATTAAGCTGTTCGTTTTGTGTGATTCATATGGCTATGCATACCGATTCGAAATTTATAGTGGAGCAGGCGATAACATTGTCTTACCTGGTCACCCAGATCTTGGTGCTTCGGCCAACATAGTAGTACGTTTGACCAAAACAGTACAAAGCTTTAAGCACCACATCGTCTACTTTGATAATTTTTATACCTCTTTGCCTCTAATGGTATATTTGCGAGCAAAGGGTATTTATAGCCTTGGCACAGTACGTGCGAATCGAATCCCCAATTGCAAGCTACCTGACGATACAATCATTAACAAAAAGCCGAGAGGTTTTTCGACTGAGTTCGTAGGCACGTCATACGGGGTAGAAGTCAGTAATGTACTTTGGAAGGATAACAAGGCCGTTCGCTTATTGTCAACTTACGTAGGTGTTAAACCGTTTGCTACGGAAAGTTTAAGTGAAAGAACACTTAAGACTGACCGTTATGACAGGAAGAAAAAGCAACATATTGAAATTGACTGTCCGCAAATAATTCGGGAATATAACTCACATATGGGCGGCGTTGATCTTATGGATGGACTTATGGGCCGTTATCACATCAAAGCTAAAACCAAAGATGCTGCTACTCGAATTTTTTATCATTGTATTGATATGGCAGCAACAAATGCTTATATTCTTTATAGGCGAATTCAAAAACAAAACGCAATCAGTGACAAATTGATGGAACTTCCCGATTTTCGCGAGTCAATCGCTGAAGGATTGGTGGCTTTTAGAAATAAAGCCCACGCAGGTCGTCCAGTCAGTACCGTATCTCTACAAGACCAGATGCAGTCACCATCTTTGCGAACAGATCGGTCACCTTTTTCACAGTCCCCACGGGCCCGACCATCACAGCTTGAGCTTAAACTTGGAAAAAAAACTTTTCACCCAATAGCGGAATTACGTTTTGACCAAGTCAACCACTTCCCAAATTGGTTGGATCGGGACAATAAGAGACGGTGCAAGCTCTGTAAATCATCACAAACGCAATGCATATGTGAAAAATGTAATGTACATCTATGCTGCACATCAACAAAAAATTGTTTTAAAACATATCATATGAATAATAAAAATTAACATTTCTATTAAATACGTTTTTTTTACTCTTAGATGCCCAAGAGTGTCTTGAGACACTTATTACCTTTTTTGCACCTGACGGCTAAACAAAAACTTCTATATTCTTTCTGAGTTCATTTTTGAGTTTAGAAGCCTAAATTTACTTAAAAAAAAATTGTTCCAATTATTTTCCTCCAATAGTTTAGAAAACAGCATTAGAGGGTTAACCTTTGGGTCTTTATTTACTTTAATTTTTTATTTTTTTGTATGCTTTTTTATATTTTATGTTTTTTTTTCTTTTTTCATTTAGGTTAACGTGAACAACAAATAAAAATGGTAAAAAAAATATAATTCACGCTCATGCACCCAAACTGATTTTTTGCACTCTATTTTCGATTTTCGACTTTATATGTACGTGTATGCATACATAAATACATTTTAGGTACTGATTTTAATTACTTATTTTTTTTTCATTTTTCAACAACACTTATACCACTGTCACCTGTACATATGATTAAATGCACTGTCTTTTATTAATTGTCTGCATCATGTACGGCGGTGTATATATGTATATATTTTCATATATTTTTATTTTTTCAGTTTGGATCACATACATACATATATGTATATATTAATTTTAATTTTTTCCAGCATTTGCACAAAAGAAATGCACATACATATATATATATATATATCTATATGTGTATATATGTCAACTCCCACTCACATACATATATATGTATGTAGGCAGTGTTTTTATTCTTCTTTCTTTTTCCACACGCACCAGATCAAAATGTTTGTAAGATGTATATATATATATATGTATATCTGATTATTTAAACATATTTTTAAGGCACTGACTTGAATTAGTTTTAATATAAATATATTATTTATATTTTTATTTCATTATTGGGGTTTTTATGTGATTTATGATGGATGGCACTTATTTTCACTGCACGCTGCTGCTGACTGTGGACTCGAAATGAAATGCAGATTATATCTCCCCCTCCTATCCTCTCTTTTATTGGGGACTATCCGAACTTGGGACACCCTAACCTCGACTTAGAAGATCTAGGTGATCTACTGGCGTGGTTAGGGTGCAAATTTTACTGGAACTATATTCAAACAAACAAAAAATATAATTAAAACTTAGTTTCTCGAAAAAGAACTAAGTTTAATTATGGCACATACCCTTTCTTTTGTTAAGCAGCAATAGCTGCTGCGCTGCGCAGATTAGCAATTAAACAGCGGGAGTAAAAGAAAACACAAATCCAAAGCGGCTGCACCGTGGTTGCTAATTACAGAAAAATTTAAGTTTTGGTTTCACAAAAATTTTTATTTTTTTGTTGCAACTGTACCTGGGTACTTAAACGTAATTCTGGCCTTCTGACACCAAGGTAATCGTCCAAAGAAAAAGAACGATTTTTGGCAAAATGTCTCCTTTTATAGGCCCATATTCCATGCTCACCACTCTCAGATTGGAATTTTATCGATATGGACCCACGGTGCTCTTGCCTATCCGCATTATTCGCATTTTACTGCACTGTGATCCGAGAGTAGGTCAAATTCAGCTTCAGTGTATACGCTATTAATGTTAATTTCTCTGGAAATTACAATTTCCAGGATATCGGGAGTTTTTTCGGATCTGTTGGCCAGTAGGTTGGTTGTCATGTCGAGTGGATAGTTAAATTGAGCGTGTTGATGGAGGAATATAGTCCCTTAGGATTATTTAATCTTGAACCCCACCAGGTGTGCTTCGCATTAAAGTCTCCTCCAATTATAAACCTTGAGCCAAAGCTGCTCAAGCACTGTAAGAACATTTGTGTGTCAATTGAGGGTCTGGGGGGGACATAACAGGAAGCGATCGTTAGTTTGCCAAGAGAGGTGTCCATGGACAGAGAAGAGGCTTGTATCCACGGCAGGAGGAGATTTGCTTACACATCTAGACAATTCAATAATTCCATTTGACTTATACTTACAATTTATCATACTTTCTTATACTAATAATTTCAATGCTTTCTTAAACTAGCTAACTATGCTTATGAACTAACAACAGAGATAATTAAGATCAAAGTTTGAAATGTGAAGATTCGAAAATAACGTCAAAAATCGTCTAAGGCGTCCAGAAACGCCAGAAAATGCAAAAAACACAATATATGAAAAAATTTTATATTGACGGAATCATGATTACTTTGATGCAGAGTCGATATAAATGAAAATTATTGAATTAAATGATATTCCGATTCAAAATCGGTTGAGATTTGACAGAGATAGTTAAGATCAAAGCTTGAAATGTGAGCATTCGAAAATAACGTCTAAAATCGTCTTCGACCTCTATAAACGCCAGAAAAACAAAAAAATAAATGGAAAAATTTTAAATCGACGAAAACATGATTATTTTGATGCAGAGTCAGTATAATTGATAATTATGGAATTAAATGGTATTCCGATTTAAAATCGGCTGAGTTTTGACAGAGATAGTTTAGATCAAAGCTTGAAATGTGAGGATTCGAAAATAACGGCTTAGATCGTCTAAGACCTCTAGAAACGCCAGAAAATGCAAAAAATAAAATATAAGTATAAACATTTGGAA
Source organism: Drosophila cardini (assembly GCA_018903735.1). Classification (NCBI taxonomy): domain Eukaryota; kingdom Metazoa; phylum Arthropoda; class Insecta; order Diptera; family Drosophilidae; genus Drosophila; species Drosophila cardini. The sequence continues at coordinate 15,786 of JAEIGM010000552.1, forward strand.
TTGACGAAATCATGATTATTTTTATGCAGAGTCGATATAAATGAAAATTATTTAATTATATGGTATTTCGATTCAAAATCGGTTGAGTTTTGACAAAATGAACAAATTTTAAATTGACGAAATCATGACTATTTTGACGCAGAGTCAATATAAATGAAAATTATTGAATGAAAAGATATTCCGATTCAAAATCGGTTTAGTTTTGACAGAGATAATTAAATCAAAGGTTGAAATGTGAGGGTTCGAAAATAACGTCTAAAATCGTCGTACACCTCTAAAAACGCCAGAAAATACAAAAAAAAAAAAAAAAAACATGTAAGAAAGGTAACAGTCGAGCGAGCCGACTGTAAAAGACCCCGTACTCCTTATAGTGCGCGTTTTCCATACAAATCACCAATTATCGACCGATTTGACGTATGGGAGCTATAGGCTATAGTTGTCCGATCCGGAACAAGTTTGATGAAGATAATTATAATGGTACCATACACATAATGTGTTAGTTTGGTTGCAAACGCTCAACAAAAACTTCATTTCTCCATACAAATCACTCATTTTCGACCGATTTGTCCTATGGGAGCTATAGGCTATTGTTGTCCGATCCAGACCAAACTTGGTGAGGATAGTTATAATGGTACCTGTAATATCGCGTGTTTTTAACTTGCCGTTCATGCTCCAAAATGTTAGCCAAAAATCTAAATGGCAACGCATTAAACGCCAATGTGAGTCTCGAGTGAAACACACGTGGACCCTCGGTTTCACAGCGGTGGTCGGGACCCTTTAATACCCTAGCTCTTTCGGGGTGTGGTGGGTTTGCTGTGTCTTAAAATTAGTATTGTAGAGTCCCTACTGAAACTATTCAAAGTCTAAAAGAGAAAGCCGAGCTTCCAAAATACAAACCAATAGTAACCAATATTATAAAAACAGGTGAAAAACGAAATTTAAATCTTTATACAATTGTTTGGTGCAGGATCAAGGATGTTGTTTGATCCTCGCGGTCTTTTCCCTTCCTTCCATTTATTTTAACACCCTAACATTTCATAGCCCCTAATAATAAACTCAAACCTTCATTTTAATTTTCAGCGTTACAATATTTTTATTTAACATGAGTCATGGTATCTATTTCTATTATATGCTAGTGACAATATTCAAGAATCCCAAATACTGAATATTAATTCATTGACAAGAGATAAGTTTACATTTTTATTACTTATTAAATTTTTTATAGGATTTTATTCAAGTGCATATTTTGGGATTCAGTGGCGTAGAGTTGTTGTTTTGCTTTGTTTTTATACTCTCTGCAAGAGAGAGTATAATGGGTTTGTGCAAAAAAAAAGTATGTTTCAGGCAGAAGGAGGCGTGGCAGACCCCATAAAGTACATATATTCTTGATCAGCATCACAAGCCGAGTCGATATAGCCATGTCCGTCTATCCGTCTGTCTGTCCGTCTGTCTGTCCGTCCGTCTGTATGAACACCTGGATCTTCTAAACCTCAAGAGCTAGAGCCACCAAATTTGGAATGAAAGTCCGTCTGCTTCGCGAGCAGATCAAGTTTATTTCAAATCTTTTCCACGCCCCCCACCGCCCCCGCAAACTGTAAAAAACTTTTTTCACATCACCATAACTTGAAAACGATTAGAGTTAGAGAGACCAAATTCACACATTATGTGAATTGTACCAATATAACTATCCTCCCCAGGTTTGGTTCGGATCGGACAACTAAAGCCTACAGCTCCCATAGGTCAAATCGGTCGAAAATGGGTGATTTGTATGGAGACATGAAGTTTTAGTTGAGCGATTGCAACCAAACTAACACATTATGTGAATGGTACCATTATAACTATCCTCACCAACTTTGGTCTGGATCGGACAGCTATAGCCTATAGCTCCCATAGGGCAAATCGGTCGAAAATTGGTGATTTGTAGGGAGACATGAAGTTTTAGTTGAGCGATTGCAGCCAAACTAACACATTATGTATATGGTAACATTATAACTCTCCCCATTAAGTTTGGTCCGGATCGGACAACTATAGCCTATAGCTCCCATAGGACAAATCGGTCGAAAATTGGTGATTTGTATGGAGACATGAAGTTTTAGTTGATCGATTGTAACCAAACTAACACATTATGTATATGGTACCATTATAACTATCCTCACCAAGTTTGGTCCGGATCGGACAACTATACCCTATAGCTCCCATAGGACAAATCGGTCGAAAATTGGTGATTTGTATGGAGACATGAAGTTTTAGTTGAGCGATTGCAACCAAACTAACACATTGTGTGTATGGTACCATTATAACTATCCTCACCAAGTTTGGTCCAGATCGGACAACTAGAGCCTATAGCTTCTATAGGACAAATCGGTCGAAAACTACTTATTTTTATGGTAAAACGCGCACTAGAATGAGTACGGGGTCTTTTACAGTCGGCTCGCTCGACTGTAGCCTTTCATACTTGTTTTCTACAATCTTTTCCCTATTCTTTCTTTTTTTCTTTTAAATATTTTTCTTACAATTTTCTTTAGTTTTTTTTTTTTTTTTTTAAAAATTATATTTTTTTTTTCCATTTAATTAAATTTTTTTTTTTTAGACCCCGTACTCTAAAAAAGAGTAGAGGGGTCTATTAAAATTGTCTGGAGCCAAATGTGCGTAACAGGCAGAAGGAGGCTTTTCCGACCCTATAAAGTATATATATTCTTGATCAGCATCAACAGCCGAGTCGATATAGCGATGTCCGTCTGTCCGTCTGTCTGTCTGTCTGTCTGTCTGTCCGTCCGTATGAACACCTGGATCTTCTAAACCACTACAGCTAAACCCACCAAATTTGGAATGAAAGTCCGTCTATATGTCAGGCAGATCAAGTTTATTTCAAATGTTTGCCACGCCCCCTACCGCCTTCGCAAATTGTAAAAATCATTTTTCACATCACCATAACTTGAAAACGACTGGAGCTATCGGAACCAAATTCACACAATATATGTATGTTACTATTATAACTATACTCACCAAATTAGGTCCGGATCAGACAACTATAGCCTATAGCTCCCATAGGACCAATCGGTGAAAATTTGGTGATTTGTATGGAGACATGTAGTTTTAGTTGAGCGATCGCAACCAAATTCACATATTATGTGTATGGTACTATTATAACTATCCTCACCAAGTCTGATCCGGTTCGGACAACTATAGCCTATAGCTCCCATAGGACAAATCGGTCTTAAATTGGCGATTTACAGCTATTTGTCAGTTATTTGTATGGTAAAATGCTCACTAGAGTGAGTACGGGGTCTATTACATTCGGCTTGCTCGACTGCAGCTTTTCTTACTTGTTTTTAAATAGAAAAATTTGTATAACTTTTATTTTCCATTTTTTTTTTTGTTCTAAATTTTTTCTACATTTTTTCCAGCTTTTATTTTAAATTTTCACTTGCAGAAAAAAATTTTATTTGTTCAAACCAAATTCCATTATAAATCGCAAACATAATATAAAACAAGAAAGAATGCTATAGACGCCTCGCGACTTTAGGATACCCGTTACTCAGTCTAATTATATTATTAACAATGGGATATAATAATAATAATAGTACAATTGTTTAGTTAATCGGCCCCTTTTGATTTTAATTCAGATGACTTGAGAAACGCAGAAAATTTTCATACAAATTCATATTTACAGCGTATTTTTGACCGCTTGTCCCTATGGGAGCTATACGATATAGTTGTCCGATTTGGATCAAACTTGGTCAGAATATGTACTCCCTACTCTGTGTTAATTTGGTTTAGATAGCATTGCTAACAAAAAAGTTTTCTATACTAAAATATGCTATTTTTACCTGTTTTTACCTTTGTATGCACATAGAACGCCCTAAAGTGGGCATGTCAAAAAACAAAAACAAACTTGTACTGCTTGGGAATTTTATCTTTCGTTTGCGATCGGGCATTGCTAGCTCTTATAGTCTCTGAGATACTTTTGCTCACACAGGCGGACAAACGGACGGACAGACGGACAGACGGACGGACGGACAGACGGACAGACGGACATTGCTATATCGTCTCGGCTGTTGAAGCTGATCAAGAATATATATACTTTATGGGGTCGGAAAAGCCTCCTTCTGCCTGTTACGCACATTTCGCTTCAGACAAACTTAACGTACCCCTCTA
>JAEIGM010000374.1:0-33459 GCA_018903735.1 Drosophila cardini
ATTTATTTTTTGTTTTTGCATTTTCTGGCGTTTCTAGAGGTCTTAGAGGATTTTAGACGTTATTTTCGAATCCTCACATTTCGGGCCTTGATCTTAGCTATCTTGTCAAAACTCAACCGATTTTGAATCGGGAATACCATTTAATTCAATAATTTTCATTTATATCGACTCTGCATCAAAATAATCTTGATTTCGTAAATTTAAAATTTTTTCATTTATTTTTTGTTTTTGCATTTTCTGGCGTTTCTAGAGGTCTTAGACGATTTTAGACGCTATTTTCGAATCCTCACATTTCGGGCCTTGATCTTAGCTATCTCTGTCAAAACTCAACCGATTTTGAATCGGAATACCATTTACTCCAATCACTTTCATTCTATCGACTCTGCATCAAAATAATCTTGATTTCGTCAATTTAAAATTTTTCATTTATTTTTTTTTTGTTTTTGCATTTTCTGGCGTTTCTAGAGGTCTTAGAGGATTTTAGACGTTATTTTCGAATCCTCACATTTCGGGGCTTGATCTTGGCTATCTCTGTCAAAACTCAACCGATTTTGAATCGGAATACCATTTAATTCAATAATTTTCATTTATATCGACTCTGCATCAAAATAATCTTGATTTCGTCAATTTAAAATTTTTTTATTTATTTTTTGTTTTTGCATTTTCTGGCGTTTCTAGAGGTCTTAGAGGATTTTAGACGTTATTTTCGAATCCTCACATTTTCAAGGGCCTTGATCTTAGCTATCTCCGGTCAAAACTCAACCGATTTTGAATCGGAATACCATTTAATTCAATAATTTCCATTTATATCGACTCTGCATCAAAATAATCTTGATTTCGTCAATTTAAAATTTTTTCATTTATTTTTTGTTTTTGCATTTTCTGGCGTTTCTAGAGGTCTTAGAGGATTTTAGACGTTATTTTCGAATCCTCACATTTCGGGCCTTGATCTTAGCTATTTCTGTCAAAACTCAACCGATTTTGAATCGGAATACCAATTTAATTCAATAATTTTCATTTATATCGACTCTGCATCAAAATAATCTTGATTTCGTCAATTTAAAATTTTTTCATTTATTTTTGTTTTTGCATTTTCTGGCGTTTCTAGAGGTCTTAGACGATTTTAGACGTTATTTTCGAATCCTCACATTTCGGGCCTTGATCTTAGCTTTCTCTGTCAAAACTCAACCGATTTTGAATCGGAATACCATTTAATTCAATAATTTTCATTTATATCGACTCTGCATCAAAATAATCTTGATTTCGTCAATTTAAAATTTTTTCATTTATTTTTAGTTTTTGCATTTTCTGGCGTTTCTAGAGGTCTTAGAGGATTTTAGACGTTATTTTCGAATCCTCACATTTCGGGCCTTGATCTTAGCTATCTCTGTCAAAACTCAACCGATTTTGAATCGGAATACCATTTAATTCAATAATTTTCATTTATAACGACTCTGCATCAAAATAATCTTGATTTCGTCAATTTAAAATTTTTTCATTTATTTTTTGTTTTTGCATTTTCTGGCGTTTCTAGAGGTCTTAGACGATTTTAGACGTTATTTTCGAATCCTCACATTTCGGGCCTTGATCTTAGCTATCTCTGTCAAAACTCAACCGATTTTGAATCGGAATACCATTTAATTCAATATCTTCATTTTTATCGACTCTGCATCAAAATAATCTTGATTTCTGTCAATTTAAAATTTTTTCATTTATTTTTTGTTTTTGCATTTTCTGGCGTTTCTAGAGGTCTTAGACGATTTTAGACGGTTTTTTTGGATCCTCACATTTCGGGCCTTGATCTTAGCTATCTCTGTCAAAACTCAACCGATTTTTGAATCGGAATACCATTTAATTCAATAATTTTCATTTATATCGACTCTGCATCAAAATAATCTTGATTTCGTCAATTTAAAATTTTTTCATTTATTTTTTGTTTTTGCATTTTCTGGCGTTTCTAGAGGTCTTAGAGGATTTTAGACGTTATTTTCGAACCCTCACATTTCCCCCCGGGCCTTGATCTTAGCTATCTCTGTCAAAACCTCAACCGATTTTGAATCAGAATACCATTTAATCCAATAATTTTCATTTATATCGACTCTGCATCAAAATAATCTTGATTTTGTCAATTTAAAATTTTTTCATTTATTTTTTGTTTTTGCATTTTCTGGCGTTTCTAGAGGTCTTAGAGGATTTTAGACGTTATTTTCGAATCCTCACATTTCAGGCCTTGATCTTAGCTATCTCTGTCAAAACTCAACCGATTTTGAATCGGAATACCATTTAATTCAATAATTTTCATTTATATCGACTCTGCATCAAAATAATCTTGATTTCGTCAATTTAAAATTTTTTCATTTATTTTTTGTTTTTGCATTTTCTGGCGTTTCTAGAGGTCTTAGACGATTTTAGACGTTATTTTCGAATCCTCACATTTCGGACCTTGATCTTATCTATCTCTGTCAAAACTCTACCGATTTTAAATCGGAATACCATTTAATTCAATAATTTTCATTTATATCGACTCTGCATCAAAATAATCTTGATTTCGTCAATTTAAAATTTTTTCATTTATTTTTTGTTTTTGCATTTTCTGGCGTTTCTAGAGGTCTTAGAGGATTTTAGACGTTATTTTCGAATCCTCACATTTCGGGCCTTGATCTTAGCTATCTCTGTCAAAACTCAACCGATTTTGAATCAGAATACCATTTAATTCAATAATTTTCATTTATATCGGCTCTGCATCAAAATAATCTTGATTTCGTCAATTTAAAATTTTTTCATTTATTTTTTGTTTTTGCATTTTCTGGCGTTTCTAGAGGTCTTAGAGGATTTTAGACCTTTTTTTCGAATCCTCACATTTCGGGCCTTGATCTTAGCTATCTCTGTCAAAACTCAACCGATTTTGAATCGGAATACCATTTAATTCAATAATTTTCATTTATATCGACTCTGCATCAAAATAATCTTGATTTCGTCAATTTAAAATTTTTTCATTTATTTTTTGTTTTTGCATTTTCTGGCGTTTCTAGAGGTCTTAGAGGATTTTAGACGTTATTTTCGAATCCTCACATTTCGGGGCTTGATCTTGGCTATCTCTGTCAAAACTCAACCGATTTTGAATCGGAATACCATTTAATTCAATAATTTTCATTTATATCGACTCTGCATCAAAATAATCTTGATTTCGTCAATTTAAAATTTTTTTCATTTATTTTTTGTTTTTGCATTTTCTGGCGTTTCTAGAGGTCTTAGAGGATTTTAGACGTTATTTTCGAATCCTCACATTTCGGGCCTTGATCTTAGCTATCTCTGTCAAAACTCAACCGATTTTGAATCGGAATACCATTTAATTCAATAATTTTCATTTATATCGACTCTGCATCAAAATAATCTTGATTTCGTCAATTTAAAATTTTTTCATTTATTTTTTGTTTTTGCATTTTCTGGCGTTTCTAGAGGTCTTAGAGGATTTTAGACGTTATTTTCGAATCCTCACATTTCGGGCCTTGATCTTAGCTATCTCTGTCAAAACTCAACCGATTTTGAATCGGAATACCGTTTAATTCAATAATTTTCATTTATATCGACTCTGCATCAAAATAATCTTGATTTCGTCAATTTAAAATTTTTTCATTTATTTTTTGTTTTTGCATTTTCTGGCGTTTCTAGAGGTCTTAGACGATTTTAGACGTTATTTTCGAATCCTCACATTTCGGGCCTTGATCTTAGCTATCTCTGTCAAAACTCAACCGATTTTGAATCGGAATACCATTTAATTCAATAATTTTCATTTATATCGACTCTGCATCAAAATAATCTTGATTTCGTCAATTTAAAATTTTTTCATTTATTTTTTGTTTTTGCATTTTCTGGCGTTTCTAGAGGTCTTAGAGGATTTTAGACGTTATTTTCGAATCCTCACATTTCGGGCCTTGATCTTAGCTATCTCTGTCAAAACTCAACCGATTTTGAATCGGAATACCATTTAATTCAATAATTTTCATTTATATCGACTCTGCATCAAAATAATCTTGATTTCGTCAATTTAAAATTTTTTCATTTATTTTTTGTTTTTGCATTTTCTGGCGTTTCTAGAGGTCTTAGAGGATTTTAGACGTTATTTTCGAATCCTCACATTTCGGGCCTTGATCTTAGCTATCTCTGTCAAAACTCAACCGATTTTGAATCGGAATACCATTTAATTCAATAATTTTCATTTATATCGACTCTGCATCAAAATAATCTTGATTTCGTCAATTTAAAATTTTTTCATTTATTTTTTGTTTTTGCATTTTCTGGCGTTTCTAGAGGTCTTAGAGGATTTTTAGACGTTATTTTCGAATCCTCACATTTCGGGCCTTGATCTTAGCTATCTCTGTCAAAACTCAACCGATTTTGAATCGGAATACCATTTAATTCAATAATTTTCATTTATATCGACTCTGCATCAAAATAATCTTGATTTCGTCAATTTAAAATTTTTTCATTTATTTTTTGTTTTTGCATTTTCTGGCGTTTCTAGAGGTCTTAGAGGATTTTAGACGTTATTTTCGAATCCTCACATTTCGGGCCTTGATCTTAGCTATCTCTGTCAAAACTCAACCGATTTTGAATCGGAATACCATTTAATTCAATAATTTTCATTTATATCGACTCTGCATCAAAATAATCTTGATTTCGTCAATTTAAAATTTTTTCATTTATTTTTTGTTTTTGCATTTTCTGGCGTTTCTAGAGGTCTTAGAGGATTTTAGACGTTATTTTCGAATCCTCACATTTCGGGCCTTGATCTTGGCTATCTCTGTCAAAACTCAACCGATTTTGAATCGGAATACCATTTAATTCAATAATTTTCATTTATATCGACTCTGCATCAAAATAATCTTGATTTCGTCAATTTAAAATTTTTTCATTTATTTTTTGTTTTTGCATTTTCTGGCGTTTCTAGAGGTCTTAGAGGATTTTAGACGTTATTTTCGAATCCTCACATTTCGGGCCTTGATCTTAGCTATCTCTGTCAAAACTCAACCGATTTTGAATCGGAATACCATTTAATTCAATAATTTTCATTTATATCGACTCTGCATCAAAATAATCTTGATTTCGTCAATTTAAAATTTTTTCATTTATTTTTTGTTTTTGCATTTTCTGGCGTTTCTAGAGGTCTTAGAGGATTTTAGACGTTATTTTCGAATCCTCACATTTCGGGCCTTGATCTTAGCTATCTCTGTCAAAACTCAACCGATTTTGAATCGGAATACCGTTTAATTCAATAATTTTCATTTATATCGACTCTGCATCAAAATAATCTTGATTTCGTCAATTTAAAATTTTTTCATTTATTTTTTGTTTTTGCATTTTCTGGCGTTTCTAGAGGTCTTAGACGATTTTAGACGTTATTTTCGAATCCTCACATTTCGGGCCTTGATCTTAGCTATCTCTGTCAAAACTCAACCGATTTTGAATCGGAATACCATTTAATTCAATAATTTTCATTTATATCGACTCTGCATCAAAATAATCTTGATTTCGTCAATTTAAAATTTTTTCATTTATTTTTTGTTTTTGCATTTTCTGGCGTTTCTAGAGGTCTTAGAGGATTTTAGACGTTATTTTCGAATCCTCACATTTCGGGCCTTGATCTTAGCTATCTCTGTCAAAACTCAACCGATTTTGAATCGGAATACCATTTAATTCAATAATTTTCATTTATATCGACTCTGCATCAAAATAATCTTGATTTCGTCAATTTAAAATTTTTTCATTTATTTTTTGTTTTTGCATTTTCTGGCGTTTCTAGAGGTCTTAGAGGATTTTAGACGTTATTTTCGAATCCTCACATTTCGGGCCTTGATCTTAGCTATCTCTGTCAAAACTCAACCGATTTTGAATCGGAATACCATTTAATTCAATAATTTTCATTTATATCGACTCTGCATCAAAATAATCTTGATTTCGTCAATTTAAAATTTTTTCATTTATTTTTTGTTTTTGCATTTTCTGGCGTTTCTAGAGGTCTTAGAGGATTTTAGACGTTATTTTCGAATCCTCACATTTCGGGCCTTGATCTTAGCTATCTCTGTCAAAACTCAACCGATTTTGAATCGGAATACCATTTAATTCAATAATTTTCATTTATATCGACTCTGCATCAAAATAATCTTGATTTCGTCAATTTAAAATTTTTTCATTTATTTTTTGTTTTTGCATTTTCTGGCGTTTCTAGAGGTCTTAGAGGATTTTAGACGTTATTTTCGAATCCTCACATTTCGGGCCTTGATCTTAGCTATCTCTGTCAAAACTCAACCGATTTTGAATCGGAATACCATTTAATTCAATAATTTTCATTTATATCGACTCTGCATCAAAATAATCTTGATTTCGTCAATTTAAAATTTTTTCATTTATTTTTTGTTTTTGCATTTTCTGGCGTTTCTAGAGGTCTTAGAGGATTTTAGACGTTATTTTCGAATCCTCACATTTCGGGCCTTGATCTTAGCTATCTCTGTCAAAACTCAACCGATTTTGAATCGGAATACCATTTAATTCAATAATTTTCATTTATATCGACTCTGCATCAAAATAATCTTGATTTCGTCAATTTAAAATTTTTTCATTTATTTTTTGTTTTTGCATTTTCTGGCGTTTCTAGAGGTCTTAGACGATTTTAGACGTTATTTTCGAATCCTCACATTTCGGGCCTTGATCTTAGCTATCTCTGTCAAAACTCAACCGATTTTGAATCGGAATACCATTTAATTCAATAATTTTCATTTATATCGACTCTGCATCAAAATAATCTTGATTTCGTCAATTTAAAATTTTTTCATTTATTTTTTGTTTTTGCATTTTCTGGCGTTTCTAGAGGTCTTAGAGGATTTTAGACGTTATTTTCGAATCCTCACATTTCGGGCCTTGATCTTAGCTATCTCTGTCAAAACTCAACCGATTTTGAATCGGAATACCATTTAATTCAATAATTTTCATTTATATCGACTCTGCATCAAAATAATCTTGATTTCGTCAATTTAAAATTTTTTCATTTATTTTTTGTTTTTGCATTTTCTGGCGTTTCTAGAGGTCTTAGAGGATTTTAGACGTTATTTTCGAATCCTCACATTTCGGGCCTTGATCTTAGCTATCTCTGTCAAAACTCAACCGATTTTGAATCGGAATACCATTTAATTCAATAATTTTCATTTATATCGACTCTGCATCAAAATAATCTTGATTTCGTCAATTTAAAATTTTTTCATTTATTTTTTGTTTTTGCATTTTCTGGCGTTTCTAGAGGTCTTAGAGGATTTTAGACGTTATTTTCGAATCCTCACATTTCGGGCCTTGATCTTAGCTATCTCTGTCAAAACTCAACCGATTTTGAATCGGAATACCATTTAATTCAATAATTTTCATTTATATCGACTCTGCATCAAAATAATCTTGATTTCGTCAATTTAAAATTTTTTCATTTATTTTTTGTTTTTGCATTTTCTGGCGTTTCTAGAGGTCTTAGAGGATTTTAGACGTTATTTTCGAATCCTCACATTTCGGGCCTTGATCTTAGCTATCTCTGTCAAAACTCAACCGATTTTGAATCGGAATACCATTTAATTCAATAATTTTCATTTATATCGACTCTGCATCAAAATAATCTTGATTTCGTCAATTTAAAATTTTTTCATTTATTTTTTGTTTTTGCATTTTCTGGCGTTTCTAGAGGTCTTAGAGGATTTTAGACGTTATTTTCGAATCCTCACATTTCGGGCCTTGATCTTAGCTATCTCTGTCAAAACTCAACCGATTTTGAATCGGAATACCATTTAATTCAATAATTTTCATTTATATCGACTCTGCATCAAAATAATCTTGATTTCGTCAATTTAAAATTTTTTCATTTATTTTTTGTTTTTGCATTTTCTGGCGTTTCTAGAGGTCTTAGAGGATTTTAGACGTTATTTTCGAATCCTCACATTTCGGGCCTTGATCTTAGCTATCTCTGTCAAAACTCAACCGATTTTGAATCGGAATACCATTTAATTCAATAATTTTCATTTATATCGACTCTGCATCAAAATAATCTTGATTTCGTCAATTTAAAATTTTTTCATTTATTTTTTGTTTTTGCATTTTCTGGCGTTTCTAGAGGTCTTAGAGGATTTTAGACGTTATTTTCGAATCCTCACATTTCGGGCCTTGATCTTAGCTATCTCTGTCAAAACTCAACCGATTTTGAATCGGAATACCATTTAATTCAATAATTTTCATTTATATCGACTCTGCATCAAAATAATCTTGATTTCGTCAATTTAAAATTTTTTCATTTATTTTTTGTTTTTGCATTTTCTGGCGTTTCTAGAGGTCTTAGAGGATTTTAGACGTTATTTTCGAATCCTCACATTTCGGGCCTTGATCTTAGCTATCTCTGTCAAAACTCAACCGATTTTGAATCGGAATACCATTTAATTCAATAATTTTCATTTATATCGACTCTGCATCAAAATAATCTTGATTTCGTCAATTTAAAATTTTTTCATTTATTTTTTGTTTTTGCATTTTCTGGCGTTTCTAGAGGTCTTAGAGGATTTTAGACGTTATTTTCGAATCCTCACATTTCGGGCCTTGATCTTAGCTATCTCTGTCAAAACTCAACCGATTTTGAATCGGAATACCATTTAATTCAATAATTTTCATTTATATCGACTCTGCATCAAAATAATCTTGATTTCGTCAATTTAAAATTTTTTCATTTATTTTTTGTTTTTGCATTTTCTGGCGTTTCTAGAGGTCTTAGAGGATTTTAGACGTTATTTTCGAATCCTCACATTTCGGGCCTTGATCTTAGCTATCTCTGTCAAAACTCAACCGATTTTGAATCGGAATACCATTTAATTCAATAATTTTCATTTATATCGACTCTGCATCAAAATAATCTTGATTTCGTCAATTTAAAATTTTTTCATTTATTTTTTGTTTTTGCATTTTCTGGCGTTTCTAGAGGTCTTAGACGATTTTAGACGTTATTTTCGAATCCTCACATTTCGGGCCTTGATCTTAGCTATCTCTGTCAAAACTCAACCGATTTTGAATCGGAATACCATTTAATTCAATAATTTTCATTTATATCGACTCTGCATCAAAATAATCTTGATTTCGTCAATTTAAAATTTTTTCATTTATTTTTTGTTTTTGCATTTTCTGGCGTTTCTAGAGGTCTTAGAGGATTTTAGACGTTATTTTCGAATCCTCACATTTCGGGCCTTGATCTTAGCTATCTCTGTCAAAACTCAACCGATTTTGAATCGGAATACCATTTAATTCAATAATTTTCATTTATATCGACTCTGCATCAAAATAATCTTGATTTCGTCAATTTAAAATTTTTTCATTTATTTTTTGTTTTTGCATTTTCTGGCGTTTCTAGAGGTCTTAGAGGATTTTAGACGTTATTTTCGAATCCTCACATTTCGGGCCTTGATCTTAGCTATCTCTGTCAAAACTCAACCGATTTTGAATCGGAATACCATTTAATTCAATAATTTTCATTTATATCGACTCTGCATCAAAATAATCTTGATTTCGTCAATTTAAAATTTTTTCATTTATTTTTTGTTTTTGCATTTTCTGGCGTTTCTAGAGGTCTTAGAGGATTTTAGACGTTATTTTCGAATCCTCACATTTCGGGCCTTGATCTTAGCTATCTCTGTCAAAACTCAACCGATTTTGAATCGGAATACCATTTAATTCAATAATTTTCATTTATATCGACTCTGCATCAAAATAATCTTGATTTCGTCAATTTAAAATTTTTTCATTTATTTTTTGTTTTTGCATTTTCTGGCGTTTCTAGAGGTCTTAGAGGATTTTAGACGTTATTTTCGAATCCTCACATTTCGGGCCTTGATCTTAGCTATCTCTGTCAAAACTCAACCGATTTTGAATCGGAATACCATTTAATTCAATAATTTTCATTTATATCGACTCTGCATCAAAATAATCTTGATTTCGTCAATTTAAAATTTTTTCATTTATTTTTTGTTTTTGCATTTTCTGGCGTTTCTAGAGGTCTTAGAGGATTTTAGACGTTATTTTCGAATCCTCACATTTCGGGCCTTGATCTTAGCTATCTCTGTCAAAACTCAGCCGATTTTGAATCGGAATACCATTTAATTCAATAATTTTCATTTATATCGACTCTGCATCAAAATAATCTTGATTTCGTCAATTTAAAATTTTTTCATTTATTTTTTGTTTTTGCATTTTCTGGCGTTTCTAGAGGTCTTAGAGGATTTTAGACGTTATTTTCGAATCCTCACATTTCGGGCCTTGATCTTAGCTATCTCTGTCAAAACTCAACCGATTTTGAATCGGAATACCATTTAATTCAATAATTTTCATTTATATCGACTCTGCATCAAAATAATCTTGATTTCGTCAATTTAAAATTTTTTCATTTATTTTTTGTTTTTGCATTTTCTGGCGTTTCTAGAGGTCTTAGAGGATTTTAGACGTTATTTTCGAATCCTCACATTTCGGGCCTTGATCTTAGCTATCTCTGTCAAAACTCAGCCGATTTTGAATCGGAATACCATTTAATTCAATAATTTTCATTTATATCGACTCTGCATCAAAATAATCTTGATTTCGTCAATTTAAAATTTTTTCATTTATTTTTTGTTTTTGCATTTTCTGGCGTTTCTAGAGGTCTTAGAGGATTTTAGACGTTATTTTCGAATCCTCACATTTCGGGCCTTGATCTTAGCTATCTCTGTCAAAACTCAACCGATTTTGAATCGGAATACCATTTAATTCAATAATTTTCATTTATATCGACTCTGCATCAAAATAATCTTGATTTCGTCAATTTAAAATTTTTTCATTTATTTTTTGTTTTTGCATTTTCTGGCGTTTCTAGAGGTCTTAGAGGATTTTAGACGTTATTTTCGAATCCTCACATTTCGGGCCTTGATCTTAGCTATCTCTGTCAAAACTCAACCGATTTTGAATCGGAATACCATTTAATTCAATAATTTTCATTTATATCGACTCTGCATCAAAATAATCTTGATTTCGTCAATTTAAAATTTTTTCATTTATTTTTTGTTTTTGCATTTTCTGGCGTTTCTAGAGGTCTTAGAGGATTTTAGACGTTATTTTCGAATCCTCACATTTCGGGCCTTGATCTTAGCTATCTCTGTCAAAACTCAACCGATTTTGAATCGGAATACCATTTAATTCAATAATTTTCATTTATATCGACTCTGCATCAAAATAATCTTGATTTCGTCAATTTAAAATTTTTTCATTTATTTTTTGTTTTTGCATTTTCTGGCGTTTCTAGAGGTCTTAGAGGATTTTAGACGTTATTTTCGAATCCTCACATTTCGGGCCTTGATCTTAGCTATCTCTGTCAAAACTCAACCGATTTTGAATCGGAATACCATTTAATTCAATAATTTTCATTTATATCGACTCTGCATCAAAATAATCTTGATTTCGTCAATTTAAAATTTTTTCATTTATTTTTTGTTTTTGCATTTTCTGGCGTTTCTAGAGGTCTTAGAGGATTTTAGACGTTATTTTCGAATCCTCACATTTCGGGCCTTGATCTTAGCTATCTCTGTCAAAACTCAACCGATTTTGAATCGGAATACCATTTAATTCAATAATTTTCATTTATATCGACTCTGCATCAAAATAATCTTGATTTCGTCAATTTAAAATTTTTTCATTTATTTTTTGTTTTTGCATTTTCTGGCGTTTCTAGAGGTCTTAGAGGATTTTAGACGTTATTTTCGAATCCTCACATTTCGGGCCTTGATCTTAGCTATCTCTGTCAAAACTCAACCGATTTTGAATCGGAATACCATTTAATTCAATAATTTTCATTTATATCGACTCTGCATCAAAATAATCTTGATTTCGTCAATTTAAAATTTTTTCATTTATTTTTTGTTTTTGCATTTTCTGGCGTTTCTAGAGGTCTTAGAGGATTTTAGACGTTATTTTCGAATCCTCACATTTCGGGCCTTGATCTTAGCTATCTCTGTCAAAACTCAACCGATTTTGAATCGGAATACCATTTAATTCAATAATTTTCATTTATATCGACTCTGCATCAAAATAATCTTGATTTCGTCAATTTAAAATTTTTTCATTTATTTTTTGTTTTTGCATTTTCTGGCGTTTCTAGAGGTCTTAGAGGATTTTAGACGTTATTTTCGAATCCTCACATTTCGGGCCTTGATCTTAGCTATCTCTGTCAAAACTCAGCCGATTTTGAATCGGAATACCATTTAATTCAATAATTTTCATTTATATCGACTCTGCATCAAAATAATCTTGATTTCGTCAATTTAAAATTTTTTCATTTATTTTTTGTTTTTGCATTTTCTGGCGTTTCTAGAGGTCTTAGAGGATTTTAGACGTTATTTTCGAATCCTCACATTTCGGGCCTTGATCTTAGCTATCTCTGTCAAAACTCAACCGATTTTGAATCGGAATACCATTTAATTCAATAATTTTCATTTATATCGACTCTGCATCAAAATAATCTTGATTTCGTCAATTTAAAATTTTTTCATTTATTTTTTGTTTTTGCATTTTCTGGCGTTTCTAGAGGTCTTAGAGGATTTTAGACGTTATTTTCGAATCCTCACATTTCGGGCCTTGATCTTAGCTATCTCTGTCAAAACTCAACCGATTTTGAATCGGAATACCATTTAATTCAATAATTTTCATTTATATCGACTCTGCATCAAAATAATCTTGATTTCGTCAATTTAAAATTTTTTCATTTATTTTTTGTTTTTGCATTTTCTGGCGTTTCTAGAGGTCTTAGAGGATTTTAGACGTTATTTTCGAATCCTCACATTTCGGGCCTTGATCTTAGCTATCTCTGTCAAAACTCAACCGATTTTGAATCGGAATACCATTTAATTCAATAATTTTCATTTATATCGACTCTGCATCAAAATAATCTTGATTTCGTCAATTTAAAATTTTTTCATTTATTTTTTGTTTTTGCATTTTCTGGCGTTTCTAGAGGTCTTAGAGGATTTTAGACGTTATTTTCGAATCCTCACATTTCGGGCCTTGATCTTAGCTATCTCTGTCAAAACTCAACCGATTTTGAATCGGAATACCATTTAATTCAATAATTTTCATTTATATCGACTCTGCATCAAAATAATCTTGATTTCGTCAATTTAAAATTTTTTCATTTATTTTTTGTTTTTGCATTTTCTGGCGTTTCTAGAGGTCTTAGAGGATTTTAGACGTTATTTTCGAATCCTCACATTTCGGGCCTTGATCTTAGCTATCTCTGTCAAAACTCAACCGATTTTGAATCGGAATACCATTTAATTCAATAATTTTCATTTATATCGACTCTGCATCAAAATAATCTTGATTTCGTCAATTTAAAATTTTTTCATTTATTTTTTGTTTTTGCATTTTCTGGCGTTTCTAGAGGTCTTAGAGGATTTTAGACGTTATTTTCGAATCCTCACATTTCGGGCCTTGATCTTAGCTATCTCTGTCAAAACTCAACCGATTTTGAATCGGAATACCATTTAATTCAATAATTTTCATTTATATCGACTCTGCATCAAAATAATCTTGATTTCGTCAATTTAAAATTTTTTCATTTATTTTTTGTTTTTGCATTTTCTGGCGTTTCTAGAGGTCTTAGAGGATTTTAGACGTTATTTTCGAATCCTCACATTTCGGGCCTTGATCTTAGCTATCTCTGTCAAAACTCAACCGATTTTGAATCGGAATACCATTTAATTCAATAATTTTCATTTATATCGACTCTGCATCAAAATAATCTTGATTTCGTCAATTTAAAATTTTTTCATTTATTTTTTGTTTTTGCATTTTCTGGCGTTTCTAGAGGTCTTAGAGGATTTTAGACGTTATTTTCGAATCCTCACATTTCGGGCCTTGATCTTAGCTATCTCTGTCAAAACTCAACCGATTTTGAATCGGAATACCATTTAATTCAATAATTTTCATTTATATCGACTCTGCATCAAAATAATCTTGATTTCGTCAATTTAAAATTTTTTCATTTATTTTTTGTTTTTGCATTTTCTGGCGTTTCTAGAGGTCTTAGAGGATTTTAGACGTTATTTTCGAATCCTCACATTTCGGGCCTTGATCTTAGCTATCTCTGTCAAAACTCAGCCGATTTTGAATCGGAATACCATTTAATTCAATAATTTTCATTTATATCGACTCTGCATCAAAATAATCTTGATTTCGTCAATTTAAAATTTTTTCATTTATTTTTTGTTTTTGCATTTTCTGGCGTTTCTAGAGGTCTTAGAGGATTTTAGACGTTATTTTCGAATCCTCACATTTCGGGCCTTGATCTTAGCTATCTCTGTCAAAACTCAACCGATTTTGAATCGGAATACCATTTAATTCAATAATTTTCATTTATATCGACTCTGCATCAAAATAATCTTGATTTCGTCAATTTAAAATTTTTTCATTTATTTTTTGTTTTTGCATTTTCTGGCGTTTCTAGAGGTCTTAGAGGATTTTAGACGTTATTTTCGAATCCTCACATTTCGGGCCTTGATCTTAGCTATCTCTGTCAAAACTCAACCGATTTTGAATCGGAATACCATTTAATTCAATAATTTTCATTTATATCGACTCTGCATCAAAATAATCTTGATTTCGTCAATTTAAAATTTTTTCATTTATTTTTTGTTTTTGCATTTTCTGGCGTTTCTAGAGGTCTTAGAGGATTTTAGACGTTATTTTCGAATCCTCACATTTCGGGCCTTGATCTTAGCTATCTCTGTCAAAACTCAACCGATTTTGAATCGGAATACCATTTAATTCAATAATTTTCATTTATATCGACTCTGCATCAAAATAATCTTGATTTCGTCAATTTAAAATTTTTTCATTTATTTTTTGTTTTTGCATTTTCTGGCGTTTCTAGAGGTCTTAGAGGATTTTAGACGTTATTTTCGAATCCTCACATTTCGGGCCTTGATCTTAGCTATCTCTGTCAAAACTCAACCGATTTTGAATCGGAATACCATTTAATTCAATAATTTTCATTTATATCGACTCTGCATCAAAATAATCTTGATTTCGTCAATTTAAAATTTTTTCATTTATTTTTTGTTTTTGCATTTTCTGGCGTTTCTAGAGGTCTTAGACGATTTTAGACGTTATTTTCGAATCCTCACATTTCGGGCCTTGATCTTAGCTATCTCTGTCAAAACTCAACCGATTTTGAATCGGAATACCATTTAATTCAATAATTTTCATTTATATCGACTCTGCATCAAAATAATCTTGATTTCGTCAATTTAAAATTTTTTCATTTATTTTTTGTTTTTGCATTTTCTGGCGTTTCTAGAGGTCTTAGAGGATTTTAGACGTTATTTTCGAATCCTCACATTTCGGGCCTTGATCTTAGCTATCTCTGTCAAAACTCAGCCGATTTTGAATCGGAATACCATTTAATTCAATAATTTTCATTTATATCGACTCTGCATCAAAATAATCTTGATTTCGTCAATTTAAAATTTTTTCATTTATTTTTTGTTTTTGCATTTTCTGGCGTTTCTAGAGGTCTTAGAGGATTTTAGACGTTATTTTCGAATCCTCACATTTCGGGCCTTGATCTTAGCTATCTCTGTCAAAACTCAACCGATTTTGAATCGGAATACCATTTAATTCAATAATTTTCATTTATATCGACTCTGCATCAAAATAATCTTGATTTCGTCAATTTAAAATTTTTTCATTTATTTTTTGTTTTTGCATTTTCTGGCGTTTCTAGAGGTCTTAGAGGATTTTAGACGTTATTTTCGAATCCTCACATTTCGGGCCTTGATCTTAGCTATCTCTGTCAAAACTCAACCGATTTTGAATCGGAATACCATTTAATTCAATAATTTTCATTTATATCGACTCTGCATCAAAATAATCTTGATTTCGTCAATTTAAAATTTTTTCATTTATTTTTTGTTTTTGCATTTTCTGGCGTTTCTAGAGGTCTTAGAGGATTTTAGACGTTATTTTCGAATCCTCACATTTCGGGCCTTGATCTTAGCTATCTCTGTCAAAACTCAACCGATTTTGAATCGGAATACCATTTAATTCAATAATTTTCATTTATATCGACTCTGCATCAAAATAATCTTGATTTCGTCAATTTAAAATTTTTTCATTTATTTTTTGTTTTTGCATTTTCTGGCGTTTCTAGAGGTCTTAGAGGATTTTAGACGTTATTTTCGAATCCTCACATTTCGGGCCTTGATCTTAGCTATCTCTGTCAAAACTCAACCGATTTTGAATCGGAATACCATTTAATTCAATAATTTTCATTTATATCGACTCTGCATCAAAATAATCTTGATTTCGTCAATTTAAAATTTTTTCATTTATTTTTTGTTTTTGCATTTTCTGGCGTTTCTAGAGGTCTTAGAGGATTTTAGACGTTATTTTCGAATCCTCACATTTCGGGCCTTGATCTTAGCTATCTCTGTCAAAACTCAACCGATTTTGAATCGGAATACCATTTAATTCAATAATTTTCATTTATATCGACTCTGCATCAAAATAATCTTGATTTCGTCAATTTAAAATTTTTTCATTTATTTTTTGTTTTTGCATTTTCTGGCGTTTCTAGAGGTCTTAGAGGATTTTAGACGTTATTTTCGAATCCTCACATTTCGGGCCTTGATCTTAGCTATCTCTGTCAAAACTCAACCGATTTTGAATCGGAATACCATTTAATTCAATAATTTTCATTTATATCGACTCTGCATCAAAATAATCTTGATTTCGTCAATTTAAAATTTTTTCATTTATTTTTTGTTTTTGCATTTTCTGGCGTTTCTAGAGGTCTTAGAGGATTTTAGACGTTATTTTCGAATCCTCACATTTCGGGCCTTGATCTTAGCTATCTCTGTCAAAACTCAACCGATTTTGAATCGGAATACCATTTAATTCAATAATTTTCATTTATATCGACTCTGCATCAAAATAATCTTGATTTCGTCAATTTAAAATTTTTTCATTTATTTTTTGTTTTTGCATTTTCTGGCGTTTCTAGAGGTCTTAGAGGATTTTAGACGTTATTTTCGAATCCTCACATTTCGGGCCTTGATCTTAGCTATCTCTGTCAAAACTCAACCGATTTTGAATCGGAATACCATTTAATTCAATAATTTTCATTTATATCGACTCTGCATCAAAATAATCTTGATTTCGTCAATTTAAAATTTTTTCATTTATTTTTTGTTTTTGCATTTTCTGGCGTTTCTAGAGGTCTTAGAGGATTTTAGACGTTATTTTCGAATCCTCACATTTCGGGCCTTGATCTTAGCTATCTCTGTCAAAACTCAACCGATTTTGAATCGGAATACCATTTAATTCAATAATTTTCATTTATATCGACTCTGCATCAAAATAATCTTGATTTCGTCAATTTAAAATTTTTTCATTTATTTTTTGTTTTTGCATTTTCTGGCGTTTCTAGAGGTCTTAGAGGATTTTAGACGTTATTTTCGAATCCTCACATTTCGGGCCTTGATCTTAGCTATCTCTGTCAAAACTCAGCCGATTTTGAATCGGAATACCATTTAATTCAATAATTTTCATTTATATCGACTCTGCATCAAAATAATCTTGATTTCGTCAATTTAAAATTTTTTCATTTATTTTTTGTTTTTGCATTTTCTGGCGTTTCTAGAGGTCTTAGAGGATTTTAGACGTTATTTTCGAATCCTCACATTTCGGGCCTTGATCTTAGCTATCTCTGTCAAAACTCAACCGATTTTGAATCGGAATACCGTTTAATTCAATAATTTTCATTTATATCGACTCTGCATCAAAATAATCTTGATTTCGTCAATTTAAAATTTTTTCATTTATTTTTTGTTTTTGCATTTTCTGGCGTTTCTAGAGGTCTTAGAGGATTTTAGACGTTATTTTCGAATCCTCACATTTCGGGCCTTGATCTTAGCTATCTCTGTCAAAACTCAACCGATTTTGAATCGGAATACCATTTAATTCAATAATTTTCATTTATATCGACTCTGCATCAAAATAATCTTGATTTCGTCAATTTAAAATTTTTTCATTTATTTTTTGTTTTTGCATTTTCTGGCGTTTCTAGAGGTCTTAGAGGATTTTAGACGTTATTTTCGAATCCTCACATTTCGGGCCTTGATCTTAGCTATCTCTGTCAAAACTCAACCGATTTTGAATCGGAATACCATTTAATTCAATAATTTTCATTTATATCGACTCTGCATCAAAATAATCTTGATTTCGTCAATTTAAAATTTTTTCATTTATTTTTTGTTTTTGCATTTTCTGGCGTTTCTAGAGGTCTTAGAGGATTTTAGACGTTATTTTCGAATCCTCACATTTCGGGCCTTGATCTTAGCTATCTCTGTCAAAACTCAACCGATTTTGAATCGGAATACCATTTAATTCAATAATTTTCATTTATATCGACTCTGCATCAAAATAATCTTGATTTCGTCAATTTAAAATTTTTTCATTTATTTTTTGTTTTTGCATTTTCTGGCGTTTCTAGAGGTCTTAGACGATTTTAGACGTTATTTTCGAATCCTCACATTTCGGGCCTTGATCTTAGCTATCTCTGTCAAAACTCAACCGATTTTGAATCGGAATACCATTTAATTCAATAATTTTCATTTATATCGACTCTGCATCAAAATAATCTTGATTTCGTCAATTTAAAATTTTTTCATTTATTTTTTGTTTTTGCATTTTCTGGCGTTTCTAGAGGTCTTAGAGGATTTTAGACGTTATTTTCGAATCCTCACATTTCGGGCCTTGATCTTAGCTATCTCTGTCAAAACTCAGCCGATTTTGAATCGGAATACCATTTAATTCAATAATTTTCATTTATATCGACTCTGCATCAAAATAATCTTGATTTCGTCAATTTAAAATTTTTTCATTTATTTTTTGTTTTTGCATTTTCTGGCGTTTCTAGAGGTCTTAGAGGATTTTAGACGTTATTTTCGAATCCTCACATTTCGGGCCTTGATCTTAGCTATCTCTGTCAAAACTCAACCGATTTTGAATCGGAATACCATTTAATTCAATAATTTTCATTTATATCGACTCTGCATCAAAATAATCTTGATTTCGTCAATTTAAAATTTTTTCATTTATTTTTTGTTTTTGCATTTTCTGGCGTTTCTAGAGGTCTTAGAGGATTTTAGACGTTATTTTCGAATCCTCACATTTCGGGCCTTGATCTTAGCTATCTCTGTCAAAACTCAACCGATTTTGAATCGGAATACCGTTTAATTCAATAATTTTCATTTATATCGACTCTGCATCAAAATAATCTTGATTTCGTCAATTTAAAATTTTTTCATTTTTTTTTTGTTTTTGCATTTTCTGGCGTTTCTAGAGGTCTTAGAGGATTTTAGACGTTTTTTTCGAATCCTCACATTTCGGGCCTTGATCTTAGCTATCTCTGTCAAAACTCAACCGATTTTGAATCGGAATACCATTTAATTCAATAATTTTCATTTATATCGACTCTGCATCAAAATAATCTTGATTTCGTCAATTTAAAATTTTTTCATTTATTTTTTGTTTTTGCATTTTCTGGCGTTTCTAGAGGTCTTAGAGGATTTTAGACGTTATTTTCGAATCCTCACATTTCGGGCCTTGATCTTAGCTATCTCTGTCAAAACTCAACCGATTTTGAATCGGAATACCATTTAATTCAATAATTTTCATTTATATCGACTCTGCATCAAAATAATCTTGATTTCGTCAATTTAAAATTTTTTCATTTATTTTTTGTTTTTGCATTTTCTGGCGTTTCTAGAGGTCTTAGAGGATTTTAGACGTTATTTTCGAATCCTCACATTTCGGGCCTTGATCTTAGCTATCTCTGTCAAAACTCAACCGATTTTGAATCGGAATACCATTTAATTCAATAATTTTCATTTATATCGACTCTGCATCAAAATAATCTTGATTTCGTCAATTTAAAATTTTTTCATTTATTTTTTGTTTTTGCATTTTCTGGCGTTTCTAGAGGTCTTAGACGATTTTAGACGTTATTTTCGAATCCTCACATTTCGGGCCTTGATCTTAGCTATCTCTGTCAAAACTCAACCGATTTTGAATCGGAATACCATTTAATTCAATAATTTTCATTTATATCGACTCTGCATCAAAATAATCTTGATTTCGTCAATTTAAAATTTTTTCATTTATTTTTTGTTTTTGCATTTTCTGGCGTTTCTAGAGGTCTTAGAGGATTTTAGACGTTATTTTCGAATCCTCACATTTCGGGCCTTGATCTTAGCTATCTCTGTCAAAACTCAGCCGATTTTGAATCGGAATACCATTTAATTCAATAATTTTCATTTATATCGACTCTGCATCAAAATAATCTTGATTTCGTCAATTTAAAATTTTTTCATTTATTTTTTGTTTTTGCATTTTCTGGCGTTTCTAGAGGTCTTAGACGATTTTAGACGTTATTTTCGAATCCTCACATTTCGGGCCTTGATCTTAGCTATCTCTGTCAAAACTCAACCGATTTTGAATCGGAATACCATTTAATTCAATAATTTTCATTTATATCGACTCTGCATCAAAATAATCTTGATTTCGTCAATTTAAAATTTTTTCATTTATTTTTTGTTTTTGCATTTTCTGGCGTTTCTAGAGGTCTTAGACGATTTTAGACGTTATTTTCGAATCCTCACATTTCGGGCCTTGATCTTAGCTATCTCTGTCAAAACTCAACCGATTTTGAATCGGAATACCATTTAATTCAATAATTTTCATTTATATCGACTCTGCATCAAAATAATCTTGATTTCGTCAATTTAAAATTTTTTCATTTATTTTTTGTTTTTGCATTTTCTGGCGTTTCTAGAGGTCTTAGACGATTTTAGACGTTATTTTCGAATCCTCACATTTCGGGCCTTGATCTTAGCTATCTCTGTCAAAACTCAACCGATTTTGAATCGGAATACCATTTAATTCAATAATTTTCATTTATATCGACTCTGCATCAAAATAATCTTGATTTCGTCAATTTAAAATTTTTTCATTTATTTTTTGTTTTTGCATTTTCTGGCGTTTCTAGAGGTCTTAGAGGATTTTAGACGTTATTTTCGAATCCTCACATTTCGGGCCTTGATCTTAGCTATCTCTGTCAAAACTCAACCGATTTTGAATCGGAATACCATTTAATTCAATAATTTTCATTTATATCGACTCTGCATCAAAATAATCTTGATTTCGTCAATTTAAAATTTTTTCATTTATTTTTTGTTTTTGCATTTTCTGGCGTTTCTAGAGGTCTTAGAGGATTTTAGACGTTATTTTCGAATCCTCACATTTCGGGCCTTGATCTTAGCTATCTCTGTCAAAACTCAACCGATTTTGAATCGGAATACCATTTAATTCAATAATTTTCATTTATATCGACTCTGCATCAAAATAATCTTGATTTCGTCAATTTAAAATTTTTTCATTTATTTTTTGTTTTTGCATTTTCTGGCGTTTCTAGAGGTCTTAGAGGATTTTAGACGTTATTTTCGAATCCTCACATTTCGGGCCTTGATCTTAGCTATCTCTGTCAAAACTCAACCGATTTTGAATCGGAATACCATTTAATTCAATAATTTTCATTTATATCGACTCTGCATCAAAATAATCTTGATTTCGTCAATTTAAAATTTTTTCATTTATTTTTTGTTTTTGCATTTTCTGGCGTTTCTAGAGGTCTTAGAGGATTTTAGACGTTATTTTCGAATCCTCACATTTCGGGCCTTGATCTTAGCTATCTCTGTCAAAACTCAACCGATTTTGAATCGGAATACCGTTTAATTCAATAATTTTCATTTATATCGACTCTGCATCAAAATAATCTTGATTTCGTCAATTTAAAATTTTTTCATTTATTTTTTGTTTTTGCATTTTCTGGCGTTTCTAGAGGTCTTAGAGGATTTTAGACGTTATTTTCGAATCCTCACATTTCGGGCCTTGATCTTAGCTATCTCTGTCAAAACTCAACCGATTTTGAATCGGAATACCATTTAATTCAATAATTTTCATTTATATCGACTCTGCATCAAAATAATCTTGATTTCGTCAATTTAAAATTTTTTCATTTATTTTTTGTTTTTGCATTTTCTGGCGTTTCTAGAGGTCTTAGACGATTTTAGACGTTATTTTCGAATCCTCACATTTCGGGCCTTGATCTTAGCTATCTCTGTCAAAACTCAACCGATTTTGAATCGGAATACCATTTAATTCAATAATTTTCATTTATATCGACTCTGCATCAAAATAATCTTGATTTCGTCAATTTAAAATTTTTTCATTTATTTTTTGTTTTTGCATTTTCTGGCGTTTCTAGAGGTCTTAGAGGATTTTAGACGTTATTTTCGAATCCTCACATTTCGGGCCTTGATCTTAGCTATCTCTGTCAAAACTCAACCGATTTTGAATCGGAATACCATTTAATTCAATAATTTTCATTTATATCGACTCTGCATCAAAATAATCTTGATTTCGTCAATTTAAAATTTTTTCATTTATTTTTTGTTTTTGCATTTTCTGGCGTTTCTAGAGGTCTTAGAGGATTTTAGACGTTATTTTCGAATCCTCACATTTCGGGCCTTGATCTTAGCTATCTCTGTCAAAACTCAACCGATTTTGAATCGGAATACCATTTAATTCAATAATTTTCATTTATATCGACTCTGCATCAAAATAATCTTGATTTCGTCAATTTAAAATTTTTTCATTTATTTTTTGTTTTTGCATTTTCTGGCGTTTCTAGAGGTCTTAGAGGATTTTAGACGTTATTTTCGAATCCTCACATTTCGGGCCTTGATCTTAGCTATCTCTGTCAAAACTCAACCGATTTTGAATCGGAATACCATTTAATTCAATAATTTTCATTTATATCGACTCTGCATCAAAATAATCTTGATTTCGTCAATTTAAAATTTTTTCATTTATTTTTTGTTTTTGCATTTTCTGGCGTTTCTAGAGGTCTTAGAGGATTTTAGACGTTATTTTCGAATCCTCACATTTCGGGCCTTGATCTTAGCTATCTCTGTCAAAACTCAACCGATTTTGAATCGGAATACCATTTAATTCAATAATTTTCATTTATATCGACTCTGCATCAAAATAATCTTGATTTCGTCAATTTAAAAATTTTTTCATTTATTTTTTGTTTTTGCATTTTCTGGCGTTTCTAGAGGTCTTAGACGATTTTAGACGTTATTTTCGAATCCTCACATTTCGGGCCTTGATCTTAGCTATCTCTGTCAAAACTCAACCGATTTTGAATCGGAATACCATTTAATTCAATAATTTTCATTTATATCGACTCTGCATCAAAATAATCTTGATTTCGTCAATTTAAAATTTTTTCATTTATTTTTTGTTTTTGCATTTTCTGGCGTTTCTAGAGGTCTTAGACGATTTTAGACGTTATTTTCGAATCCTCACATTTCGGGCCTTGATCTTAGCTATCTCTGTCAAAACTCAACCGATTTTGAATCGGAATACCATTTAATTCAATAATTTTCATTTATATCGACTCTGCATCAAAATAATCTTGATTTCGTCAATTTAAAATTTTTTCATTTATTTTTTGTTTTTGCATTTTCTGGCGTTTCTAGAGGTCTTAGAGGATTTTAGACGTTATTTTCGAATCCTCACATTTCGGGCCTTGATCTTAGCTATCTCTGTCAAAACTCAACCGATTTTGAATCGGAATACCATTTAATTCAATAATTTTCATTTATATCGACTCTGCATCAAAATAATCTTGATTTCGTCAATTTAAAATTTTTTCATTTATTTTTTGTTTTTGCATTTTCTGGCGTTTCTAGAGGTCTTAGAGGATTTTAGACGTTATTTTCGAATCCTCACATTTCGGGCCTTGATCTTAGCTATCTCTGTCAAAACTCAACCGATTTTGAATCGGAATACCATTTAATTCAATAATTTTCATTTATATCGACTCTGCATCAAAATAATCTTGATTTCATCAATTTAAAATTTTTTCATTTATTTTTTGTTTTTGCATTTTCTGGCGTTTCTAGAGGTCTTAGACGATTTTAGACGTTATTTTCGAATCCTCACATTTCGGGCCTTGATCTTAGCTATCTCTGTCAAAACTCAACCGATTTTGAATCGGAATACCATTTAATTCAATAATTTTCATTTATATCGACTCTGCATCAAAATAATCTTGATTTCGTCAATTTAAAATTTTTTTATTTATTTTTTGTTTTTGCATTTTCTGGCGTTTCTAGAGGTCTTAGACGATTTTAGACGTTATTTTCGAATCCTCACATTTCGGGCCTTGATCTTAGCTATCTCTGTCAAAACTCAACCGATTTTGAATCGGAATACCATTTAATTCAATAATTTTCATTTATATCGACTCTGCATCAAAATAATCTTGATTTCGTCAATTTAAAATTTTTTCATTTATTTTTTGTTTTTGCATTTTCTGGCGTTTCTAGAGGTCTTAGAGGATTTTAGACGTTATTTTCGAATCCTCACATTTCGGGCCTTGATCTTAGCTATCTCTGTCAAAACTCAACCGATTTTGAATCAGAATACCATTTAATTCAATAATTTTCATTTATATCGACTCTGCATCAAAATAATCTTGATTTCGTCAATTTAAAATTTTTTCATTTATTTTTTGTTTTTGCATTTTCTGGCGTTTCTAGAGGTCTTAGAGGATTTTAGACGTTATTTTCGAATCCTCACATTTCGGGCCTTGATCTTAGCTATCTCTGTCAAAACTCAACCGATTTTGAATCGGAATACCATTTAATTCAATAATTTTCATTTATATCGACTCTGCATCAAAATAATCTTGATTTCGTCAATTTAAAATTTTTTCATTTATTTTTTGTTTTTGCATTTTCTGGCGTTTCTAGAGGTCTTAGAGGATTTTAGACGTTATTTTCGAATCCTCACATTTCGGGCCTTGATCTTAGCTATCTCTGTCAAAACTCAACCGATTTTGAATCGGAATACCGTTTAATTCAATAATTTTCATTTATATCGACTCTGCATCAAAATAATCTTGATTTCGTCAATTTAAAATTTTTTCATTTATTTTTTGTTTTTGCATTTTCTGGCGTTTCTAGAGGTCTTAGAGGATTTTAGACGTTATTTTCGAATCCTCACATTTCGGGCCTTGATCTTAGCTATCTCTGTCAAAACTCAACCGATTTTGAATCGGAATACCATTTAATTCAATAATTTTCATTTATATCGACTCTGCATCAAAATAATCTTGATTTCGTCAATTTAAAATTTTTTCATTTATTTTTTGTTTTTGCATTTTCTGGCGTTTCTAGAGGTCTTAGACGATTTTAGACGTTATTTTCGAATCCTCACATTTCGGGCCTTGATCTTAGCTATCTCTGTCAAAACTCAACCGATTTTGAATCAGAATACCATTTAATTCAATAATTTTCATTTATATCGACTCTGCATCAAAATAATCTTGATTTCGTCAATTTAAAATTTTTTCATTTATTTTTTGTTTTTGCATTTTCTGGCGTTTCTAGAGGTCTTAGAGGATTTTAGACGTTATTTTCGAATCCTCACATTTCGGGCCTTGATCTTAGCTATCTCTGTCAAAACTCAACCGATTTTGAATCGGAATACCATTTAATTCAATAATTTTCATTTATATCGACTCTGCATCAAAATAATCTTGATTTCGTCAATTTAAAATTTTTTCATTTATTTTTTGTTTTTGCATTTTCTGGCGTTTCTAGAGGTCTTAGAGGATTTTAGACGTTATTTTCGAATCCTCACATTTCGGGCCTTGATCTTAGCTATCTCTGTCAAAACTCAACCGATTTTGAATCGGAATACCGTTTAATTCAATAATTTTCATTTATATCGACTCTGCATCAAAATAATCTTGATTTCGTCAATTTAAAATTTTTTCATTTATTTTTTGTTTTTGCATTTTCTGGCGTTTCTAGAGGTCTTAGACGATTTTAGACGTTATTTTCGAATCCTCACATTTCGGGCCTTGATCTTAGCTATCTCTGTCAAAACTCAACCGATTTTGAATCGGAATACCATTTAATTCAATAATTTTCATTTATATCGACTCTGCATCAAAATAATCTTGATTTCGTCAATTTAAAATTTTTTCATTTATTTTTTGTTTTTGCATTTTCTGGCGTTTCTAGAGGTCTTAGAGGATTTTAGACGTTATTTTCGAATCCTCACATTTCGGGCCTTGATCTTAGCTATCTCTGTCAAAACTCAACCGATTTTGAATCGGAATACCATTTAATTCAATAATTTTCATTTATATCGACTCTGCATCAAAATAATCTTGATTTTGTCAATTTAAAATTTTCTTCATTTATTTTTTGTTTTTACATTTTCTGGCGTTTCTAGAGGTCTTAGAGGATTTTAGACCTTATTTTCGAATCCTCACATTTCGGGCCTTGATCTTAGCTATCTCTGTCAAAACTCAACCGATTTTGAATCGGAATACCGTTTAATTCAATAATTTTCATTTATATCGACTCTGCATCAAAATAATCTTGATTTCGTCAATTTACAATTTTTTCATTTATTTTTTGTTTTTGCATTTTCTGGCGTTTCTAGAGGTCTTAGACGATTTTAGACGTTATTTTCGAATCCTCACATTTCAGGCCTTGATCTTAGCTATCTCTGTCAAAACTCAACCGATTTTGAATCAGAATACCATTTAATTCAATAATTTTCTTTTATATCGACTCTGCATCAAAATAATCTTGATTTCGTCAATTTAAAATTTTTTCATTTAATTTTTTGTTTTTGCATTTTCTGGCGTTTCTAGAGGTCTTAGAGGATTTTAGACGTTATTTTCGAATCCTCACATTTCGGGCCTTGATCTTAGCTATCTCTGTCAAAACTCAACCGATTTTGAATCGGAATACCATTTAATTCAATAATTTTCATTAATATCGACTCTGCATCAAAATAATCTTGATTTCGTCAATTTAAAATTTTTTCATTTATTTTTTGTTTTTGCATTTTCTGGCGTTTCTAGAGGTCTTAGACGATTTTAGACGTTATTTTCGAATCCTCACATTTCGGGCCTTGATCTTAGCTATCTCTGTCAAAACTCAACCGATTTTGAATCGGAATACCATTTAATTCAATAATTTTCATTTATATCGACTCTGCATCAAAATAATCTTGATTTCGTCAATTTAAAATTTTTTCATTTATTTTTTGTTTTTGCATTTTCTGGCGTTTCTAGAGGTCTTAGACGATTTTAGACGTTATTTTCGAATCCTCACATTTCGGGCCTTGATCTTAGCTATCTCTGTCAAAACTCAACCGATTTTGAATCGGAATACCATTTAATTCAATAATTTTCATTTATATCGACTCTGCATCAAAATAATCTTGATTTCGTCAATTTAAAATTTTTTCATTTATTTTTTGTTTTTGCATTTTCTGGCGTTTCTAGAGGTCTTAGACGATTTTAGACGTTATTTTCGAATCCTCACATTTCGGGCCTTGATCTTAGCTATCTCTGTCAAAACTCAACCGATTTTGAATCAGAATACCATTTAATTCAATAATTTTCATTTATATCGACTCTGCATCAAAATAATCTTGATTTCGTCAATTTAAAATTTTTTTCATTTATTTTTTGTTTTTGCATTTTCTGGCGTTTCTAGAGGTCTTAGACGATTTTAGACGTTATTTTCGAATCCTCACATTTCGGGCCTTGATCTTAGCTATCTCTGTCGAAACTCAACCGATTTTGAATCGGAATACCATTTAATTCAATAATTTTCATTTATATCGACTCTGCATCAAAATAATCTTGATTTCGTCAATTTAAAATTTTTTCATTTATTTTTTGTTTTTGCATTTTCTGGCGTTTCTAGAGGTCTTAGAGGATTTTAGACGTTATTTTCGAATCCTCACATTTCGGGCCTTGATCTTAGCTATCTCTGTCAAAACTCAACCGATTTTGAATCGGAATACCATTTAATTCAATAATTTTCATTTATATCGACTCTGCATCAAAATAATCTTGATTTCGTCAATTTAAAATTTTTTCATTTATTTTTTGTTTTTGCATTTTCTGGCGTTTCTAGAGGTCTTAGAGGATTTTAGACGTTATTTTCGAATCCTCACATTTCGGGCCTTGATCTTAGCTATCTCTGTCAAAACTCAACCGATTTTGAATCGGAATACCATTTAATTCAATAATTTTCATTTATATCGACTCTGCATCAAAATAATCTTGATTTCGTCAATTTAAAATTTTTTCATTTATTTTTTGTTTTTGCATTTTCTGGCGTTTCTAGAGGTCTTAGAGGATTTTAGACGTTATTTTCGAATCCTCACATTTCGGGCCTTGATCTTAGCTATCTCTGTCAAAACTCAACCGATTTTGAATCGGAATACCATTTAATTCAATAATTTTCATTTATATTATTTTTCGACTCTGCATCAAAATAATCTTGATTTCGTCAATTTAAAATTTTTTAATTAATTTTTGTTTTTGCATTTTCTGGCGTTTCTAGAGGTCTTAGAGGATTTTAGACGTTATTTTCGAATCCTCACATTTCGGGCCTTGATCTTAGCTATCTCTGTCAAAACTCAACCGATTTTGAATCGGAATACCATTTAATTCAATAATTTTCATTTATATCGACTCTGCATCAAAATAATCTTGATTTTGTCAATTTAAAATTTTTTCATTTATTTTTTGTTTTTGCATTTTCTGTCGTTTCTAGAGGTCTTAGAGGATTTTAGACGTTATTTTCGAATCCTCACATTTCAGGCCTTGATCTTAGCTATCTCTGTCAAAACTCAACCGATTTTGAATCGGAATACCATTTAATTCCATAATTTTCATTTATATCGACTCTGCATCAAAATAATCTTGATTTCGTCAATTTAAAATTTATTCATTTATTTTTTGTTTTTGCATTTTCTGGCGTTTCTAGAGGTCTTAGAGGATTTTAGACGTTATTTTCGAATCCTCACATTTCGGGCCTTGATCTTATCTATCTCTGTCAAAACTCAACCGATTTTGAATCGGAATACCATTTAATTCAATAATTTTCATTTATATCGACTCTGCATCAAAATAATCTTGATTTTGTCAATTTAAAATTTTTTCATTTATTTTTATACTCTCTGCAAGAGAGAGTATATTGTGTTTGTGAAAAGTATGTAACAGGCAGAAGGAGGCGTGGCATACCCCATAAAGTATATATATTCTTGATCAGCATCACAA
This sequence comes from Drosophila cardini, assembly GCA_018903735.1. Lineage (NCBI taxonomy): Eukaryota > Metazoa > Arthropoda > Insecta > Diptera > Drosophilidae > Drosophila > Drosophila cardini. The sequence continues at coordinate 29,324 of JAEIGM010000374.1, forward strand.
GCCGAATCGATATAGCCATGTCCGTCTGTCCGTCTGTCTGTCTGTCCGTCTGTCCGTCTGTCCGTCCGTATGAACAAACAGATTTCAGAGATGGTAAGAGCTACAAGTTTGAATTTGGTATCTATCGACTCGATATTAAGTCAGTCAATACAAGAATTTTTCTTTTTTTTCGATGCCACGCCCCGTTCGCCTACAATGAGCAAAAAACTAGAAACACCTCGTAAAAAATTGATGTTTTAGGCGAATATCTCAGTAAATATGGCACTTAGGAACACCCATTTTGGTATGTAGGTTCCTAGAGACGGTATAATTGTATTGTCATCAAAAATTTTGGACTGCACGCCCCCTTTTCTCACAAGAAATAAGATAATTTGCAAACTTCAATGCCGATTTTAAGGCATATGTTCTTATCGTACAGTATTGTTATTTCACATTCGTTTAAAGACAAAATATATAAAACTATCCTGAAAGTTGCATCTTAATCGGACAATAAACAAAAGAGCTAGACATGTAAGAAAGTTGATAATTGAACGCAATGCCAATGCATGTGTGCGAGCGAGATAGAAACATACAAACATGTGAGCGAACGTTTTCGCTGCTTGCGTAGCTTAGCGGCAGCGCTGCCCGCGAATGCTGGCCGAGCCAACCAATTGTGTATGTATAACATATACACACATACATATGTGCGTGCATACTTCTAATGTCAAATGTATATGTGTGTGTATACATACAATCAGATGTTTTTGTTTCAACGTGTTTTGTTGCAAGTATCAATTGATATACCCGGCTACCGATTTTATTAAAATGATCGAAAATAAAATGCAGAGAGTATTCTACGGTCGGGCTTGCTCGACTGTACTTTTCTTTCTTGTTTGTTTTTGCATTTTCTGGCGTTTCTAGAGGTCTTAGAGGATTTTAGACGTTATTTTCGAATCCTCACGTTTCGGGCCTTGATCTTAGCTATCTCTGTCAAAACTCAACCGATTTTGAATCGGAATACCATTTAATTCAATAATTTTCATTTATATCGACTCTGCATCAAAATAATCTTGATTTCATCAATTTAAATTTTTTTCATTTATTTTTTGTTTTTGCATTTTCTGGCGTTTCTAGAGGTCTTAGAGGATTTTAGACGTTATTTTCGAATCCTCACATTTCGCGCCTTGATCTTAGCTATCTCTGTCGAAACTCAACCGATTTTGAATCGGAATACCATTTAATTCAATAATTTTCATTTATATCGACTCTGCATCAAAATAATCTTGATTTCGTCAATTTAAAATTTTTTAATTAATTTTTGTTTTTGCATTTTCTGGCGTTTCTAGAGGTCTTAGAGGATTTTAGAAGTTATTTTCGAATCCTCACATTTCGGGCCTTGATCTTAGCTATCTCTGTCAAAACTCAACCGATTTTGAATCGGAATACCATTTAATTCAATAATTTTCATTTATATCGACTCTGCATCAAAAAAATCTTGATTTTGTCAATTTAAAATTTTTTCATTTATTTTTTGTTTTTGCATTTTCTGTCGTTTCTAGAGGTCTTAGAGGATTTTAGACGTTATTTTCGAATCCTCACATTTCAGGCCTTGATCTTAGCTATCTCTGTCAAAACTCAACCGATTTTGAATCGGAATACCATTTAATTCAATAATTTTCATTTATATCGACTCTGCATCAAAATAATCTTGATTTCGTCAATTTAAAATTTATTCATTTATTTTTTGTTTTTTGCATTTTCTGGCGTTTCTAGAGGTCTTAGAGGATTTTAGACGTTATTTTCGAATCCTCACATTTCGGGCCTTGATCTTATCTATCTCTGTCAAAACTCAACCGATTTTGAATCGGAATACCATTTAATTCAATAATTTTCATTTATATCGACTCTGCATCAAAATAATCTTGATTTTGTCAATTTAAAATTTTTTCATTTATTTTTATACTCTCTGCAAGAGAGAGTATATTGTGTTTGTGAAAAGTATGTAACAGGCAGAAGGAGGCGTGGCATACCCCATAAAGTATATATATTCTTGATCAGCATCACAAGCCGAATCGATATAGCCATGTCCGTCTGTCCGTCTGTCTGTCTGTCCGTCTGTCCGTCTGTCCGTCCGTATGAACAAACAGATTTCAGAGATGGTAAGAGCTACAAGTTTGAATTTGGTATCTATCGACTCGATATTAAGTCAGTCAATACAAGAATCTTTTTTTTTTCGATGCCACGCCCCGTTCGCCTACAATGAGCAAAAAACTAGAAACACCTCGTAAAAAATTGATGTTTTAGGCGAATATCTCAGTAAATATGGCACTTAGGAACACCCATTTTGGTATGTAGGTTCCTAGAGACGGTATAATTGTATTGTCATCAAAAATTTTGGACTGCACGCCCCCTTTTCTCACAAGAAATAAGATAATTTGCAAACTTCAATGCCGATTTTAAGGCATATGTTCTTATCGTACAGTATTGTTATTTCACATTCGTTTAAAGACAAAATATATAAAACTATCCTGAAAGTTGCATCTTAATCGGACAATAAACAAAAGAGCTAGACATGTAAGAAAGTTGATAATTGAACGCAATGCCAATGCATGTGTGCGAGCGAGATAGAAACATACAAACATGTGAGCGAACGTTTTCGCTGCTTGCGTAGCTTAGCGGCAGCGCTGCCCGCGAATGCTGGCCGAGCCAACCAATTGTGTATGTATAACATATACACACATACATATGTGCGTGCATACTTCTAATGTCAAATGTATATGTGTGTGTATACATACAATCAGATGTTTTTGTTTCAACGTGTTTTGTTGCAAGTATCAATTGATATACCCGGCTACCGATTTTATTAAAATGATCGAAAATAAAATGCAGAGAGTATTCTACGGTCGGGCTTGCTCGACTGTACTTTTCTTTCTTGTTTGTTTTTGCATTTTCTGGCGTTTCTAGAGGTCTTAGAGGATTTTAGACGTTATTTTCGAATCCTCACATTTCGGGCCTTGATCTTAGCTATCTCTGTCAAAACTCAACCGATTTTGAATCGGAATACCATTTAATTCAATAATTTTCATTTATATCGACTCTGCATCAAAATAATCTTGATTTCGTCAATTTACAATTTTTTCATTTATTTTTTGTTTTTGCATTTTCTGGCGTTTCTAGAGGTCTTAGAGGATTTTAGACGTTATTTTCGAATCCTCACATTTTGGGCCTTGATCTTGGCTATCTCTGTCAAAACTCAACCGATTTTGAATCGGAATACCATTTAATTCAATAATTTTCATTTATATCGACTCTGCATCAAAATAATCTTGATTTCGTCAATTTAAAATTTTTTCATTTATTTTTTGTTTTTGCATTTTCTGGCGTTTCTAGAGGTCTTTGAGGTTTTAGACCTTATTTTCGAATCCTTACATTTCGGGCCTTGATCTTAGCTATCTCTGTCAAAACTCAACCGATTTTGAATCAGAATACCAGTTAATTCAATAATTTTCATTTATATCGACTCTGCATCAAAATAATCTTGATTTCGTCAATTTAAAATGTTTTCATTTATTTTTTGTTTTTGCATTTTCTGGCGTTTCTAGAGGTCTTAGAGGATTTTAGACGTTATTTTCGAATCCTCACATTTCGGGCCTTGATCTTAGCTATCTCTGTCAAAACTCAACCGATTTTGAATCGGAATACCGCTTAATTCAAAAATTTTCATTTATATCGACTCTGCATCAAAATAATCTTGATTTCGTCAATTTAAAATGTTTTCATTTATTTTTTGTTTTTGCATTTTCTGGCGTTTCTAGAGGTCTTTGAGGATTTTAGACCTTATTTTCGAATCCTCACATTTCGGGCCTTGATCTTGGCTATCTCTGTCAAAACTCAACCGATTTTGAATCGGAATACCGCTTAATTCAATAATTTTCATTTATATCGACTCTGCATCAAAATAATCTTGATTTCGTCAATTTAAAATTTTTTCATTTATTTTTTGTTTTTGCATTTTCTGGCGTTTCTAGAGGTCTTTGAGGATTTTAGACCTTATTTTCGAATCCTCACATTTCGGGCCTTGATCTTAGCTATCTCTGTCAAAACTCAACCGATTTTGAATCGGAATACCGTTTAATTCAATAATTTTCATTTATATC